>CM052651.1:109441991-109451997 GCA_028533165.1 Leontopithecus rosalia
GGCAATTCTCCTGCCTCAGCCTCCCGAGTAGCTGGGATTACAGGCACACGCCACCGGGCCCAGCTAATTTTTTGTATCTTTAGTAGAGACGGGGTTTCACTGTGTTGACCAGGATGGTCTCGATCTGTTGACCTCGTGATCCACCCGCCTCGGCCTCCCAAAGTGCTGGGATTACAGGCTTGAGCCACCGCGCCCGGCCTGTTTCTTTTATCTTTATCTTTCCATAGCATTGTGCTTGTAAGTTTCTAGTGGTACCAACCTTGTTCCACTTTGCACTTCAGCTATTTGAGGATGTGTTTATTTTAATTCAATACATTTCAATACATTTTTTAGTTACTCATATGTAAAATAAAATGAAATGCACCTATTATACAGTGTAAGGTCTCTGAGGGAAGGACTGGCTTATTCCTATTTGTCTTTGATATAGCCCACCTCAGAGGCCTAAGCAGTAAGAGATGCTTTAATTACTATTGGTTTTGCTGAGTTGTGAAGACAGAAATACTATTTAGTATATGTACATTTAGACCTAAGTTTGTTCAGCAGTTGTTTCAGGCATCTTAGAAAACAATCCAAGATTTAAGTCCTAAGAGATATCGTTTTTCAGATTTTAGAAGTCAAGATGGTTCTTTGAAGTTTTCGATTTTTTTAAATAATGAAATGAAAATAAAGCTGATACAGTGGAGCCACCATGTTAGGTCCGAGGTGGCCGCCGTAGGCAGGACAGAGCCTGTGGATTGCTTCACAGCCTCGTGGGATCTGCGGAATCCACCTCTCTGCGAGCACGCGGAGCTCACAGCTGATTTATAAAAAATGAGCACCTTCCCTCCGCAGCTAGATCAGCCGCATCTCCAAGGCAGAGATCTGCTACGAAGGCATCCTCTGCACCATCGACACCGAGAACCCCATGGTAGCCCTTGCCAAAGTTCCATCTTCTGGTACAGAAGATAGATCGTCCAATACCACCTTGAGATGAAGTACTGGAATACATTGTATTCTACAGGAGTGACATTAAAGACATCACTGTTTGTGAGCCACCAAAACTACAGTGTTCTTTGCCTCAAGATCCAGCTATCCTGCAGTCCTCACTAGGCTCATCAACTTCATTCCAGTGTGTGGGTTCTCGTGGGCCTTTCGGCAGGATTCCCACATATGGTCAGTTCAGTCCAAGTTCCTCAGTTGGGCAGCAGTTTGGTTTGGTGCTGCTGGTGTTGCTGGAAGATCATCAAACAGTGGTACCTTACCCCAAAGTAGTGTGCTTTGTACAGGGTACAAGATCTCTAAAAACACAGTTATCTCAAGGCCACTCAAGCCCTCAGTTAGGTCCTTTGAGGAAAGCCCAACCGTGGAACAAGCAGTGAAGACTGTCTTGGCCCATTTACCTGCTCCAGCACCTGGTGGGAGAAGGAGCCCTGTATCAACCAGGCCTTTGCCATCTACCAGCTAAAAAGCAACAGAGAATCAAGAGCACAGGTGAGTTGAAGTACACAATGTGTGAAGACTAGTAAATGAACAACTCAGAAATGATAGCAAGAGACAAGTATCTCCAGGTGCTCCTTCAGCTCCAAGGATAGGGTGTGGGGTTTTGCGGGGTAGCAGGGGAAGATTTGGTAATCTGCGAGATGGGCCAATGAAATTTGAGAGAGATTTTGACTTTGAAAGTGCAAATGCACAATTCAACAAGGAAGAGATTGAAAGAGAGTTTCATAATAAAAGAAGATATACTTAGCCAGGTGAGGTGGCTCATGCCTATATTCCCAGCAATTTGGGATGCTGAGGTGGGTGGATCACTTGAGGTTGGGAGTTCAAGACCAGTGTGACCAACATGGAGACACCCTGTTTCTACTAAAAATACAAAATTAGCTGGGCATGGTGGCGCATGCTTGTAATCCCAGCTACTCAGGAGGCTGAGGCAGGAGAATCGCTTGAACATGGGAGGCAGAAGTTGGGGTGAGCCGAGATCGTGCCATTGCACTCCAGGCTGGGTAACAAGAGCAAAACTCTGTCAAAAATTGTGTGTGTGTGTGTGTGTGTGTGTGTGTGTGTGTGTGTGTGTGTGTACTTGAGAAGAGAAGCCTGTAAATGGGGAAGGTAAAGGTGACTCAGGAGTTGATACCCGAAACAGTGAAGGAAATGCTGATGAGGAAGAGCCACTTGGACCTAAATGCTAGTAGGACAAAACTAAATCCTTCTTTGATCATGTTTCTTGTGAAGACTTTTGAGAATGGAGACTAACCTGGGCTGAAGAAAGAAAATTAAATGCTAAAACATTTGGAATCCCAATTTGTCCAAACTGTGACCATGGGAGACGCAGAGGCAGAGGAATCCTTGGTTTCTGTGGTGGCAGAGGGCATGGTGGTGGCAGATGTGGCACTTTCACCATCCCTCGAGGAATTTTCAGTGGATTCAGAGGAGGTCATGGGGGTAAGGGAGTTTTCGGATTTCGAATATATCAAAGATAACAAAGTTGCTGCATAGTCTACAAACAAGTCTTTGAAAATAGGTGAATTTTTAGCTCTTCATGGTTCTGAAAATTGATTTCAGTTTTTGCAAAGTGTGGAGAAGTGAATTCGCTGTACATTTGTCGTCAGCACTGGGTTTTGTTTTTTGTTTGGTTTTCTGCTTAATTTTAAAGATAAATGCAGTTACTTTTTGGTGGGGAGAAAGACTAATCTTAAGTATGAACATAAAATATATTCAGAATAGCAGAAGGTTAAGTCATTTCTTATTACAGTTAAACTCAAGCAGTACTTCAGTGGGACTTACAAGTATTTTTTTCATCACTGGAAGTGTATATTTTTTAATCACTAAATCGTATTTGGCAATTGCAAGTTGCCTGCAGATAGGGCTGTGAGACTGTGATTGGGGCCTCAGAAAGTTCTATATGTGTGCATGTGTGCATCTTTCTCCTTTCTTTTGGGGAATACTACAATATGAGGTGGCTTATTTCATCAATTAGGGTGCTGGATGGCAGAGAATTTTCAGTCAACTAGGTACACACAGTAAATAATGTTTCTGAGGCAAAGGTAACTTTTTTATATAGTTGTAAAATTCCATTGCCAAAGAAACAGTAGGAACTTTGTATAGCCACATAAAAAGCAATCAAATTTCTTAAGAATAATTATTTTAAAGTCGGCAAAAGAAAACAGAAACAGCAAGAACAGAAACGCTGATTTTATTGTCTATGCTCAGGGCAATGTCTGCCTTGCTCAGAATGTTGTGAAAATACAAAAGGATTATTTTGTGTCTTCCTATATATATATATATTTTTGCATCAGATCACTTTGCATCATCTTCTCATCTGCAAATTGGGAAATAATATTACCTACTTCATATGGTGGCTGTGAGATTTCCTTGAATTAATGTATGTGAAGCTATGAACACAATGCCTAGCATAAGATCACTAAGAGTCATCAGTAAGGAAGACCCGAGAGCGATTGGGATGGATGTGTCTGCAGCCATGTGCAGGTTTTCCTTGAACCCTTACCTTTATCTAAGTCCTTGGATCATGTATATGTGAGCAATAGTAGCCAAAGTGAACTGTGGATATCTCCCTCTTTCAGCTAACTTCAATCATTGCTTCTGAGTGAACATTTGAGATTGTGTTTAGTGAGGGATTCAAGGCTTTTATGCTTCCTGGTGGGGTGAATTGGATTCTACATCAATTGCTTAATTAAGATTATGAAAAATATATAAATTTCACATGAAAAAAAGACTATGACTCATTTGTTCATCCCTGTACCTCAGCCCATGGCACAGTGCCTGGTGTATTGCAGGCACTCAAAACATTTTGTTGAATGAAGAAGTCAGTTAATGGAGTTAAATGACTAAGACATGATATGTTTTTCTTACCTTTAGAAGATATCCTAGAGATGAACTCCCTTTTTTGAGAGCAATTAGCCTATAGGTGATTTTATTACAAAGATAAATGATCCCTTATTTTATATTAATTCATTTCTTTGCAACAGATTCAGTTTAAGTAATTGGGAATAAATTCTCATTAATATATGACATTGTTAGAAACATTCCATCTCATTTGCATGAAAATCATCCAGTAGGTTAAAATGACATTTCACAGGTGCTTACTGTATGCCAGACACAGTTCTAAACGTCTCAAAAAATAAAATATGCATTTCGTAAGTGCAATGTAGAATCCTTGATTGAATCTTGAAATGGAAAAGGAGTATTAGTGGAAAAATAGACAAAATTTGAATGAAATCTGGAGTTTGGTTAATTGCAATATATCACTGTTGGTTTCTTAGTTTTGACAGTGTTAAAACTAAGGTCAAGTCATTTCTTATGTATATTGAGATGTACACATCTGAAAGTTCTCATATACCTCTAACCCTGTTTCCCCTATCGTTACTCTGTTACATTACCATTTGTAAGAGAGTACAAATATGATCAAAACTAAACACTTCTTTGATCATATTTCTTTTGATGACTATAGGGAATGGAGACCAACCTGGGCTGAAGAAAGAAGATTAAATGCCAAGATCACACCACTGCACTCCAGCCTGGCGACAGAGCGAGACTCCCTCCCCCACCCACCCTGCCAAAAATTATTCATTTATTTAATCCTTAAAACAAGCCTATGATACAAGTAGCATTGTTGGCTCCTTTTACAAGTAAGAATTCAAAGTATAGGGTTAAGTTATTCCTCCAGGGTCAGCAGCTGCCATCCATTCCAAGATACGGGCATCTTATTCTAGGTTGCAGTGGTCCTCAACATTTTTGTCACCAGGGACTGGTTTCATGGGAGATAGTTTTTCCACGGATGGGAGGGACAGAGGTTGCAGGGATGGTTTTGGGATGAAACTGTTCTATCTCAGATCATCAGGTATTAGTTAGATCCTCATAAAGAATGTGTAATCTAGATCCCTCCCATGTGAAGTTCATAACAGGGTTTGCACTCCTATGAGAATCTAACGTTGCCACTGATTTGACAGGAGGCAGAGCTTAGGTGGTAATGTTCGCTCACCTGGCACTCACCTACTGCTGTGTGATCCCGTGCCTAACAGGCCACAGACAGGTGTTGTTCTGCAGCCTGGGAATTGGGACCCCTGCTAGGTTGTACACTTTTAAAATAATATGCATTCCTTTACCTCCTGACTCAAGTGATCAAGAAGTCATTCATGAAGCAGATGTAATCACAGCTCAGTAAATCATTCTGTCTTCTGAGACTCTAGTCATATAGCCAATCATTGACCATTTTTGTTGCAATGCTACTCTCTATGAAACCTAGGCTAGATGCTGCTGATTCTTGATTTCAGAATGTCACACAATCAACCACTACCATGGCAACAAATTCTAAGTTGAGTCCATTTTAATTGACTGTCATGATCACGTGTTAAATTCCTTAATCCAAGACTGAAATGTTGAATTCTGCAGTCATTTGGGGGTTGTGAAGGCCACTGTCCTGCCTCCCTGTACTGGTACATGTCCCACTACCCTCTGTGTGGGTCATACTGTGCAAATATCATGCATTCATGCTTTCCCCATTAAGCTGTCCACAAAAAATACACAGTTTCTGAAGAAAAATTGAAAAGGTGCAGAGAAGAAAAACACTAAAGCAAAAACTCTCCAGAAAAAAGTAAATCAAAAAATTTCTCATAAACTTTAAAGACTAGAACCAGAACTTTAAGCTTAGAGGTAGCTAATATGTTCCAAATAATCTTATTGTACAGCAGTCAAAAAACCTCTTTATTCTTTAACGGGTATTTCTAGCTGCTTTCTTACACCCTTAAAAACTTTATGTCTTGCCTGCACAGCTGCAACTATGACCACAGGCCACTTCTTTTTCTCATTATATTGCCCACCTATTTGTAACAATATCCTTTATTGTTTCCTTAACCACAAACAGCACTGGAGGAGAAAGAAACTATTGCTCTCCTATTTATTTCAATATGACAGATGAAAATGTGTGGGGGAGGTGCATGAACACGAAGAGAAAGGTTTTTTTTTCCTTCACTCTTTGATGCTACTATTTCAAAGCACATTTGCACTTTTTTTTCTTGGTTTTGTTTTGTTTTAATATGACCGATGAACATTTACAAGATTTGCAATGTATTGGGGAAAAATGAAATTATTACGTTTTAAAAAAATCTATGTGCAAGTTCACATTTTATCTAAGAAGACTGTATTACTTCTCCATAGATTTAGATTATTGATTAAAACCTTTAATGCATTTCTGCTGGACTCATTTTTCTTCTGAAAACACTTCTTGCTTTCACCTAAAATATGGTGAAAATAAATGCTTCTTGTAAGTTTTAGGAAATTCATTTATCCCTAAGAAATATATTTCTTGTTATGCCCTTGATCTTAGATATTTATGGATACATATTTCCTTTGATTAAATGTACCTAAGAAGATTTAATTTAAAAAAACTGGAATAAAATTATATAGGGGCTCACTGGAAATCAACCAAAATTAAGTGTAAAATTAAAAAATCTTTAGGCAGTGGCAGAAACAACCTATCTTGATGTTGGTGTGAAATTTCCTGGTGCTGCTGCCAATCTTGTTACCATGGCCCCAGAGTCCTTTAGTTCTGTTCTCTCCTTACCTGTCCCATTACTTTCCCTTCCTCATCTCCCCTTTTCTACTTCTAAACACATACACTGGCTAAAGTGGCAAAGTGCATTTCTGCTTGCTTTCTCTCTGCATTTTCTATTTTCTGATCACAAAGTGGCTAGAGATGCCTCATGTAATAAAAAACAGTTTTAAATTTGTGTTTGTTTTTTTTTTTTCTGGGATAATGCTACTAGTTTGCCCATTTTTTTATGCTGTTGGCTATAAGCTCACACAAATTGTAAATGTCCTGCATGCTAACACTGTGTATTTTTTTCTCTCTTAGCACTTAGTATCATATATTGCTACATTCTGTCATTAAGATACCATTTAACATATACATATACATTTTTCAGCAATTATCATTGTAATCTATGCTTGACTGAAAAATATACTGAAAATAATAGTCTACTTTGCTACAAGCTCATTTAACTTATGTTGTCATGTTTAAGGTATATGCCTTTAACACCCCACTTGACACATCTAAGCCCAACCCACTTTTTACTGTCAGCCATGAGTTCTGCATCTTCCATTAAATATCACTAGTCCATTCTAGCTCTTGTTGCCTCTTCCTTTTCTCCTTCCTTTTATTTTCTGATTCTCGTGACGTATACTTTAATGTTAATCTTTTGGCAGACAATCCTATTGTCAATATATGACTAACTTGTGTAAGATAGATACCAAAATCTATATATGCTTTATTTACCTTATAAAAATTTGATTATGCTCAAACTAGATCTTGAGTTCTATCAAGGTGGTGACCATGTCTTATATTTGTTGTTCTCTGCTTTCTAACAGTGAAAGATGTCAGTATATTATGATTGATAACTACAAACCCTCTGGGGACAGGAACAAATTAAGATATTCTACTTGATTACCTATATGGTAACTTAGAGTTGTTTAAATATCTTGAACAGAAACATAAACAACTTTGAATCAAATTTTAAAATTATTTTCTTTTATTTATTGATTTTTTTGAGACGGAGTGTCGCTCTTGTTACCCAGGCTGGAGTGCAATGGCGCGATCTCGGCTCACCGCAACCTCCGCCTCCTGGGTTCAGGCAATTCTCCTGCCTCAGCCTCCTGAGTAGCTGGGATTATAGGCACGTGCCACCATGCCCAGCTAATTTTTTGTATTTTTAGTAAAGACGGGGTTTCACCATGTTGACCAGGATGGTCTCGATCTCTTGACCTCGTGATCCACCCACCTCGGCCTCCCAAAGTGCTGGGATTACAGGCTTGAGCCACCACACCCGGCCCCAAATTATTTTCTAATGATTGATGGAAACCACAAACTATAGAGAGAAAATGGCTCTGGACCTCTCAGTATTGACCAACAGGAAAACAGGTACCAGAAAGAATGAAGACTTCTACATCAGGTGTTTTTAGAAGGGACTCATGGTTACATGAGTAGAGTTATATCAGAGTGGTGTGTTTGTCCAAGGCTGATAAGGAGTCTTAACCTGACCAGATAAATAAGAGTGAATCAACTAAATTACATTTGTGATTTTGGCATGTGCTCTGACGATGAAAAATAATCACTGTCTCAGGGTTAAAGTAATGACTCAGCTTTCAGAAATTGAGGTGGGAATGTCCAGATTTGGGAAGAATAATATTTCACATTCCATAGGCTATCTTCATTTAAGTGCAAATAGCTAGAATAAATGATTGTGGGCATCTGAGCCATGATGAAAAAGAGAAAGGGTATAATACACAGCTTCAGAGACATTATCATCATCACAAAAGGCCTTTGGACTTGGCATTTATGCCTTTCTGTATATTAGCAGCTGTGGAAATACAGTCCAGGAAGGATGATTTCAAATTTAGATTAGAATATGCAAGCAGTAAACAAGCAGATATTATGTTATGTAGCATAAGAGAGCGTTACATTTTCCACTCTGCCATTGAAGGCTAATCACTTGAGCATGGATGACCCCACAGAGAAAAGTTAACACATTTTACAAGCATTTCATTCTGATTGTTGCAATGATCTATCAAAGGCAAAGTAAATAGTTCTGTCACTATACTTGCCTTACAATGCCCACACATATAATATTGTGTTATTCTTTATGCCAGCTAATGTTCAAAACTTGGTTATGTATCAAGAGAACTTCAACAATCACTTGGACTGTACATTTTGAGAATTACTTTAGTATCTCACTGTCTTTGTTAAAAGAAAAAAAGGGGAAAAGAAAAATGCTGCTCCATGTACATATATAAACTGGTTGCCATTATCACAAAGGCAAGACAATGAAAATAGAACAAATCATACATCTGCATTCCTTGCTGTTCATTCTGTTATCAAATTAGCTGAAAAGTGATACCTATGTAGCTCATGGACATTTCCTAGGCAACCACTATTTTTTATTTGAAATTTTACCAAGGTCTTAGAATTCTTAAGATAAGCTGCAAAGAGTCAAATGCAAGCATAGGAGGAAAAAAAAGACAGAGAG
Organism: Leontopithecus rosalia; assembly: GCA_028533165.1. Lineage (NCBI taxonomy): Eukaryota > Metazoa > Chordata > Mammalia > Primates > Cebidae > Leontopithecus > Leontopithecus rosalia. The sequence continues at coordinate 109,451,009 of CM052651.1, forward strand.
AGAGAGAAAACAACTTTTGGTATTTTTAAGACCTAAACTCTGAGATTGCGTAATGTTTTGAGGCAAAGAACTCCAAATATCCATTCCACACATAGTTGGAAATGATGTGTGTGTGTTTGTGTGTTGGAGGTGAGTAGGTAAGAGGGGTAGAACAAATTGTTTACTTTAGTCACATGATTCCTCAATCAAAGAACAGTTGTTATGTTTCATCATTATAACTGTTTGCTCCAGTTTTTCAAAAGCACAAGGAATACAAAATCCTATTCTTTCTAATTTTGCTTGACACAGATTTTCTATTGAGCTTTTCAACCTTATGGTAGGTATCATGTAACAGGGACAATGCTTTGCATAAAGAAAGTGCAAGACATATTTCTATACATCTTGATATTCTGCATCTCCTTTCAATTGCTTTTTCTTTTTTTTTTTAATTTTTATTGCATTTTAGGTTTTGGGGTACATGTGCAGAACATGCAAGATAGTTGCATAGGTACACACGTGGCAGTGTGTTTTGCTGCCTTCTGCCCCCTCACCCATATTTGGCATTTCTCCTGATGCCATCCCTCCCCTGCTCCCCCCCCCACTGTCCCTCCCCTATTTCTCCCAAGAGACCTCAGTGTGTGGTGCTCCTTTCCCTATGTCCATGTGTTCCCATTGTTCATCACCCGCCTATGAGTGAGTATATACGGTGTTTCCTTTTCTGTTCTTGTATCAATTTGCTAAGAATGATGTTCTCCAGATTCATCCATGTCCCTACAAAGGACACGAACTCATCATTTTTGATTGCTGCATAATATTCCATGGTGTATATGTGCCACATTTTACCAGTCCAGTCTATCATCGATGGGTATTTGGGTTGGTTCCAGGTCTTTGCTATTGTAAACAGTGCTGCAATGAACATTCGTGTGCATGTGTCCTTATAGTAGAATGATTTATAGTCCTTTGGATATATACCCAGTAATGGGATTGCTGGGTCAAATGGAATTTCTATT
>CM052651.1:109452497-109499214 GCA_028533165.1 Leontopithecus rosalia
CTGCCCTACTGACATAGGCTCCGCCCTGCTGATGTGGGCTCTGCCCTGTAGGTGGAGTCTCTGTTATTGCAGGTTGCCTTGGCAACGGCTGACTGCGTCAGCAGTGGGCGGGTACCTCAATAGGGGCCGAAGCTCTGGGCAATGGCAGACGCCCCTCCCCCACCGAGCTGCACAGTCGTGTATTCCACTCTTCCCGCAGTGGAACTCTCAACCCCCAGCACTCCAAATCGACTTATTGCTTGTCCCTGTGGGGGTGGGACCTGTCGAGCCTGATCAATCGGCTCCCTGCTGCCTCCGAGCCTTTTTGCTTTTTTTTCTTAAGTTGTAGGGTTGACTCTCTCCCAGGTGCCTCAGTCGCTAGCTGAAAGGGCACCGGGATCTGTGTGGTTTCCTGTGCAGCCACCTGCTGCGCTAGTTCACAATTCACCTCCCAGAAATCTCCTGGTCTAGTTCACCGTCCAAAACCCGTTCAGTCAGATGAACATGGCAATCTGCCCTCCCAAGTCTCAAATTGTCGGTTTAACAGGGCGCCCAGACCCGTGTGTTTTGTGCGCCTTGCCGCTGCCGCGGCGCTGGCTGCCTGGCTGCGCCAGCGGAGAGCGCTGCGCTTGAGTCCTGCGTGCCTTTTACACCTGGGCTTTTCCCCCCGCTCTGTGGGCTATAAGGATCCATCTGAAAATGCGGTGTTTGCTTACCCTCTGTGTCTTGACTGAGAGCTGCAGTGGTGAGTTGCTTCTAGATCGCCATCTTCCTCCCAATCCAATTGCTTTTTCATGGCAGGAATTTTTCCTCCTTACCTCTGTATCCTTATATCCTACCAACGTATACCTATAAATTATTATATACCCATTGGGCAAGAATGATAATTATACTTCTGTTTGCTCTGTCTGCAAATATCTTCTCTCAGGTATAATATTCCAAAACTATAAATGTAGTTTCCATAAAAATAATATATATAATTATATTATCTCACAAGCTTATGATAATATTTTAGTTAAAAATTCAGCCCCATTACCACAATTATTTCTTCTCTCTCCAGGTACTTGGTTCAGCAGTCACACCTAAAGATCTTGCATCATTTGAAATTATTAACAGTCAACTGGGTTTGAAGGCACATGACAAAGTATCATAATATCATCATTCAGAAAATTAGTAAGAAGAGGCCAGGAGAGGTGGCTCACACCTGTAATCTTAGCACTTTGGGAGGCTGAGGCAGGCAGATTACTTGAGCCTAGAAGTTCAAGTCCAGCCTTCTCAACATGGCAAAATTGTATATTTATAAAAAAATACAAAAATTAGCTGGGCATAGTGATATGTCTGTAGTCCCAACTACTGGGGAGGCTGCAGTTGGAGGATCACTGGGAGGATCTCTTAAGTCCCAGCAGTGGAGGTCACAGTGAGCTGAGAGCTGAGATCATACTAAAGTAATACTCTGATACATACTCAACCTAGGCTATAGAGTGAGACTGTCACACACACAAAAAGAAAAGAAAAGAAAAGAAAAGATTAGGTAAAAAGAGATTAATCTTTTGTGTAATTTTATGTAATTCTCCTTGTGCAAGGCTCTATCTAGTATGAGGCTGGAAGAATTTCTGCAAATGAGTTCTTAGTTTTATTAAACTTACTAATTAAGGTGTGTTTGTTAATGGGAAAAGGATAAAGAATTGCTAAATATGAAAACTTGGAAGACTTTACAGATTTACAACCTATTTTGAGTTTTTCGCCAAAGGGAAAACCAAGAAAGCCAGCACCAAATATTGAAGACCATAAAGTATAAGTTGTTTCTGACTTGAGGACAATGATTAGAGGTTAGGTGTGAGGCACAGAGTGGAGATCATGCTGATCGGAAGGTTTACGTGTCTTAAGAAAAAGTAAGTGCAACAAACATTGTGATAAAAACAAGATAATCTCCTTGAAAATCTACAATATTTGTCAAGTGAGGATGCCCATGAAAGACTATAACATAACCTCTGACTCTAGGCTAGGATATCTTACATTTGAATTAGTTAATCAGAATTGGTGTGTGACTATTTTAAGAGCTAGAACCTGAAGGGAAACAGAAAGGACACTGTGCTGAAACTGAAACTTAGGGAGAAAGTCTAGGGTTGTTCACGCCATCTTCACATATGCCTGTTTCATCTTATTCAGTTGTTAGTTGCAGTTGGATAAAAGATCTAAACTTACCAAACGAGGAGCTGCAGAAAGGAGAGAAACCCCCTCCTCTGCTTAGTTGATGGGCATGTGTTTAATAAACGTGCTCTAAGTAGCTAACATTTCTGTCATCTGCAGAGGTCTTAGGCAAGAACTTTTGACTGTTAACTATGGCTCACAAAAAATACAAGGGTCTCAGTTTTGTTCTATCCACATGTAAGTTAGTTCATACCTCAGAAAATGTAACCTTATTTCAAAGAAGGTGGTCTTGGCTTCAGACATATATAAATGGTATTTTTTTCCGACTGCAAACTCTTTGCACCTGCGCTTCCTTAAAGCATGTGAGAAAAATGCAAAGTCCAAAGTGAATTATTTTTTCTTTTTTTGGCACCCTAGTCAATCCCACCTCACCAACCAAGGAAACTACAAATTATCATGATTCTGAAATTGGCAGTTCCCTGGAATGCTTGACATTCCATGTTAGTAAGCAGAAAGAAAGAAGAATAAGTCTTTCCTGCTGGGAATGTGGTAGAAATGTTAGAATTCTTTCCAGAAGAAGAAATCCAAATCTACAAGGGCACATTGTTTTCATGTTTTCCTAGGCTATATTTTCAGCCTTGAAAACTTTAATTCAGAACCTCCCTCCAGAATATGACATGCACCAAGAAGACTGAAACTAGCACCTGTGAGAAGCAAATCCATGACCCTTAAAATATTCAGTCCCTGGGAGGGACAAAGCACAGCCTTGTTTCACTGAGGTTGTGCTAGGAAAAGACTACAGTTTAGCTGGCATTGCAGCCATGGCCAGAAACCAGTTTACTAGGCAACTTATTTAATAGAATTCACAGCATCTCGTGGACTTGTAAACACAGCTACCCTGAACTAAACTGAAAGCTGTGGCTCTTTGAGATGGGTACACCTCCTGTAAGTAGTATGCTGCTGATCTATACCAGTAACATAAGTGAGTGATGAAAGGAGGCCAGTTTTAAGAAAGTCGGTCAATATTACGATTCTCAGTTTCTGGTAATGCTGTAGATATATTGTGTGTGGGAGGCAACTGACACAGCCTCACTTTCTAGACCACCCTCGGGAACATCAGGGACTGAGACAAACTGGAGAGAGCCTGTCCCATCAGAAGGTGGGGCAGTCACTCAACATCAGTATTACCCTACAGAATCTGAGTCCTGGTAATGAAGAATCCTCCACATTCTCAAAATGAGTTGCCAATGTGAAATCTCTTAATTTCTAAGTGTTACAGTGTGCCAATGCAGCCTATAAATACTGAAGTGTAGAAATTGTAGGTTTCATCTTTTAACCCAGAGTAGTACCTTTGTTTAGTAGATTAAAAGTTCCCTCTCATCTATAATAATTTAGTAAATTAAAGTGACCTAGGGCCTATGTGTTTTACAGACATGTATGTGATGTATACAGATGAGGCCATATGGTACTATTTTGCTTGTATCTTCACTGTCAATGAAGAAGGCTTTTGGATTAAAGGTAAAGTAGATGTTGAAAAATGGAAACTGAAACACAATATGGGTGAGAAATTTATAGTCATGATGGCCTTGAAGTGTTTGAAGTTCTCCCTCCTTGATATATCATATCCCAGAGAATGGAGAAAACATAAAACGTGTTATCGAACTGGTTAATCCATATTTGAATGGATAAACAAATATATATCTAGGATTTTGGACATAATTATACAAATTACAACAGTGGTGCCAGCCCTTGAAGAAGTTTTCACTGGTCTGTGGAGAAATGAAGAAAATACATAGATAATTACAGTGTATGGAGTATATAAACTTATTTGTGCTGGGCAAATCCCACTACCTGTGGGATTTTTAGCCAGTCTCTTCCCTATTCTGTATCCTCACTTGTAAAATGAGAGTTTAGAATTCAGTGACTTTTATTTTGTTTTCTATTGCTGTTAAAACACATTACCACAAACTTAGTGGCTTAAAACAACATAAATTTATTATCTTATGGTCTAAAAGTCAGAAGTCCAACACGAGTCTCAGTTGGTTGAAACCGAGGTGTCAGCAGGGCTACATTCTTTCTGGAGCCTCTGACCAGAAATTGCTTTTCACATCTTTTCCAACTTCTAAAACCTACTTCATTCTTTGTATTATGGCTTCTCTCTATCTTCAAAGCCAGTCTTTTCTTTCCTTTTTTTAAAGTATATTTCATTTTTAAATTGACAAGTAAAAATTATATTCAGAACACATGATATTCTGAAACATGTATATATTGTGGAATGCCTAATCACATGTATTACCTCACATATCATTTTCTTTTGTGGTGGGAACACTTGAAATCTACTGTCTTAGCAATTTTCAAGTATACAATATTGTTATTAAGTATAATCATCATGATATACAGTAGAGATCTTGAATTCTTCCTGTTTAACTGAAATTTTGCACTCTTTGTCAAGTCTATTTCATGTTATATCACTTAGAAACTCCTCTGCCTTTTTTTCCTTTTAAGGACCATTTTGATTACATTGGGGACATCCAGATATCTCATAATATTAGGCCAGCTAATTAGCACATTAAATCCACCTGCAGATTTAGTTCCTCTTTGCTATGTAACATAACATATTTATAGATTCTGGGGATTGAGATTTGGAAAATTTTAGGGTGCTATTTGTGTGTCTACTACATCATTTCAACTAATTTTTACTTTTTCTGTCCTATGAATCTATGAGATAATGTCTTAAGCCTGACTTGTCATGAAGGAATGAGACAGGTTCCAGGGAGGTAAGTGGGTCTGAAGTTTGCCATAATTTATGGCATTCTGTTAGCATTCCCCAAAAATTCTACCAGACTCTGAACTATTGAATGCATATGACACTGATTGTTCTTTGCAACCAGGCCTTAGGTAGAGATTATCACTTCAATAGTTTGATTCCTGGCCAGGCGTGATGGCTCCTGCCTGTGATCTCAGCACATTGGAAAGGCAGGAGGATTGCTTGCATTCAGCAGTTCAAGATGAGCCTAGCCAACATATCAAGATCCTGTCTCCACAAAAAATTAAAAAATTAGCTAGGTGTTTTTGCTTTGTGCCTGTAGTCCCAGCTACTCAGGACACTAAAGTGGAGATGGCTTGAGCCTAGGAGATTGAGGCTGTAGTGAGCTGTGATCATGCCACTGCACTCAGCTTGGGCAATAAAATGAAGCCCCAACCCCCAATAGTTTGATTTCTAGTATTGAAATAGCAGCAAATTTTCAAGATAATCAGATGCCATAAGGTTATCAGTTATTGGAATGAAATTGCAGAGCATGGGAAGAACTCACTCAGGATGCTTAAGCAGTTTCACACACAGTGGTCCCTGTTATTTGACAGTCTGTGTTTAGCCTTATCAAGTCTAGGTAAGACCCTTCCTTAAGGATAAAATGGATGTTATATTGCTCCCTTGCCTTCAATATCATGGTGCTGAACATAGGAGTAACGTTGGAAAGAGTGAAGTCTGCCCAGTCCCTCTTCCCTCTGACTTTCAGTGACCAAAAACATAGTTTAGAGGCATTCTACATGTTGTTCTAAAACAAAGCATAACTCTACTCAGACAGCCAGAGAAAACTTTGGTTTATGACCTGTAATAAATCGTTTTTTTCCAAACAGGCTCACCAATGTTCTTTTAAAACATTTTTACTAGAATATTTATGTTCTCAACTTTCAACATCGAAAGTATTTTGTAAGCTCAGTCTGAAATGGAGGAGTGAGTGGCAAAGCATACTTTCTCCCCAACAAACAATAATTTAACTGAGGAAAATTATAAAAACAATCACATGAAGTATTTGGATATTGTCCTATGGGCATTCAGAAAATGGAGAAATATTCATTCAAAAAAATCTACCAAATCTTGGTAGGGACTGTAGAGTCTGTGATATTTGAACCACAGCATACTCCCTTCCTCTTCTCACCCCCTCCATCTTATGAAAATTGCCCCCAGGAGCCCTAAATCTGGGACCTGTGAGGATAGAGAGCCCCCATCATCTTTTGGCCTTGTGAGGAGTAGGCTGCCAGCTTTTCTCATCTTCCTTAGCCCTATGATATAGAAACTTTATTCTAGGCAAGTGTGGCTGACAGGACCAGGCCTCCATTCCCCTTCTCAAGCCTCATTCATAGGATAGAAGCTGTACTCACACACACCAGGCCAATCACACAACAACAAGAGCTCCAATAGCTCTTGCTCCAGCTCATTCTAGGGTAGAGAATTGACCCAGGGGTGGCAAGTCAAGACAACTAGGGACCATTATATCATGCCCTCAGTGAGTGCATCACATTTACTTGCACACCAGAAATGTCACACTGTAGGGGCAGGCCACTGTCTCTGCCTCCAGCTTTTAAGCAGTAGCACAGAGATTCTATTCAGAGGGAGAGATAGGTCTTAAGCATAAAGAGCTCTATAGCTCTACCTGAGGAGAATGGATTTATGTAGACAAATGTATGAAAAATTTCATGTTTTAAAAGGTGGTGTCTAAATTCATGGTGATTTTGCTGCAAAGCAATTAAAAGGGTTCTCATAGCTCCATTATTCAATTAGAAAATGGAAAATGACAGAGAAATCAGAAGTTTAACAGAGAAAACCAGAAAAAGAGACATGCAAGAAGAGCTCTTCAGGGATTACAGTGAATCCTGCAGTAAAAAGTGCTGTGTGAAAACTCTAGATATCACACATTTAAAAGCGATATAGCAGGGAGTGAAGAAGACTTGGAAATGATTCTCAAGCAGCATACAGATCAATCAATGAAGAGCAGAGCCTCAGTGACAGTAAGGCTTAGGCATAACCTGATCAACCACTAATTGAATTATAAGATACACTTACCTAGGAGTAATTCCTAAGAAGCCAGTTTTAACAATAAAATAACACTCATTCTTTGCAGTGTAGACTATTTGCATGCCCCAAACTGTGCCTTCTCAGGAATTATCAGAGGGGTAAAATCAAAGCTACTAATCCCTGGTTGAACATGGGGCAGAGACATAAACTTAAACTATGATAGTGGCCTCCAGGCCACATATTTGCAATGGTAAAGTGTAAAAATCTAACTGGCCAAAGGAACCTAAGCACAGTTTTTAATAATAAATAGCTTATACGGTCCCAGAGGCAACCTCTAGGCAGCCAGGCCAGAAGACAGACTTAGAAAGAATATCTGATAGGGACATCAGATGCTGTACAGGAGGGAATATAGATGTTCACAGGATCAGTTCAGCCAACTTATTAAACAATTAAATAAAGCACTAAGCAAATGGCAGCAAAATCAACCTATGGTGGTGGTACTGTGTGTGTGGTGGGAATCAGTATCCAGAAGCTGTTACAATATATCACTTAAACTTTTCAGCCAAAAGTCATTAGACATGCAAAAAAAAAGAAAAAAAAAGGTAACCCATACACCAGAAGAAAAGCAGGCAACCTTTTGAAGGGGTCTAGATGTGAAATTTAATATGTAATGACTTGAAAATAGCCATTATAAACATATACAAAAAACAAGAGGAGACCATGCATAAGTTATTAAAGAAAGTTGTAATGACAATGTTACAAAATAGAAGTAAAAAAGATAAAAATTGTGCATTTAAAAAAGCCCAAATGGAAATTCTGGACCTAAAAAGTAAAACAACCAAATAAAAAATGGACAAGAGGTGCTCAACAATAGATTTGAGCTGGCAGAAGAAATACAAGAAATAATTAATATCTAATTCTAGTATTAGATATTATGCAATTTGAAAGAACAAAGATAAAAAGGAATGAAGAAAAATAAACAGTTCGGCAAAGAAATATTTGATACCATTAAGCACATCGACAAAGGCATAATACAAGTATCAGATGAAGAAAAGAGAGAGACAGAAAATTTTTAAATAAATAATGGCTGATAAATTTGATGAAAAACATTAATCTACATATTCAACTAGTGAAAACTGCCAAATATATATAGAATTAATGCCAAGCCTTCACAAACTCTTTGAAACAAAAAAAGAAAAGGGAACACTTCTAAATTTATTTAAGGAGTCACTCATTACTCTGACACTACAAGCAGGCAAAGACATCAAAATAAAAGTATAGACCAATATGCTTTATGAATATAGATAAAAAATCATTAACAAAATTCTAGAAAGTTGAGTCTAGCAGCAGAAAAAAGGGATTGTACAACATGGCCAAATAGGATTTATCCCATGAATACAAGGTTGAATTAGCATATGGAAATCAATCAATCTGATATGTTATATTAATGGAATAAAGGGAAAAACCACATGATAATCTCAATAGATGCAGAAAAAAAATCTGAAAAATTCAACCCACTCTCATGATAAAACACACTCAACAAACTAAAATTACAAGAAAACTTTCCTAACCTGTTAAAGAATGTCTAAAAAACAACCCACAGCTAACATCATAATTAAGGATAAAAAGATCAAATTCTTTCCCTTTAAGAAACAAAGCAAAAATATCTTCTCTCATCATTTTCAGTCAGCATTGTACCAATTAAGACAATTGGGCAAATGAAAGAAATCAAATGTTTCCAAATTGGAAAGGAAGGAGTAAAACTATCTGCATTCATAGTAGACATGATCTTATCTACAGAAAACCTTAAGAAATTCACTTAAAAACTGTTAGAGCTAATAAGTGAGTTCATCAAGGTTGCAGGATACAAGATAAACATACAAAAACAGTTGTATTTTTATCCACTAGCAATGGCAATCTGCAAATGAAATTAAGAATACAATTCCACTATCATTAGCATCAAAAATGTACACTTCTCTGAATAAATTTAACAAACTGAGTTCAAGATGTGTACACTGAAAACTGCACAATATTGTTGAAGAAATAATGAAATGCAATTTCTATCAAAATCCCTACTGACTTTTTTTACAGAAATTGACAAGACAAAGTTAACACTGAAATGCAAAGGACCCAGAATAGCCACACACACACACACACACACACACACACACACACACACACACACAAATTCTTGAAAAAATGAGATTGGAGAACTCACACTTCTTGATTTCAAAACTTATTACTGTACACAGTTGCAGTTATCAAGGCAATATATACTAGCATACAAATATACTTATAGGTCAATGGAGTATAATTGAGAGTCCAGAAACAATCTCTTACATTTATAATCAATTCATTTTTGACAAGGATGTCAAGACAATTCACGAGGGGAAGAATAGTCTTATAAACAAATGATGCTAGAAACAACTGAATATTCAAATGTCAAAGAATGAAGTTGGTCTCTTCTCTTAAACAACACACCAGAAAATTCAAAATCAATCACAGACCAAAATATAAAAGATAAAACTACGTGATTCTTAGAAGAAAATGTAGGAATACATTTTAATTTACTTGGGTTAGGCAATGGTTTCTTAGATATGAAATGAAGGTACAAGTGACAAAAAAAACTAATAGATAAATTGGATTACGTCAAGATTAAGAACTTGCATGCTGCAAATAATACTATCAAGAAAATGATAATGGTGGAGGTGTTACAGAAGACTTTGGCTGTAAATCCTCTTTGTTTTCCCAGGCTCAGTGCTATAGAGGACTTCGGCTGGAAATCCTCTTTGTCCCTGGCTCCTGGGGCCCAGGGACAGCCATAGATCTCCTGCACCTAGCCAGCGGCTATCATGGAAATAATTAGTTTTACATTTTCCTGGAAGAAGGACTTGCAGGCAGAGAGGTGGACTGCAATGCATTTTAAACCTTGGGTAAAGAGCTAAGCCATTGAATTGCTTCTCTCGAAGGAAGGAGTAGAATTATGTAGGATACTGACACAGATAAGTTTTTCACCCTAAATTATTGTAATGCTTCTTTCACTACTTAATGCAAGATTTAGTGTGTATCTGTTTTACTTCATTATTTAGCTGTAGGTTGGAGTGAAATGAGCTATCCTGTCATGCAGAACTGGCTTTCAAAGGGCAGAAAAGTAGATTCAATAATTAAAATTTATACCTTAACCTTTGAGATCTGGTTTTTGATATGCTCTCTCAATAAATCAAAGAGTGTCTTTAAAAATGTAAACCCAGAGCAATTTAAAGTTTCTATTTAAACTTTACGTGCAACTCCTTGAATGAGAAGATTGAAGTTATTTATAGTTAATTGCACTATTCAGATTTTTGGATGTATGAGGCAACCAAAAAATTTCTATCTACAGTTTGCTGTTAAAACAAAAATAAAAAGACAACACACAGAATGGGAAACAATTATCAGTAAACCATATATCTGGTAAGAGACTGGTATCCAGAATATACAAAGAATTCACATAATAATAAAAAGATAACCCAATTAACTATTGAGAAAAAATTTCTTTTTTTTTTCTGGGTATGGAAGGATGAAAAAACAAAGGCTGGTCAATCTGATCTCTTCATAACCATGTCTTTCTTGCATTTGGGTTGCATTAATTTACGCTCTGAGGCTAGACAATTCATTGCTTTGAAATTGCAAGGATTTCTTTTTTTTTCTTTTAGGAAAAGAAGGAGAGAAGGAGAGGAAGAAAGGAAGAAAAAGAGGGAGAGAGAACAGGAATATTGCTTAATTCTAAGAATGGTTACTAATAATGGCTGATCAATATTTTGTGTATTGAAAGTGGAGAATGTATATTTTGTGTATTCAAAGTTGAGAGTGCTATACGTATTTATTAAGTTTACTAGTTCCGGATCTGAATTCAAGTCCTGGATATCCTTATTAATTTTCTGTCTCATTGAGTCTAAATCTTTTTATGGGTCTTATGTATCTGGGTGTTAGGATCGTTAGCTCTTATTGTTGCATTGATCCTTTTACCACTGTATCTTTGCTGCTTTGAAATCTATTTTATAAAATGCGAGAATTGCAACTCCTGCTTTTTGTTTATTTCTTTATTTTTGCTCTCCATTTGGTTGGTAAATCTTTCTCCAACCCTTTGTTTTGAGTCTTTGTGTATCTTTGGATATAAAATGGGTCTGGATGTATTTTACCATTAGGTTTTCGCTGTATCTCTTAATTGGGGGATTTAGTCAATTTAAATTTAGGGTTACTGCCATTTGATGTTAACTGGCTATTTTATCCATTCGTTGATGTAAATTCTTTTTTATGTTGATGTTCTTTAGTTTTTAGTACATTTTTATAAAGGCTACTACTGATTGTTCCTTTCTGTGTGTAATGCTTCTTTCAGAAGTTCTTGTACAGCTGGCCTGGTGGTAATAAAATCTCTGAGTACTTGCTTGTTCATAAAAGATTTTATTTTTCCTTCAGTTGTGAAGCTTAATTTGGTGGGATATGAAATTCTGGGCTGAAAGTTCTGTTCTTTAAGGATGTTGAATATTGGCCCCCACTCTCTTCTGGGTTATAGGGTTTCTGCTGAGAGATCTGCTGTAAGTCTAATAGGCTTCCCTTTATGGGTGATCTGACCTTTTTCTCTGACTGCCCTTAGTATTATCTCCTTCGTTTTAACCCTAGTGAATATAACGATTATGTGCCTTGGGGTTGCTCTTCTTGAGGAATATCTTTGTGGTGTTCTCTGTATTGCCTGGGGTTGAATAGTGTCCTGCTTTGCTAGATTAGGAAAATTTTCCTGGATAATACCCTGAAGAGTATTTTCCAGCTTGGATTCATTCTCTCCGTCACATTCAGGTACACCTATCAAACGTAGATTAGGTCTTTTCACATAGTCCCATATTTCTTGGAGACTTTGCTCATTCCTTTTTATCCTTTTTTCTCTATTCTTATCTTCTCGTTTTATTTCATTAAGTTGGTCTTTGACCTCTGATATCCTTTCTTCTGCTTGATCAATTCAGCTATTCAAACTTGTGCATATTTCACAAGTTCTCGTGTTGTATTTTTCAACTGACATTACCTCCCCAAAACATATACTGACGAAAAGATATTCAACATCATTACTCATTAGGAAACACAGATCTTTCATCAGGGGATACAAATTAGAAAAATCTTGTGAGATCTTGTGATAGAATATTGTTTTTTATGAATATTTTTTTAGCTGGAAAGCCTAGGCAGGCAGGTCAGTTCAGTCAGGAGTTAGAGACCAGCCTGGCCAACATGATGATACCCTATCTTTACTAAAAATACAAAAATTAGCCAAGCACGGTGGCATATACCCATAATCCCAACTACTTAGGAGGCTGAGGCATAAATATCACTTAAGCCAGTGAGGTGGAGGTTGTAGTGAGCCTGGATCACACCACTGCCTCTTGCCCGAGTGAGAAAGAAAAAGCAAGACTCTGTCTCTGGAGAGAGGTTGGGGAGTGTGCCATAGACTATTCTTTTAGGAATATTCTTTTGAGAATGGTGAGTTTTAAATAAGTGTGTCCCTACTTTAAACTAATTGCTCATTTCATGTTAGCATTTAATTAGAAAAGCTCATTATGCCTTTTAATTATGAAAATAAAATCTCTATTTTTCTCTCTCTCTATATATACACATATATATGTATACCTACCTATATATTGATATAAATTTAAGATATAGGTATATAAAATTACTACTATAATCTCAATTTTATTCCCAATTTTTTATTAAATCTTCAGATTAAAGAGGATTTGCCTGGCATAACTGGAATAAAATTTAATTGTGGAAGAACCAAAAATTTGATGATGGGAACCAGGAAAACAGAGAGTATGAAAGAGATTCCATATGAAATCATTATTTATAAAATATGGGAAAAATAAGGATATAAATTGAGTATGATGATAAATTTTAGTTAACTGTATTTCAATAGGTTTTTGGAAAACAGGTGGTATTTGGTTACATGAACAAGTGTAGTGGTGACTTTTGAGATTTTGGTACACTCATTACCTGAGCAGTGTACACTGTACCCAATGTGCAGTCTTTTACCACTTACCAACCCACATTCTTTCCCCTGTGGCCCCAAAGTCCAATGTATTATTTTGTGTCCTCATAGCTTAGCTCCCACATATGAGTGAGAACATATAATATTTGGTTTTCCATTCCTGAGTTACTTCACTTAGAATAAGACATTTATGCAGCCAAGAAACATATGAAAAAAAGCTCATCATCACTGGTCAGTAGAGAAATGCAAATCAAAACCACACTGAGATACCATCTCATGCCAGTCAGAATGGTGATAATTAAAAAAAATCAGGAGACAACAGATGCTAGAGAGGATGTGGAGAAATAGGAATGCTTTTGCAGTCTTGGGAGAGTAAATTCGTTCAACCATTGTGGAAGACAGTATGGAGATTCCCCAAAGATCTAGAACTAGAAATACCATTTGACCCAGCAATCCCATTACTGGGTATATACCCAAATGACTATAAATCATTCTATTATATAGACACATGTACACGTATGTTTACTACTGCACTGTTCACAATACCAAAGACTTGGAACCAACCTAAATGCCCATTAATGATAGAATGGATAAAGAAAGTGTGGCATATATATACCACGGAATACTATGCAGCCATAAAAAGGGATGAGTTCATGTCCTTTGCAGAGACATGGATAAAGCTAGAAACCATTCTAGCTTTATCATTCTCAGCAAACTGATACAAGAACAGAAAATCAAACACCACATATTCTCATTCATAAGTGGGTGTTGAACAATGAGAACACATGACACAGGGAGGGGACCATCACACACTGGGGCCTGTTGGGGATAGGGGCTAGAAGAGGGAGAGCAGGGGTTGCGGGGATAGGGGGCATATAGGAGAAGAACAGTGTTAGGAGAAATACCTAATGTAGATGATGGGGTTATGGATGCAGCAAACTACCATGGCATGTGTAAACCTATGTAACAAACCGGCATGTTCTGGGGCAAGTGTACCCCAGAACTTAAATATAATAATAATAAACAAAAAATAATGGCCTCCAAATCCATTCAGGTTGCTGTAAATGCCATTGTTTTTTTCCTTTTTATGGCTGAGGAGTATTCCGTGGTATAAATATATCACATTTTCTTTATCTACTCATTGATTGATAGGCATTTGGTCTGGTTTCATATTTCTGTAGTTGAAAATTATGCTGCTATAAACATGCATGTGCAAGTAGAAAATGATGCTAAAACTAATTGAAAAGTGAAGCATGTCCTGGAAAGATAGGACCTAAGCAGAGTTAAAAACAAAGGCCACCATGGTTGACAAGTAATAAGGAAAAAAACAAAACACTGTTTTTAAGACATGGAGATCTTTCCAGTTACATACAAACCTTTACTTTTTATTATTTAAAAAATTATTTTTAGGTCTTCTCTGCAAAGGCCTCATCAAAATATAGCCGAGCCTCTCTTGCCTCCCACTAGTATCAAATTAAATATTAAGTTGAAAACAATAAGTGCTAAAATTATTAACTTTATTTAAGCTTTTTAAGAATCACCTTGGAATATTAGTGCTGTTCTAATTTTACCATTAAATATTACTCATTTGAATTACATGTAAACTTTGTACATATATCAGAAAGCTATTTCCGTTACTGTATCATCATCAATGGACGGTAACAGGTATTAGAATTAGGACTAATTTTCTTCAACCACCAAAGACATAAAACAACTCTATATGCCTCCAGGAAACCTAGAACCCATGATTTATAAGAATCAATGTTTATGAGACTGAGTTTTCAAAATGAGTGTTCTGCTCAGGTTATTATAAGGGTAGAGAGATTAGTTGTCCTCCCCAAATTCCTTACAGCATTATTTGAAATTACAATCAAAATTTAAAGATTAATTTTACTTTGGAATCGTGTTATCATCACTTATCAAATATCCTTTCCTCCTCCTCATGAATCTTTCCTGAATTCATAAGTGTCTGAGAAAGTTTGGGTTAGAAATATAAGCTCCTCTATTTCCTAAAATTTTCAGCATACTTTTTACTGCAGAGGTAGAACATTTCTTATAGGAATGCTGCATACAGGTTAAAAGTCAGAAAAGGCTTCATGTCTGTTCTTTCATTTGCGTTCCACATAGGCCAGCCTCTCAGATGGGCAGCCAAGTCATAGCAAGTATTCAGCAATACTTTCTGTTTGTTTATTGATGGTAAAGGGTTGATTAGGCCAGGTAAAAACCTAGGCCAGTCACTTTTTCCAGATACTGACTTTTCCAGACAAGAAATTAATAACCAATGCTATAAAAAATATTTTCTTGCTAGGGACCTCTAGCTCAGATACAAATATTAAACTCAGTCTGAAAGGCATACTGGTATACTAAATACTGTAACCTGATGGGGGTGTACTGAAAAGCATACAGAAACAGAACAAAATGTATCTGGCTTGGGAGATAAACCTACCAGAGCATTATTTTGGCTGGTAGGAACTTTCTTTTTAGGTGAATGCCAAGAAAACAATACTCCCTCTCTTCTTTCCTTCTGATTCACTATTACTATCTGAGTGATAGATTAAGTGAGCCTGAATTTGCTGTGATCTCTACTTTGTATAATATGATTAAGTAACTAATTGTCTCTGGTCAGGGATAAACTCTTACATTGACCATCCCTCAACTAAATAATCTAAGAGAGATTGTAGCGAACACATGGTATTTTTTGTCACTTACTACTATTTCATGCCTTTTTCATTTTTTGTTTTTTTGTTTGAAAGAAAAAGAAGTAAAATAACACTACAGTGGTTCTCTGGGGAATCACTCTTTTCTATTTTCATGATAAGTGATGGTGGTGAAATTGATTTCACTATCTACTCCATTCTCTATTCCGGTGATCCTAGTTAAGCCATTGACATATCCAAACCTTGGATTGACAAATAGGTCCATCAGTGTTGATATATGAGGACGTTTGGTGAGGTCAGTCAGTAGAAAACAGCTCCATTTCTTCCCCTGAGAGGCATATATGAGCAGGTGAAGTCAGGACCTGCAGAAGTGATGCTACCTTCTCTACGAAGAGAACCTAAAACTGCTAGTGAGACTGATTTTGAAGCCTAAAGATAAAAATCATTACCACAAAAGGCAAAGGAGAGAGATGGAAAAGAATGGGGCCTACCATTTGAGCCACTGGATAAAATCTCACATGGAATTAAATATGTGTACCTGGATTTTTAAACTACTAATGAATAGATTTGATTTATACTTAAGTCAGTGTGATTTGGGTGTTCTATCACATACTTACAACACAAAGAAATATGATTTAGTTGGCAGATAAATGAATGCTCATTTGCTAAAAATAATTTTCTTTCTTTATTCACATAATCGATTTGGCCATCAAGGAAACTGTGTGTGTGTGTGTGTGTGTGTGTGTGTGTGTGTTCAATCAGTGGTGTGATTTTGTGATTTCACATAACTGAGAAGCATAAACAGGTGAAGAGTCACATGTAGGTAGGGTATGACACTTGTAACAAGCATATGCTTGGTTCCAATCTTCATGCCGTGGAAGGAATACCACTTGGTGCTTTTGTTTTGATGCTTCACTTAATCGTTTTACACTGTGAATTTCTTGGATAATTTGCAAGTCTATTTTAGGGACTTAAGCCATAGTGCACGTAGCATCCCTCTACTGTCTTTAAAAGGACAAGAAACATTGGCAAGTTGCTTCTCTTTGTTTACATTTGGGTATTCCTTTATAGAGGGACAACAGCATCAGTTAAAGACCACAAAAGGCAGCTGCCTGCAATTTCCCAAATTTTTTATAATTTCCTATGGGCTTTGCACTTCAAATGCGCAAAGATGAATTCCTTACAAATGTTTTTTGTTTTTTAAAAAATAAATGTTATGCTTATGATCTGTATAAACACTAGGTTATAGTCTTTATGTTTCCCTTCAATAACGTCTACCATATTTATGTTGGACTTCCTGCGACATCCATCCCAGGGCAAGTCCTTCCACCTTTATTTCTACTTTGGAAAACTGGCTTACTCTTTGTTTCCTTTCTGTGGAAAGTTTTGAAACTTGATTGGTTTCTTTATTCTTTTGTTCCTATGTTGAAAGACCACAAGTTTATGTCTAATGTTTCACTGGAAAAGCATTTTTATTAATTCAAATCTGATTCTGAGTCAGGCTTGAACTCTTCGGCTACATGTACATGGCTTAAAGGAAAGAAGTCTTGGAAATTATTTATTTGATTTTAGCAAAGTATAACTTGTGCTCAATCTTTCAGCCTTCCAAAAATGTCTAATTAGTAAATCAAATTAGCTGGATTGGCTCTCTTTACATAAAGTCCTTCTTTTCTTCTCTCTGTACATCCTGCAATAAGTAATATTGGCTCTGATGCTGCACTGTAAATATTCCCTCAAAGACTACCAGTCCTAAAGATAGAATCCAGTTTCTAG
Source organism: Leontopithecus rosalia (assembly GCA_028533165.1). Classification (NCBI taxonomy): domain Eukaryota; kingdom Metazoa; phylum Chordata; class Mammalia; order Primates; family Cebidae; genus Leontopithecus; species Leontopithecus rosalia. The sequence continues at coordinate 109,469,863 of CM052651.1, forward strand.
TCTGATTTGTACGGCACTTCTGCTGCACTTTACAACAATTAATACAGTCTTTTCCTTTAGCCCTTAGAATGTAGAATCCTGTGCTTTGAATTTTAAAAGCCGTTCTTCTTTTTTCCTTCATGGCCTCTACTCTTTCTTCTCACATCCATATGCAAGCATTTCAGTTTCCTCTTTCCTCTTCATTTCCTTTCTATTTTCTTCATTATTTTCTTCCAAGACTTCAAAAAGTCAATTCCCTGTGTAACTTCCAAATCCATGTTAGTCAGAGGCAAATCCCAAATATTCAATGCCTGCTTGATCTCTCAAAAAAATTATTTCTTAGGCCTCTCATATCAGTCTTTTATCCTTCATTCATAACAACAGGTGAGTTCTTTTAAAGTGTAGTTCTAGTATTTCTAGATTCTCATTCAGACTCTACCATTGTACACCAATAGAACTGAAATTCCTTATTACAGCCTTTACGAATGTCTACTGTCTCTTCAACTTTACTGCATGCTACTCCTCCACCTGAAAAATGAGGATGCTCCACCATTTATTGTCTCTATAATCCAAGTATGTCTTTTTGCCAGGAATAATTTCCCTCCATCTTCATCCATGAAATGTCAGCTGTAATGCTGTTGAAACAGCCAAGCCTTTAGAATCCATTCTTTCCCTACTTGATTCTTTTCTCTGACCTCTCATTAGAAATTCCCTTTCTCTTTTTGACTTTTAGTAAACATCGCCTCACATTGGTATAATTTGTGTGAGTTCTTACCAAGAAAGCCATACTTCCTCAAATATGAGTAATTAATATGATTCCTTTTCTTTTCTCTGTAGTGCCTAGTGAAGGCACTGAATAATGGCTCTAGAACATCTTAAACATTATTACTGATTATATGCAAACTTAACTGGGGTAGGGAACTGTCTTCAACACTTGCACTTGAAAACATTTAATTTTCTTTATAGGCAAACTTCTTCAGATGGGAGAAAGAATTTTCTTTTCACTGAACTATGTAGCTGAAAAGCACTATACAGATATAAGGCATGTAATAACTCTATGTATTATAATATCAGAATGAAATGGTAAAGGAAATATAAGATAGATATTTTCTCAATAGGCCTTGAATCTTTGTGTAGAGATGAGTTACTATCTCAGACTATAAAAGACTTATAGAGGTTACATATTCTGACCAATCCCATGTGACTATTCAGTGACAGGTGAAGTCCTGTCGCTGAATAACTACATGGCATTGGTCAGAATATATAAACTCTATAAGTCTGTTTTTCTATTTGTAAAGGGAGAATAATACTCCAGACTGATATTGTTAAGAAAAAACAGGACAGCACATGTAAAGAGATAATACAGAGGACACACTTCATACACAACAGCTACTATTGATACTATCATCAATGATGGATTCCTTTTTCTTAGCTGAAACTTACATTCCCTTCTACCAAGCAAGACCCCTGAAACTTTAGATGAGTCTCTGGGCAAAACAGCTCCTCTTAGATTTATCATGTGCTGTATTTTCTGCTTTTATCAAATTGCTTATACTCTACCTTGCTTAGAAGGTCATAAATTCTGCCATGATGCCCCTTCATCAAACTGTTGCAAAGGAAGACAAAAATTTGCAGATATATATATCCATATATATATATATATATCTGTGATTCATAGCTGTTCCATTTCTATAGCACAGACCTGTACGAAGGGAGGCTCTACTTTTATTAACATCTAATGATATAGATGTTTTTATCTGTTCCTCTATATTATTACCAGGAACATGATAGAACACTGTCTAAATTAGTAACAAGGTTGCATGCACATTTGAAGAAGGCATCCTCCTAAACTTTCATAATGGAGGCAAGTGCAGCAGGGGTAACTTTATGTATGTCACATTGTTAGAGCAGCCATGCCTTATATCTGTTTAGTGCTTTTCAGTTTACAAAGCGCTATCCCCACATTATCAACTTTCAAATTTGCAAAAATGCAGTCAGGATGGGAGGGCAGGTAGCATTATTTCAATATTATAAATGAGGAAAATGAGACTCTCAAAGATTAATTAGCTTGTTATAAAAAAATGTCACATGGCTTAGAATGGAGATTCAGGTTCAGAATCATCTTCTGACTTCTAATTAAAGATATTTTCACTTAATCTCTAATTCTTAGTGTCCATGAACCTTAGGGTAAAATTAATCATATGTGCCAAACAATGGAATTTTAAGACAAACTAGCTGACCTACTAAAAAATTAATCTTGTTCTTACTAAATAACACAGTGATAAATTCTTTTCATGGTACTGTCTATATTTTATGATTAAGAGAGTTTACAGCATTCTTATCTTAATATATCACCCACTCAACTTTCAGTAACTTTGTGCCTTCTCCTTTCTTCTCTCATTCCTCTGGCATATGAACTGATTGCAGCTAAGGGAGTCAATCAGTATAAGAATAATTAAAAATATATATTTGTTGCAAATATACTTTGCACAAAAACAAAACTAGGTGCTGGCAAATGGTACCATTGTTCAATCTCACTCAAAAAGTTCTGGCAAAATCTATGAAAGATAGTACATGGGTAGAAATTTGCTGTAGCACTTATGCAGATAAGAAGACACCTAGGTATGAATATCACTGATCAATAGTATAATAGTCTATTAAAACAAAGACAGTTATTTGAGAGCCAGAAATAGGTGATAGCATTTCTTTTTTTTTTTTTTTTTTTTTTTTTTTTTTTTTTGAGACGGAGTTTCGCTCTTGTTACCCAGGCTGGAGTGCAGTGGTGAGATCTCAGCTTACCACAACCTCCGCCTCCTGGGTTCAGGCAATTCTCCTGCCTCAGCCTCCAGAGTAGCTGGGATTACAGGCATGAGCCACCATGCCCAGGTAATTTTTTGTATTTTTAGTAGAGACGGGGTTTCACCATGTTGACCAGGATGGTCTCGATCTCTTGACCTCATGATCCACCTGCCTCGGCCTCCCAAAGTGCTGGGATTATAGGCGTGAGCCACCACACCTGGCCGGTGATAGCATTTCTGTTTTGAGTATTAGAGTAAAAATGGGGAGATAACTCTTTCTATTTTTTCTAACAATTGATTCTTAGGACTCATAACAGTCCAAGGTTATTTTTTTGTCCAACATAAATATCATCTTGTATTGCCTTAATTTACCTATTAGTGAAATAAGAGTAATAAAACTTACTTCATAGAATTTTTGAAGCATAATCACATATACCTGGTATATAATAAATATTCATTGCACAATGGCTAATAGTATCAGCATGAGTATTGTCTTGCTCCTCTCTCCCAAATATTAAACACATGCTGTAGTTGATGATAAAAATGATTACAATTCTCTACCCTTTCTTATAGCCATGTCTTTTGAAATGTAACTTTACAGCTTCTCCCCAGCTGGCCCTGTGACTTGCTTTAACTAATAGAATGTAACATAAATGTCATTATCCTCTTGTCTCTTGGAATCTCTGCCTCTTCCATATAAACAAGCCCAGGCTAACCTAACAGAGACTGAGAGAGTGGGTGGATCAGAGCCAAGCCACCTCCGTTGTCCTAAGCAAAGGTATATAAACACATCAGATACAGAAGCACATTGGATAGAGCATACAAGATCAGCAAAGCTGACACAGTCAATACTTCGCTGATGACAGACACGAGGGAGCCCAGCAAAGACCTAACAGACCACCCAGCTTTCCCATTATTTGTGAACTATAGTAAAGGGTTACTGTTTTAAAATGATTTGTTATACAGCAGTATCTAACTAATACACAGAATTTGCTGGCCAAGAGTTGTAAACACTGTGGACTGTGTTTGTTTTTGTCTTTTCCATCTTGTTGGTGGGAACTCTGGGGCAGAATGAAGGGTCGTCTATGATGATGTTGAGAATAAATGTTTAAAATCTGGTCTAGAAGACTAAGTATTTTATCTGCTATGCTCAGTCAACAGAGAAATGATTTTACCTTAGGATTCTGTGCCTTGAGAGCCCATGCTTTTTTTCTTATACAACCATGTAGTACAGTCTATCAGTGCTTGCCTTGAAGTAAGTATAGCATTTCAGAAGAGGGAAAAGAGAAGTTAGAGACTGAACATTTGATATGGTTTGGCTCACATCTCATCTTGAATTGTAGCTCCCACGATTCCCACATGTTGTGGGAAGGACCCACTGGAAGGTAATTGAATATGGGCAGGTCTTTCTTTTGCTGGTCTCATGGTAATAGGTCTCATGAGATCTGATGGTTTTATAAAGGGGAGTTTCCCTGCATAAGTTCTCTTCCTTTGTCAGCTGCCTTGTGAGATGTGCCTTTCACCTTCTGCCATGATTGTGAGACCTCCCCAGTGGTGTGGAACTGCGAGCCCATTAAACCTCTCTCTTTTGTAAATTGTTCAGTCTCAGTTATATCTTATTAGCAGCTTGAAAACAAACTAATACAGCATTCAAGGCCCTTTTATCATGAAGAAAAAAATTTTGCCCTTTAGAAACATTTCATTTTGCTGTTTATAAAACTTTCCAATTCAAAAACTAAACTAAGGATTAACATTCAATTTACCTTAACCCAGGTTTCTGTCAGATGATGACATCTTTTTAAAGAGCCTCCTCTGTCCTAGGCAGGAAAATAATCAGACAAGAGTAATAACAAGTAGCATTTTAAAAGTAACCGATACTTTATTCTGAACTACAAAAGATGAACAAAGAGCACTTAATTTTCTTCTTTCCTTTCTCCTTCTGGTGAGAAACAGGTTAAGGTTTTTAATGCCCTTCTCTCAATAGAACCTATAAGAAATTGAAACTACCATTTTTCTTCCAAAATTTTCTTAAGACAGTGAAAAGATACTAAAAATTCGCTGCTACGATTGGTTGATATTTGTAAGGGACTAAAATAAGTGATCTGAATAATTAGCTAATTCTCTTTGAGTCTCTTTTAACTTCCAGCCAAACTGTTATGCTATTTACTGATCTCACCATAAACATTTCTTCAGAATAGGAAAAGCAAGATGTCAAGTTCCAATTCTTCTTTCTAACAATTGATTTAACTCGAATATTTGTGGGTGGTTTAAAAATGTTGGCCCCACCTTAGATATACTAAACTATAACTTCATATTTCTATAATCGAACTGTTTGCCGTTGAGAAATCATTTGCTCTCCTCTGTTCCTCTAAGTATCTAAGATAGTTCTAGGGATAAAATATCATGAAATATCAGTTCCTGCTCTTCTCCTTGGGTTATACAATATCCATGGTCATTGATATAAAATGCTGGTAGTGAGAGACAGCTCTGGTCTTTGTGCCATCTACTGGTCTAGGTTAGTCTCTGTACAAGGAGTGGCTATTGCACCTGAGCTTGGCTGTTGGGCATCAGTATCTGGGTCTCTGAGATGATCTCCTCACTCGGTGCCATTTTTTATTTAACTCAAATATTTGTGGGTGGTTCTTCTAGGCCTCTGTTTTTTGCAAAACTGGTTAGCACACACACTACATTTTCTTTGCCTCTTTCTAGCCCCTTACTCAGTCCAGAAAGAGCTTTTATTTTCTTCGTGAATGTTGAAAAACTGCTTTTAAGCAGTTCAAGGTTGAGATTATTAAAATCAGTTTGGGATATGTAGAATAACTTGGTCTTTTTTCCTTAGAAAATGCAGCGATTAGAATGTCAGATGTTAGAATTTTTTTTTTCCTAACATATAGTCCAAACCAGTGTTTTTTTCTGATGCCAGTTTGAGGACCAGAACAGGTTTTAACCAGTCCAGTTGAAATCAGACTGCATCAGACAATGTAATGTAATTGATTTTCTTAAAACTACATTTATTAGTTTACAGTCTGTCTTTCATTCTGAGGTTCTAGTCTTTTACCTTTTTTCACATTTTAAAATGGAATTGTGATAGTAGATTACAATTTTTAAAATGGCTTAACTTTGCCAATAAAATATTAAGCCAGTTTCTAAAATATTTTTTGATTACTTGCTTGAATTATTTCCACAGAGCTATAAAAACTGAATGTTCAGAAACCATTGATTCAAACAATCATATTGGGAAGGTTTCTATCAGCTTGACAATAATAGTAACAAAAAGAATGCTGCATGGCATGAGAAAGCTCCTTATTTCTTTGTTATATCATAAAGTCACAGCAATTTGAGATTTCCAAAACCATAAAATGGAGGTAATAATTGCATCTCATAAATTTTGGGGGTAGATAAAACAAAATTGTATTAATAAACTCCCTAGCCCATTGTAAGAACTTTCCAATAGTTCATATCACCTGCCCATTTTCACTTTATAAATAACAGTTGGATATTAAATAAAAGCAGGTGCTTCCTCTTCAGATAGGTATCTTGTATTTCTTATGGGCTTATTTATATCTAGGTTCCTGAAAATTCAAATAAAACTTGACTTTTTAGACAAGGCATAATTATATTGATCACATTATAATTATTGGAGATTTTTTGAAGTTCTTTAATAAAACAGTGAATTTTATTTCTTCAGCTTAAAATCTTCTGTTTGCTTCATTCCCATATAGTTAAGAAGTTTAAATTGGTCAAACTATTGAGACCAAAAAAGAATCACTGCAAAAGGTAAGATTTCTTTTATAAATACACTATCGACCCCCTCCATGAATTTATCCCTCCACTCATCCGTGCATCCCCATATCCTAATATTGTAACATTTAAAATGTATGTTTTAGCATTTTAAGCCATTTTCTTTTCTAAAAATTACAAGAATTTTTTAAACCAAATAGACACTAAATGCCTTTTTTCTATTAAAGTACAGTAACTTTTAAAGGTAGGCCACTTGTTTAAACTGACCTTTCAACTAAATTGAAATGCATTCTAGCTATATATACTCAAATGTATACATTGGGTCACATGAGAAATGTTATTTGGCTCAAATATGACCTACAATATCTAGCCATTGGCAAGCTAAATAGAAGTGTGATGTTTCTCAATGCCTTATTGAAACTGGTTGTGGTGTGGCAGATTCAGTCAGACTAGGGAAGTTGTTACCTTCCTTTGAATATGAACTAAATCCCAGTGGATTTGGTAGCTGTTTTCCTGACATTCAGTGAAGTGAGCATATGAATTAGCCCAGCTGGCTTGCATTTATTTTGAGTATGGAGAGTATACTGACATAGAGTAACTAATGAAAAGTGGGTATGATTTTATATTACATAAAAATTTGAGGCAGCAAACAATATAAAAAATAAGGAGAGGTCATTTTAAGCAGCACTACATATTCTTAAAGCTAAATGTTATCTCCTGAAAGTTTTACTTACATAGATAAATTCTGAAATATTTATTTTAATCAACTTTAATATAGAAACATTAATTTAATCTGACATAAATCATTTACTTTTTCTCAGATGTAAGGAAGAATTTTAATTTTTTGTATTAATATTAGCTACATATACCTGACCAGTGTTCTTTCTGTCACAATAAAGAAATTCAACTATATAATATTCTTCTACTCTTAATAAATTATTAAACGGCAATCCTTCTTTAAAAAGATCCTCCTTTTTTTATGATTTGATAAGGTGCTGCTTTTTATTTACTTTGGTGCTCCTTTGAAAAATAGTCTGGTGGAAACATACATTTAACTATCACCTCTTATAATACAAAAAAGATCTGGACATTAAAAAAAATAAAAGTTGTACTCCTTAGAATGAAACAAACAAAAAAAAATGAACATGATTAGAATAGGATGGAAACGTAATGAAAAACCAATTTAACTCTGACAAACACCTGGCAAACCTGAACATTTTCTCCATTAAATCTCCAGAGAGAAGAAATTATTTGTTCTTTCCATGTTAAAATACATAGAATTTCCTACCCTAACCAAACATCTTAATTTAGCATAAACTTCCTCATTCTAATTCAGTACCTTTAAATATTATTTGTCATGGTCAATGATACTGCTTTATCTACCTTGTTTTCCCACCAAAAATCTATGTGTGACATCCGGACACGGTTAGGGAATACATTTTAACCGAAGTTCCCATGGTCTGCATCATCTATTGTTTGAAACACAATAAACTGGCAGGGAGTGAATCTATAATAAAATAAGCAACAGTTGCTTGGCATCTGGAAACACATGGTGAAATACAATTACTAGGTATTTTGCAGAGCAAGTGGCTACCTCATACAAAACTTGTTTGTTAGTGACTAGCACAGGTATACAATATTTCTTATTTAATGTCCTTCGCTGATAAGAGTTAGACACAGTTTACCTCTCCCTGAGAACCAAACATTTTTGTATCATCCTTCAAGGAACTAAGAAACCATCTTCTGCCTTCATATCCAATGGAAAGATATTTTGAAGACTTGGTGATACTATGCATGTTTCCCTCTTTCACAAATATGACCAAAAAGAATAAGTTTCTTATAAGAGGGTCCATTGGAAAAACAAGCCTCCATAATGAAACCAGAGTATTATTATCAGACTCTAACATCAACTCATGGGTAGGAAAGCATCTTTTAAAAACCCTTTCAAGTTCTGAGACAGATGGATGATAAGAAAGAAAAATATATATTTTCAAGATTTTTGTGAATAGAGTTTCCATCTTTATAATTGCTTGCCTACTTCCAAATAAAAATGTCAGAATTTATAGCAGTTATCTGTAGGATTTGCAGACATGGATCATGAAACTAAATAAATATCAATTAAATAAAATCTTGATTTCTGGGGAGAAAAGCATTTATCCATGCTGTATTTAAAATAACTCAAATGATTAATAAATTAAAATTAAGGATATTGAGTTCTATATTTTATACCTTCTAGCTTCCTACCAGTAACTAAAATTCAATCTTCCATAATTAAAAATTATTGTAGATTATTAAGAAATTCACACACTGGCCAGGCGTGGTGGCTCACACCTGTAATCCCAGCACTTTGGGAGGCCAAGGTGGGTGGATCGTCTGAGGTTAGGAGTTCGAGACCAGCCTGGTCAACATGGTGAAACCCCATCTCGAAGAAGAAGAAGGAGAAGGAGAAGGAGAAGGAGAAGGAGAAGAGGAGGAGGAGGAGGAGGAGGAGGAGGAGGAGGAGGAGGAGGAGGAGGAGGAGGAGGAGGAAGAAGAAGAAGAAGAAGAAGAAGAAGAAGAAGAAGAAATTCACATACACACAAAGAAAGAAAAAAATCTGACTTCTGAAAAAGAAGTCTTGATAATCATCTAAAGCTGGAACTTTTACATATTTCAAAAGTTAAGAAGTAAAAAACACTAGGCAGAAAAATCATGTGCCTCTGTGTAACCTCTTTGAAAGCAAGGCAGGAATGTGAAAAACAAAATGCATTGCGAAAAGCTGAGTAGGGAACTTTTCCATTGCACATCAAGTCTGCTCAAGATTTAATGCTAATGAGGTCTGCATAAACACTTAATCATGGTTGCTTCTTCAATTAATACCTCACAGTGAGTCTTAACTACTGACTACAGAGAATGGAATATTATACAAATTAGATGAAGGGAAGTACAAATAGCAAAACATGTTGAATCATTTTCGCTAAGTAAATTTCTTTTAATTTCTATTGCCTCCAAATGCTGTTTAATACACTATTTCTCTTTTTTAGATCATAATTATTTAATACACCACTAAAACATTTTCATCATTGATTTTTTTCAGAATAAAGTTAGTTTGTATTTTATTCATCAAAACTAAATAATAAACCAACTAGCAAATCAACTAGCAAAAAAACCAGATTATATTCAACTAAATTCATATAGAAATTACATCTAATACTTGACCTGCTATGTGATTTAAAAATGAATTTTTAAAAACCTACACATATAATTATAGGGAAGGACCTCATTAAATTAAGCAAAATAACAAGAACAACAAAAACTTAATAAGAGGCACGGCATCACCATTGAATCAAAATAGGAAAGAGAAATAGAACTAACAGTCGAAGAGCCTAGAATTCACTATTAAGTTCTCTTTTACTTTTGGATGGCCAATAATGTTTTCAATAGAATGGCTTTAACTCACAAAATAAGTTTTGATTTATAAATACAAGTATTTTACATAGGAAATATAGAGTTTAAGTAGAGAACGCTTCATAGTAATCTCAAAGAATGATCATTTCAGAACTGTGATTTGTTTCCAAGTCAGTTTCCCATCCACCTCATGAGTCACTATTTCTCCAAACGACATTCTTTCCCCTTTAACCAGTAACCTTTCCGGTATTAATCTGATTGACCTTCTCACTTTATGTCTTTCTTCCTTCCCTTTTTTTCTAACTTGAATTACTTAAAATATTTATTTTGAGTCTCTGGGTCATCCTGAATATGACTGTAAACCATATGGGAAATAGCTTTCCCTTTTGTGTAATGTGACAAGCATAACCAGTTAGCAATTAATATACTACATATCTATTATGGTGCAGGAACATAAAAAAGTAGGTAGTGGTTAAGAAAATTAATTCTAAAATCAGAATGCTTTAGTTCAAATTTCATCTCTAACACTTACGGTTTTGTGGTCTTGGGAAAGTTGAATGAAGTTTTCTTATCTGGTAAAAGAGAACAACACAAATACTTGGCCTAAATTACATTTATTTGTGACAGAATAAATAGAATTAAAGCCTTAATGAAATCAAGCATCAGAAAATAAGTTAGGAGAGAACAATCCATTACTGTGTCAGAGAGCTATTAATTACATTTAAAAAAAAAACTACTAGAGGTTTTTACAATTTAATATATATCTATTACAAGTCTAAGAAATAAAACCTATATTTGATCCATTTTATGCACACACACATACACAACACATACATATTCATTTTCTTAATATATTGATTGACAAGTCAGAAAAAATCTAGTGCAAATGAACAGATGGTAGAGGTACTAGAGATGGGAGCTACATTTTGCATTACGCGTATTAAGCAAGAGCATTTCTGTTCTCTTTTCTTTTCTTCTTTTATTTTTTGAGATGGCGTTTCACTGTGGTTGCCCAGGCTGGAGTACAATGGCGTGATCTTGGCTCACCCCAACCTTCACCTGCCAGGTTCAAGCAATTCTCCTGCCTCAGCCTCCGGAGTAGCTGGGATTATAGGCACGTGCTATCATGCCTGACTAATTTTTGTATTTTTAGCAGAGACGGGGTTTCTCCATGTTGGTCAGGCTGGTCTCAACTCCCGACCTCAGGTAATCTGCCTGCCTTGGCCTCTCAAAGTGGTGGCATAACAGGCGTGAGCCAACATGCCCAGCCTGTGTCCTCGTTTCCAAGAGCATATTTGTAGCAGAAATTAAGATAGAAATATTTTGCCTTAAACCTCATGGACAATGCAAATATGTAGATGCAAATTCTCTAGAATTTCTAAAATAATTTATCTTATTTAGATATAAATATTTGCATATATTTATATATATGTTTATATTATATATATTAAAAATATAATATATTTGTAAATATATTATATTTATATTATATATTATAATATATATTAAAAATATAATATAAATATATTTATATATAAATATTCTCTAGAATTTCTAAAATAATTTATCTTATATATAAAAAAGTGATTATTTTCTTTGTTAACAAAAATTACGTAAGTAATTATTCTTAAGATAACAAATAAAAACAAAGATAGGCAAAACTGAGAAAAGTGTTACCAAAATTCTTAGGACCCTGAAATAACTACTTCTAACAATTTAGTGTATCTCCTATTTGTGTATCAATATATGTTTAATAAAAATGAGATCTAAATATACATGTTGAGCTTGGCCTGGTGGCTCACACTGTAATCCCAGCACTTTGGGAGGCCAAAGTGGGTGGATTACTTCAGTCTAGGAGTTGGAGACCAGCCTGGGCAACACTGGTGAACCCCATCTCTACCAAAGTACATATCCACCAAAATACAAAAAAATAAAAAAAATTAGCTGGGCATGGTGGCAAATAGTAGTCTAAGTTGCTTGGGAGGCTGAGGTGGGAGGAATCGTTTGAGTGAGCCCAACTCCAGCCTGCACTCCACTGCACTCCAGCCTCCTTTTGAGTGAGACCCCAACTCAAAAGAAAAATAATAAACATACATAGTGCAGTCTTCATCTGTAATTCCTCTGCCTAGCACAGTGCTTGATGCATAACAGAGCCTCAATAAATATTTAATGAGTAAATGAATAAATAAATGATCCTAATAACATATAGAGGAAGGTCCATTTAGAAATATTTGATCATGTTTATAAAAAATATATTAGAATTTTAAATGACATTATGTTTATATTTGGATCAATTTGGTGGTGAAATAAATATATTAATATATAAATGTATAAATTAATGTTATATATAAATATATTTATATATATTATATTAAAATATATAATATATTATAATAAAAATATATTCATGTTACATAAATATATTTATATTATATAAATATTTAAATATATTTACATATTTGTATATATGTATATTAAATATATTTTAAAATTAATATATTTATATTAAATATATAAAAATATATTTCATATGTTTATAGATATTTTATATTTTAAATATATATAAATATGTAAGCATAATACATAAAAATTTATTAATAGATATTTACATATTTTATATTTTATGTTCATATGTATTTATATATATTGTTATGTATATGTTATATACACTATAATACATATGTTATATATATGTTATATATAATAAATTGTTATATAAAATATGTTATGTATAATATATTGTTATATAAAATATATTATTGTTATATATAAATATATTAAATATATAATAGATTACTATATTAAACATTAATTCATATATTAATATATTATTATATAAATGTATTAAACTACATTAAGCTTTTCTTTCAAGAGACGGAAAATATTTCCCATTTATGTATGTCTTTTAGATCTCACAGAAGAGGTATTCAGTTTTCTTCAAATATATTTCTGATATTTTGATTTTTTTGATTGAAGTTTTAAGGAATGTAATGGTTACCAAAACAGTAGTAGGGGCTATCTTGCTTTGTCTGTAATGTTGAGACATTTTAGTATTTAATGTTGTGTTACAGTGTTTCATTGTTACAGTGTGAGGCTGGCAGTTGGTTTCAAAAGATTTAACAAAGAATATGCCGGACTCAGTGGCTCACACCTGTAATTCCAGCACTGTAGAAGGCTGAGGCCAGCAGAGGCAAACCACTTGAGCCCAGGAGTTTGAGGTAACGTAGTAAGACTACCTACAGAAATTCTTATGGGAATGCAAAAAGTGGTATTCATTAAACACAGAATTTATAGGCATGCAATATTCCTGAGACTATTGGAAAACTTTATTGACAATCTGCAAATAGTTATTCTACAGAGAAAGAGAAATCCATGCTTATTGATTAGGGAATGATGAAGATAGAAAAATATGCCCAAAGCTACGATAAAACAAATTTCTCATCATAACTTTGTATAAGCAAAATATGAGAAATTTTAAAAAGTATATAAAAAGAAAACTTGGTAACAAATTAACTATACATCAATAACTCAAGGACCTGTAAAGAATGGAGACTCCCAGCCTGGGTAACGTGGTGAAATCTTGTCTCTACAAAAAATATAAAAATTAGCCAGGTATGGTGGTGCATGCCTGTGGTCCCAGCTACCTGGGAGATTGAGGTGGGAGGATCACTTGAGCCTGAGAGGTTCAGGCTATAGTGAGCCTTCATTATGCCACTGCACTCTAGCCAGGGTGAGTTTCAGAGAATAGAGGAGAAAATGGAAAGCTTTCTAATTGTTTCACTAACACTCTTTTAACTTTGATAGTAAAACTTGTAAGAAAGAATCTGGGAAATTAAAATTGTAGATGCAGTTCAGTTATGAATATAGATGTAAAATTTTAAAGAAATTATTTAAGTTGTGTATTAAACAACAACAGTAACAGTAGTAAAACTTCATAAGGAAATAGGTTTTCAAAAGTTAAGAAAAAACTACCAATCCATAAGTATTGGAACACTTATTAAATTTAAAAAGAATATTATCCAGATAGATGTAGACATATTTCATAAAATTCAGAACTCAGTCATTAAAAAAATTAGCCAGCAACTTAAGCACATAAAGTAAAATCCTAAACCTGATTAAGAGTCTTTATCAATAACAGGACAGCAAACAGAATACGATACTGCAACATTCCCATTAAAGTTAGGAAGACAAAACATTTTTACTGTTCAACATTAGACTGTATTGGAGAGATCTGGTGATATAATAATTACAAAAATGTGAATAAAAATTAGAAAAGAAGAGAAAACTATTGAAATATGAAAGTTTACATGAATAAACCTAAGATTTTCATCACTAAACTTTTAAAACTTAAGTTTCAATGCTGTGATCGGATATAATACCCATATATGAAAATCATTTAGTTTCTTATGTATTAGCAATAGTAAACTAGAAAAGAAGAAAGTAATTTAAGATATATTTATAAACACAATAAAAGCTTTTCTGAGCTTTGGAAGAATACTTTTAAAACTGTTGATAGACATAAACAAAGAGAAATGCAAAGACAGAAACAAGAATGACAGAACCGTCTGTTAGGTGTGCTTCCAAAACCAAGACGCAAGATACATGAAGATAAGTAGTACGAGAAAGAGAATCCACAAAAGTAGCAAAGTTAGGTTTACCCCAGTCTAAATGCAACCTGGGAAAAAAAGATTTTAGAATATTTAAGATTTTTTAAACTAATTTACTCATTCAATAATAATTGCTATTATTGTGCATATGCCTTTCAGGTGCTGTTCTAATTACAGATAGTATAATGAAGAGAGCTGCAGGTATTGCATGACTATAAATGTGATCAGTGCTGAATTTGTGGGGATCTCAGAAGAAACAGAGTTTTATTGTAATATGGTTGACACAGGAATTGGTGAGTCAGGGCTTGGGTTCAATTTGTTCTGCCAAATCAAAGGATACATAGAACTCTACAGAAAAAATCTGAGTTCCTTGTACTTGGGGATGCTTCCCTATAGACAGCTTATTAATACTTCCATTCTGTTTGTTCCAGAAAAAATTATTAATGTAAAATAGCAGATACTGAAAGTTTTCCCTTAAGAATCGCTAACATTTGTTAAAGTTAACATAAATGTACTTGTATTAGTCCCTGTACTGATATTAACCTATTTTATTAACCAGGCTCATGTCCATCCCTTTTACTATACAATTATGGTCTAGGTCAGGATCATTCATTGTTCATATAAAGGAAAAGCAAATGTGGATATTTAGAATGCAAACCTTAGCATTTCCCATTCTGGTAAGCTCAGTGGGTGAGACCATTAGGCCTGAGCCAAAATGCAGAAACTTGCTTCTAAATAGCTTGACCTAAAATAAAGATAATAAAGGAGCTATTTTCTTTGGTTTCCTTTCACAATTGCTTTGGGTTTTTTGTTTGTTTGGATGAAAACACCAAGGATCATTCCACCATTTGGTCAAAATGTATTTCTTGCAGAATTTCTTCCTTTCCCAGATTGAGGAAACAATCCTGTTTATGTTAGTGCAATCAACCTTAGAGATAAAGAAGCTGTTGTCACCTCTTTGTCCAGTTTATAATAAGGATCAGTGTGAAGCTTACATTCCAGAGGTGTATTCATTCAATTCTACAAGCACCAATTTTATCTGGACTTCTTGACTTTCCAACTAAATGAAGTTACCCTTGGCTCTTTGTAAGTGGTCAGAAATACAGCTTTTTTCTACTAGCCTCAAAAGGATTCACTTATATTTCCTCTTAGTTCTAAATTGACTTCTCATCTAATATTTTTTTCTAATTTTTATAGCAGCCTTGAGAGATAAGCAAGTATAATAATTCTTATTTTATATGTGAAGAAATAAAATCTCCAAGAGATCATGTGGATTTTCAGTAGAACTGAGACTTCTGAATCTTTCCTTAGTGTTCTTTTGCTAAGTTCATTTATTTAGATATGTATTCATCAACACATAATGAGTGTCTAATTTAGGCCAAACTCTATTGCAGGAACTCTACTGCCTATCAAGTTTAATTGTCATTGTTATTTATAAGTATTAGATTTCTAGTGACAAGAACTTCTAGTATTCATTGTGAAGAGAACATCCCTATTTTATTTTTGCAGTCTTAAAAACTTGTCTATGTTGGCCAGGTGTGGTGGCTCACACCTATAATCCCAGCACTTTGGAAGGCTGAGGTAGGCAGATCACCTGAGGTCAGGAGTTCAAGACCAGCCTGGCCAACATGGTAAAATCCCATCTCTACTAAAAACACAAACATTAGCCGGGTGTGGTGGTATGCATCTGAAATCCCAGCTACCCAGAAGACTGAGGCAGGAGACTTGCCGGAACCTGAGACGCAGAGGCTGCAGTGAGCCGAGATTGTGACACTGCACTCCAGCCTGGGTGACAGAGCAAGACTCCATCTCAAAAAAAATTAATAAATTAAAACAAAATACACACACCAAAAAACCTAGTCGATGTTAATGATTACAATTTGCTCAGATATAATTTTGGTAATGCTTTCAGCCCAAGTTCATGAGAATTTAAATACTGATATTTCTGATATTTATAGCAGTTAAGTCAATATTTTATAGCAAACATTTTAAACTTTTTCCCTTAATGAGGGATGAATGTGGCTTGAAAGATTTTAGTCAGATCCTTGATTATAACCTATGAGCTGCTTTAAAATTTGTTAATCTACCAAATATTAGAAGTCCATCATTTTTAGCCAATAAATACTCTCTAATTTGCTCTAATATGGTGTTTGTATTTTCTTTCTCCAAATAGTATGATCAGCCCCTTTCCTAAGAGACATTTAAAAATTCACTTTTTTTCTACAAATATAAACCACAATATTTATTCTATAACAGATAGCAGATATTGATATTTTTTGTTGTTGGTAGTGGTAACTTTTAATTTTCTGTGAATGCAAGGAAAAACACTGAAACGGAGTAGCAGGGAGGCAGTAGTGAGTTCAGGAGCTCAGCGTTCCTACTGTTCTTTATAGCCAAGAGCTCAGATCATTGTTTGTATCTCAATATGGCAGTTTCGGTGTTCAGACAAAGGTGTTTTTTTTTCCTTCGCATATTTATCCAGTTGTTTTGCATCACTGATTGAAATGATTGGACAACTGCAGCACTATTTACAATAGTAAAGACATGGAATCAGCCCAAATGCCCATCACTGATAGACTGGATAAAGAAAACAAAAATTGTTGGTTTTCTGTTCCTGTGTTAATTTGCTGAGGATAATGGCTTCCAGCTTTATCCATGTCCTTAAAAAGGATATAATCTTGTTCCTTTTTATTGCTGCATAGTATTCCATGCTGTATATGTAGCACATTTTCTTTATCCAGTTTATCAATGATGGACATTTGGGCTGATTCCATGTCTTTGCTATTGTGAACAGTGTTGCAATGAACATATGCATGTATGTATCTTTATAACAGAATGATTTATATTCCTTTGGGCATATACCCAGTAATGGGATTGCAGGGTCAAATGGTATTTCTGGTTCTAAATCTTTGAGGAATCGCCACACTGTCTTCCACAATGATTAAACCGATTTATATTTCTACCAACAGTGTAAAAGCATTCCTATTTCTCCACTACCTCACCAGCATCTGTTGTTTTTTTAACTTTTTAATAATCACCATTCTGACTAGTGTGAGATGGTATCTCATTGTGGTTTTAATTTGCACTACTCCAGTGATCAGTGATGTTGACCTTTTTTCCATATGTTTGTTGGCTGCATGTCTGTCTTTTTCTGAGAAGTGTCTGTTCCTGTTCTTTGCCTACTTTGTAATACGGTTGTTTTTTTCTTGTAAATTTGCTTAAGTTCCTTGTAGATTCTGGAAATTAGACTTTTATCAGATGGATAGATTGCAAAAAATTTCTCCCAACTGTAGTTTGTCTGTTTACTCTAGTAGGTTTTTTTGTTTTGTTGTTTTGTTTTGTTTTGCTGTGCTGAAGCTCTTTAATTAGATCCCGTTTGTGAATTCTTGCTTTTGTTGCAATTGCTTTAGGCAAATTCATCATAGAATCTTTGCCCATGCCTGTGTCCTGAATGGTGTTGCCTAGTAGGGTATTAAAGTCTCCCACTATTATTGCATGGGGTCTAAGTCTCTTTGTAGGTCTTTAAGAACTTGTTTTATGAATCTGGGTGCTCCGGTATTGGGTGCACATATATTTAGAATAGTTAGCTCTTATTGTTGAATTGAACCCTTTACCCTTATGTAATGCCCTTGTCTTTTTTGACCTTTGTTGGTTTAAAGTCTATTTTGACAGAAACTAGGATTGCACCATCTGCTTCTTTGTGTTTTCCACTTGCTTGGTAAATTTTTCTCCATCCCTTTATTTTGAGCCTATGTGTGTCATTGCATGTGAGATGTGTCTCTTGAATACAGCACACTGATGGGTCTTTTCCTTTTATCCAGCTTGCCATTCTGTCTTTTAATTGGAGCATTTAGCCCACTAACTTTTAAGGTTAATATTGTTATGTGTAAATTTGATCCTGTTATTATGATGCTGGCTGGTTAATAGTACAAACTTGTTAATGTAGTTGCTTCATAGTGTCATTGGTTTGTGTACTTTGGTGTGTTTTTGTAATGGCTGGTAATGGTTTTTCCTTTTTATGTTTAGTGTTTCCTTCAGGAGCTCTTGCAAGGCAGGCCTGTTGGTGACAAAATCCCTTAGCATTTGCTTGCCTGAAAAGAATTTTATTTCTCCTTTGCCTATGAAGCTTAGTTTGGCCAGATATGAAATTCTGCATTGATAATTCTTTTCTTTAAGAGTATTGATTATTGGCCCCCAGTTGTGGGTTTCCACTGAGAGATCTGCTGTTAGTCTGATTAGCTTCCCTTTGTTTCTCTGGCTGAAGAAAATCTCATGATTTTCTTCATTTCAAACTTAGAGTATCTGATGATCATGTGTCTTGGGGTTGATCTTCTCATGGAGTATCTTAGTGGTGTTCTCTGTATTTCCTCAATTTGAATATTGGCCTGTCTTGCTAGGTTGGGGAAGTTCCCCTGGATGATATCCTGAAGGGTGTTTTCCAACGTGGTTCCATTTTCCCCACCTCTTTCAGATACTACAATCTATTGTAGGTTCAGTCTTTTTACATAGTCCCATAGTTCCCAAAGGTTTTGTTAATATTTTTTCATTCTCTTTTCTCTAATCTTGTCTGCCTGCCTTATTTAAGCAAGACAGTCTTCAAGCTCTGTTATTCTCTCTTCCACTTGATTGATTTGGCTAGTGATACTTGTGTTTGCATCATGCAGTTCTTGTGCTGTGTTTTCAGCTCCATCAGATCATTTATTTTCTCTCCAAATGGGTTACTCTAGTTAACAGCTCCTGTAATTTTTTAACATACTTCTTAGCTTCTTTGCATTAGGTTAGAACAAAATCCTTTAGCTCAGTGAAGTTTGTTATTACCCACTTTCCGAAGCCTACTTCTGTCAGTTCCTCCATACCAGCTTCAGTCCCATTCTGTACCCTTGCTGGAAAAGTGTTGTGATCATTTGGAAAAGTGTTGGATCATTCTCGTTTTTGCAATTTTCAGTGTTTTGCATTGTTTTTTCTTCATCCTCATGGATTTATGTACCTATGATCTTTCAGGCTGTATTCCTTTGGATGGGATTTTTGTGGGGTCTTTTTTTTGAGTCGTGGTTGTTGCTTTTTTTGTTTGTTTTTTGTAATCTTCTGACAGCCCCTTTTCTGGAAGTCTGCTGCAGTTAGCTGGGGGTCAACTCCAGACCCTGTTTTCCTGGGTATTGCCAGTGGAGACTGCAGAACAGCAAAGATTGTTGCCTGCTCCTTCCTCTGGAAGCTGTCTCAGAGGGGCACTGACCTGATGCCAGCTGGAACTCTCCTGTGTGAGGTGTCTGGGGATCCCTCTTGGGAGGTCTCACCCAGTCTGGAGGCACAGGATCAGGGACTTGCTTAAGGAAGCAGTCTTATTGTCCCTTAGTGGAGCTAGTGCACTGTGGTAGGGAAATCCCTCTCATGTGGATCAGCTGGACTCTTCAGAGCCAGCAGGCAGGAAAGATTAAGTCCACTGAACCTGAGACCATGGCTGCCCCTCCCACTAGGTGTTCTGTCCCAGGGAGATGAGAGTTATGTCTGTAAGCTCCTAGCTGGAGTTGCTGTAGGTCCTGCAGGGAGGCCCTGCTCAGTGAGGAGGGATGAATCTGGGTCCCACCTAAAGCAACAGTCTGGCCACCATCAGCCACAGCTGCTGTGCTGTGCTGTGCTGCAGAGAGTACCACTCAGTCCAAAACTCCCAGTCCTCCTAGCACTGGCCCAGGAAAAGCACTGACTATAGCCACAGTAATGGTGGTCACCCCTCCCTGCCAGGAACTTGGTCATCCTTGGCAGACGTCCAGCCTACTGTGGGGCCAATAGGAATTCCAAGCCATGGATCTTAGCTGACAGGGTTCCATGGGAGTGAGATCCACTGAGCAAGGCTATTTGGCTCCCTGGCTTCAGTCCCTTTTCATTGGGAGGGGACAGTTTTCCTGCCCTCACTGGAATTTCAGGCACTGCTAGAATATGTAAAAATTCATGCAACTCAGTGCCTCCCTGAACAGATGTTGACAGGAGCAGCTGCCGTGCATCTGTTCAGTTTTGTGATTGAGACCTAAGGCCCTGGTGGTATAGGCTCAAAAGGGAATCTCCTGATCCATGGATTGCAAAAATCCTTGGGAAAAGCATAGTACTCTGGGTGGGCAGCACAGTCCCATACCACCTCCCTTGACCGGAGGAAGGAGGTCCCTTTGCCTTGTGCATCTCCACGGTGAACTGTCACCCCACCCTGCTTTTTCTTGCTGTCCATAGGTCACACCAACTGTCTAGTCAGTCCCAGTGAGGTGAACTGCGTACCTCAGTTGGAAATGCAGAAACCTTTATGTTGGTTTTGCTGGGAGTTGCAGGTTGAAGCTGTTTCTATTTGGCCATCTTAGCCCCTCTCTCCCAATGTTTATTAGAAGTACTTAGAATGGATAGCCTTGCCTTTTTGCCAATTATAAGAGAAAATAACATAATGTAGTCATATTAGAAAATTACTGCCCTTCTTCAGGCTGAGAGAATTACCTTCTATCCCTAATATTCATCAGGAATAGAGGTTGAAGTTTGGCAAATACTTTTTCTCCATCTGTTGAGTTGATCATGTTGTATTGATGTGCTAAATTTTTATATTGATTAAATTTTGAATGTTAAATAAATCTTGCATTAGTAGTATTAATTAGTAGTAGACATGTGTATATTCTTTTTATATATTTCTGAATTTAATCTGCTAGCCCTTTATATTATTTTGTGACATATTATTGATGGATATGTATATTTAATTTTCTTTGGTTTATTTTTTATAATAGATTTTACTATCAAGGTTATTCTGGCATCATAAAACAAGGCAGAAAATGTCAATTCCTACTCTGTTTTCTGTAAAATTTGTGTAGACTGTTTTTTTTAATAAAAAATTTAGATTTCATCAGTAAAATAATTTTGCCTTAGAGTTTTCTTTGTGAGACTTTTAATTAAAAATTCACATTTTCCTGAATGATACTGTGTAGATTTTCTTCTAGGGTTTTTATAGTTTTAGGTCTTACATTTAAGTCTTTAATTCATCTTGAGTTAATTTGTATAAGGTGTAAGGGAGGAGTCCAGTTGCAGTTTTTCTGCATATGGCTAGCCAGTTTTCCCAACACCATTTACTAAATAGGAAATCTTTTCCCCATTTTTTGTTTTTGTCAGATTTGTCAAAGATCAGATGGTTGTAGATGTGTGGCATTATTTCTGAGGTATCATTTTATCTGTTTTGGTACCACGCTGTTTTGGTTACTGTAGCCTTACATTATAGTTTGAAGGCAGGTAGCTTGATGCCTCCAGGTTTGTTCTTTTTACTTAGGATTACTTGGCTATATGGCTTTTTTTTTTGCTTCCATATGAAATTTAAAGTAGTTTTCTCTAATTCTGTGAAGAAAGTCAATGCTAGCTTGATGGGGACAGCATTGAATCTAGAAATTACTTTGGGCAGTATGGCCATTTTTATGGTATTGATTCTTTCTATCCATGAGCATGAAATGTTTTTTCATTTGTTTTTGTCCTCTCTTATTTCCTTGAGCAGTGGTTAGAGTTCTCCTTGAGGTTCTTTACATCCCTTGTGAGTCGTATTCCTAGGTATTTTATTCTCTTTGTAAAAATATAGAGATAGATACAAAATTAAAATTGTCAACAATACCAAACAACTCTTTTCTTTACAGTGTATTTATTTACCATTCCATTGAAGAGATGATGAAGAATCTAAAAACATTATTTCAGCTGTCACTATGGCTAAATTACTGTTCAGTATGAGACAGGAATTATGAGGTAAAATCATATCACTTCTTCTGTTATAAGAAAACCATATTGCTTACCTACACAAGCTACATTTAATTCTTAATTGATAAATGTTAGGGTAGCCCTAGAATAAACTTATTAGACTTAGAGAAGATGAGCTTTTATCCTGGGAATAATTACATTATAAAATATAGTGTCAGAAACTATAATTTAAGGATTTTTTTTAAAGAGCTAAAAATAGCTGTGTGGAATATACACGGTTGACTGTTTTCTTCTTCATTTTGATTTAGATTCCTTTAATATATTAATAATATGTGGATATATTTTATAATTGATGTAATATAATAATATATTTTATTATTGAAAAGCATGTTCCCAATTAACAAAAATCAAGCCCTTGTAGGGATTATAAGTAAAAGTTGACACATTGTGCACTTAATTTAATTGACATTATGAAATGATATCTTTATGTTAGTGTAGATTGGAAGTCCAGCCTAATATGGAATCTTGAAATGATAATAGGCCATACAAAAAGAAAAGAGCTTAATGTGCAAGAATATATGGAAAAATCCAGGGATGTTAACATTAGAAATATAGTATTAAAAAGAAAAGAGCATCATAAATTTGTAGTGCAATTATAAGCTGAAAGCGAGGAATGGTTTCTCTTGATTTGTTTGAATATTTTATGTAACATGATTTTTGTGTCATATTTGTGAAAACTATTTTTTCACAAATAGTTATATGATGTTACATAACTTGTTATATGATGGCAATAGTTCTTAATAACACAAACAATGAAATAAATGTGTGTGTGTGTAGTTATTAAGTATCCATTTATTATACTTGAATGACTATTTTTTTTAAAACTTTGTATACATTTATAACTTGTCTCCATAAATATCATAAACTTGAGCTCCTTGGTCAGAGTCTGTGTCTTGTTTGTTGGTGGATAAACCACAATTCAATCTAACCAAATCAAATTTTGATACTTGTCTCATCTACAACCCTATTTCATGTTTGAATTGTAAAAAGTCAATAAGCATGACTTTAAGTCAACCATTTCCACTTGTTCAGTTTTTCTAGGTGGGGTTTTGGGATTGAAGGTGTGTATACATTTCCTCGTAGAGAAGAAGACAAGCAGTCTGAGGCTGAGGGAATGGAGCTTCCTCAAAGAGGTATTCATTGGAGGAGAGGTAGCAGTGTGTATTAGAAATGAAAAGTGTATTTCTTATTGATTTATTGATTGCTGATGAGTCATGAGAGTGGGGAAGCATTACAAATGAAGAAATATCTGTGATAACTCCAAGAATTCTATTTTTGCATAGGGACATGCTCAGGCTGAGAACAAAAATCTATCCCTTCCTCTTCCCTTCCCTTCCTTTCTTCCCCTTCCTTTCTTTCTTCCCCTTTCTTCTCTTTCTTTTTCTTTCTTTTTTCTTTCTTACTCTTTCTCTTTCCTTTTTTCCTTTTTCTCTTTCTGTCTTTTTTTTTCTTTTTCTTTTCCAATTGAGGCAGGGTCTTGTTTTGCTGCCCAGGCTGGAATGCAGTGGTGCTATCATAGCTTACTGCTTCCTCCAATTCCTGGGCTCTAGGGATCCTCCTGCCTCAGCATCTCAAGTAGCTGAGACTATAGGCATGTGTTACCACACCTGGCTAATATTTTTATTTTTTGTAGAGACAGTATCTCGTCATCTTACTCAGACTGGTCTTGAATTCCTGGCGTCAAGGGATCCTCCCACCTCAGCATCGCAAACCTATTTCCTCATAATAGTAGATAAACCTAATATTCATATTTTTAAACTTATATGTTCTAATTTTCTGATTAATTCCCCTAGTTTCTTCCCTTGCACTCTCAGATATATAGTTTTGGTTGATGCTATTTGAAATTAGATTTGTTAAAAATTTGATTTTTATAATCATGTATCTCCTTTTGCTTATGATAAATTCTCTTTCATGCAAACACTGATGTCTTCATAGCTGTATTTCAAACACTGAACACCACTCCTTAATTGTGTACTCATATCATTGATTATCGATTGGTTCTTTTGCAGATTTTTTTTAACCCAGGTCTCTGAAACTGCACCAGTTTCCACTTCTTTACATGTACATTCTCTTCAACTAATAGAAAAGCCAAGTCAATCTAAGAAAAAAGTCAACATAATTGCTTCACTGATTTAGAAATTGCTATAGCTAATTTAATCTGTCATTTGGATGACTAAATTCTCATGACAGCCAAATCAGCCATGCATATACAAATCATAGAAATTAGAGTTGGCATAGATAATGAACACTGTCTAGACAATACACTCATTCTGCAGTTAAGAAAACTGAAGCAAAGGAGGTGAAATAGCTCATTTAAGATCTGACTCCTAATCTGTGTCTTTTTCATGGACTGCCAATAGAAAAGTTAAACTAACATGCTTCATTTCATTTATTCACACTGAAATTACTTCTTTTACTCTCAGTAAGCTTTGATGAAAGGGAACCAAAAATGTCCAGAGGACAGGAATCATCACAACACTTTTCTGTCCTGTTTTTGTATTTCTTTGAATGTCGAATTATGAGATTTCCATTTCTTCCGACCCTTCCTATTTTCCTGTAAATAGTGATGATCCAAAATTGCCTTTGGAGCACTGAGCACCACTCCCTTTTACCCATCCGCATCTAATTATTATTTTTTTCTTTCTCCTCTCTTGTCAAGTTAATAGTGTCTGTAGATATTTTTAGAGAGCAAATCATGTGTGAAGCAAGATCATTTTTAAAGTTCCTGGCACAATAGATAATCAGTCCAAATATTTGTACAATACATGCTGTGCTTCATGGATGGCTGCTGATAATTATGTTGAGGCCAAGAAGCAAGGTTTTCCTCTAAGGCACAGATTTAGATTAAAAAACATTTGATAGAGACAATCAAATTGGAAAGGATAATGGAATTTGTTGCAATTAAGCTAAGCAGAGAAGTTGAAATGATATCCAGATAACATTGCTATTGTCCTTTAGTATTTCTGGGGTTACTGAGATTTATTTTGCCCAAATGACTCAAATGCATTTTATTAGAAAAAAAGATTTCTACAGAGTATAGAGGTTAAAGAAATTAGATTTTTTTTTCATAGTAAAATGTTAAAAGACAAACGCTTGTAAAGTTAAAGATTGTGCTATACACGATTTATGGCTAGACATGAAGGGAAAAAAGAGAAGAACAGGCACAAGCCAGCCAACATCTGCCCTCTAAAGAGTTTGTTTTTATTTTCTTAAAGCATTTGAGAAAACGTTTGGCAATTACTTCTTCCCAAATCACTATTATGAAACTATTGGGTTAACAGGTGTGTCTTAAATGAATAACATCTCATTATTTGTGAGATGGGTACCTAGCTCTTTTAAGGTAATTCAATATTTTGCCTTCAGTAATAAATGATAGTTTATTTTTGGTGTATCTTATTCTTTCATAAGTTTTATTTAACCATGTCCTGTCACCTTAATGAGATGGGTAGTGGGTGCTCAAAGGAAACAGGCACTTAAAGAGTTAAGAGTTTATCATCACATAACTTTCACACTGTGCATGTCAGATTGATGTTATGTTTCATGACTAGAGGCTGCAGTACTTTGTGGGTACTCTGCTTCAGTAAAAAACATTTAGAAAGTAATATTTAAATGGAGTTAAGAAAAAATTTCATCTACTTTAAAAATCTTTACAAATAAGAAAATAAGTTCCAAAAAGGCCCAACCACCTGCCTATTATTTCCTAACATTTCTGTTGATCATTGGATTTATCAAGGATACCTTCATTACTATTTTATATTCTGAATTTAAAGGTCTATGTTAGGTTAAAAACTTTCTAAATATCTTCCTACTTTACTACCTATACCTGACATTTATTGAACACCAATTGTGTACTAAACACTATGCCGTGTATCATCAGTCATTATAGACGCATGAGAGATATGCTTTATTATTCTAATTTGACAGATTACAAAATTAGGCTCAGGTTAAATAACTTGCTCAAAATCACATAGCTACTGAGTTGTGTACCCAGAATGTGGACCACAGCAGCTTGATTCCAGATGTTACATTACACTTAAACAGCATATATATGCAGGTGTTAGATACATGAAATCATAATACAAGTGCATAATACACATATATTTTTTCTTTCATCTGGCAAAGCTTAAAATTTAGTTAAGGGTTAGATATTGCTATCAATTTATAGTCATAAAAATATAACCAGAAACATAAAAAGGTACTCAGCATAGTGCCTGGGCCATAATAAATGGTCCAAATATTTGTTAAATGACTGAATGAAAGGCATCAGGTAATAATCATTAAGTAGTACAAACAATAACTATCATTAAACTTACAGAAGGAAGGAAAAAAGCATGTTTTTTTTGAAAATACAAATTACATTTTTAAAATGTCATAATGGGAAAAACATTGACATTGACATTGCTCAGCCTAACAAAATAGCACAAAAATAATCATTTTGAGAGACTCTCATCCAGTCAATATTTTATCTTTGACAGTAACAAAGGTGATGTTTTAACAGCAAGTGCTGCTAATAAGCAGTGTACTCAAATATCTATTTATCTTATAAATTTTAAGACATCTAAAAGTGAAGATCATGTACTATGATTTAAATGTCTCCTCCAAAACTCTTGTTGAAATTTAATTGCCATTGCTATAGTATTAAAAGATGGGACTTTTAAAAGGCGATTAGGTCAGGAGGGTAGAGCCCTCATGAGTGGATTAATACTATTATCTTAGGAGTAGGCCCCTGGTAAAAAATGAATTCAGCCTAATTTTCTTTCTGGCATATGTTCTCTCTATGTAAGAACTTCCACCATGTTTTGACCTCACCAGGGTTGTTGACCTTTTGATCTTGGACTTCTCAGCCTCCAGAACCATGAGTCAATATATCTCATTTTTAAATAAATTACCCAATATCTGGTATTCTGTTACAGCAGCAGAAACTGAATAAAAGATCATGTTTCATAAACTTGATTATCTAGCATATACCAAAATCTTTGGCACATATTAGATGTGAACTTGCAATTAAATTATAATTTCTTATGTGTGAATTCTAATCACTTTCTGAGATTGGTTTTACAAGTATCTCCAAGGGATCAAC
The DNA here is from genome assembly GCA_028533165.1 of Leontopithecus rosalia. Taxonomy (NCBI): domain Eukaryota; kingdom Metazoa; phylum Chordata; class Mammalia; order Primates; family Cebidae; genus Leontopithecus; species Leontopithecus rosalia. The sequence goes on from CM052651.1 coordinate 109,497,216, forward strand.
ATTCCTTATGCTGAGTACACTCCATTGAAGCAGAGCTCTTTTTTATTTGTATTTCCTCATTCAAATACCCTCAGATACCTTTCTACAGCCAGCTCACTCCACACTTCCTAACACAGTCTTAGAGACTTCTCAGCTTTTAGATTTCATGTCTAACTTCTTGTTTCTTTTACTTTTCTTTCACTATTTTAAGAAGGTTTTAAATCTAGCTAATATAGAATTATTTATGTTCTGTATCATATCTTGAGAACAATGTTAGAAAAAAACTATAATTACAAAAAAAGTTTGATTAGCCTTTTAAGAGGTAAAATACCCAACATCTTTATGGGAAAATAATGTAGTCAAATAATTATTTTGAAAGATGTAGAGCATATGTATTTGTGTATGACACTTAAATATCAGAAACTAAAAAATAACATTTTATAAAGAAAAAATACCTTGTTTAAATTTGTAATTTAAAAACTGTTCTACATACATGTTCCATATCACTTTTTCTAAAACACTAATTTTTCTGTGCTCCTTTTCAAAATGCTTCATCTTTGTTTAAAACATAAAGTAAAAATATCTTAACCTGAATTGAAAATAAAATCTATTTTAGGGAGAGAGAGATCCAAGATGGCTGATTACTAGCAGCTCAGGATTGTAGCTCCCAGTGAAAGTGCAGAGAACGAGAGGATGTCCACACTTTCAGATGAATTTTTGTTGCCCGCAGACCAGGTGATTCCCAGCGGAAGAGCCCCATGGGTCGCCAGCATGACTCTTGTGGCCAGTGCGGCAGTTTTGCCAGGGCCTCAGTGTGGCAGTTCTCAGTGCAGAGTAAATGGGACTGGGTCCCCTTTTGGTCAACGTTTGGAGCTCTGGGAAGGCAGAGTCACCTATTCAGCTGATTGAAAAAGGAACTTAAGAAGGAAGCCAGACCAGAGATTCCTGGGCAGAAAAGCACCATGAATCTTAATGCTGCTGTTTTAGCTGGTGCAGTGGGTTGCTCAGATTCTGGTGCTGTGAATCAACAAGTTGGATGTCCACTCAGAGACCTAATTTGAAAGTCAGTAATTACAAAGACAACAGGTGGATGAATTTACAATGATGGGAAGAAACCAGCATAAAAAGGCTGAGAATACCCAAAATCAGAATTCTTCTCCCTCTACAGGGGATCACAGTTCCTCAACAACAAGGGAACAAGGCCTGATAGAGAATGAGTATGTTCCATTAACAGAAGTATGCTTCAGAAAGTGGATAATAAGAAACTTCTGTGAGTTAAAAGAACATGTTCTAGCCCAATGTAAAGAAACTAAGAACCTTGAAAAAAGGTTTGACGAAATCCTAACAAGAATAGACAATTCAGAGAGGAATATCAGTGAATTAATGGAACTGAAGAGTACAATACAAGAACTCCATGAAGTATACACAAGGATTTAACAGTATTGAGCAAGCAGAAGAAAGGATACCAGAGGTCAAAGACCAACTTAATGAAATGAAATAAGAAGACAAGATTAGAGAAGAAAGAGTAAAAAGGAATGAGCAAAGTCTTCAAGAAATATGTGACTATGTGAAAAGACCTAATTTACGTTTGATAGGTGTACCTGAATGTCATGAAGAGAATGAATCCAAGCTGGAAAATATTCTTCAGGATATTCTTCAGGAAAACTTTCCTAACCTAGTAATGCAGGACAATACTCAACTCCAGGTAATACAGAGAACACCACAAATATTCCTCAAGTAGAGCAACCCCAAGACACATAATCATTAGATTCACCAGGGTTGAAATAAAGGAGAAAATTCTAAGGGCAGCTAGAGAGAAAGGTCAGGTTACCCATAAAGGGAAGCCTATCAGACTCACAGCAGATCTCTCAGCAGAAACTCTACAAACTAGAAGACAGTGGGGGTCAATATTCAATATCCTCAAAGAAAAGAATTTTCAACCCAGAATCTCATATCCAGCCAAACTAAGCTTCACAAATGAAGGAAAAATAAAATTTTTCACGAGCAAGCAAGCACTCAA
>CM052651.1:109499314-109511710 GCA_028533165.1 Leontopithecus rosalia
AAGAATCTACATCAACTAATAGGCAAAATAGCCAGATAGCATTAAATGACAATATTAAACTCACAAATATCAATATTAATCCTAAATTTAAATGGATTAAATGCCCCAATCAAAGACACAGACAGGCAAATTGAATAAAAAGTCAAAACCCATCAGTACGCTGTATCCAGATCCATCTCATAAGCAAGGACACACAAAGACTTAAATCAAAGGGTTGGTGGAAGACTTACCAATCAAATGGAGAAGAAAAAAAAACAAACCAGGAGTTGTAACTTTTGTCTCTGACAAAATAGACTTTAATAGTAACAAAGACTAAAAGAAACAAAGAAGGATATTACATAATAGTAAAAAGATCAATGCAACAGTAGGAGTCGATGACCATAAACATATATGCACTCAGTATAGGAGCACCCAGATACATAAGACAGGTTCTTAATGACTTATAAAGAGACTTGGACTCCTGCACAATAATAGCAGGAGACTTTGACACCACATTGTTAATATTCGACGGATCAACGAGATAGAAAATTAACAGGGACATCTATGATTTGAACTCAGACCTGGAACAAGTAAATTCAGTGAATATTTATAGAATTCTTCACCCCAGGTCCACAGAACATACATTTTCCTCAGTATCACATTACACCTATTTTGAAAGTGACTACATAATTGGAAGAAAATCACTCTTCAGCATTTGCATAGCATTTCACAGACTTAAATGAAATATTGGTTGGCTGTTTGTTATTTTCTTCCCTTATTCCTTCCTGTCTCTGCTGTTAAGCACAATTATCAGCATAAAAGAGGTTTTTAATACCTATTTTTAGATTGCATTCCAACCTGGGCAATAGAGCAAGACTCCTGTTTTTTCTCTCTCTTTCTCTTTCTTTCAAAATAAAAAAAATACAGGTAGCAGGCCAAATTTGGCCCTAGAGCCATACCCCTATTCTAGGTCCAACTAAAATAAAAGAATTCTGTTCAACCATTAACATTGGAGTCAAGTATGCAGAGAATTAGACTGTTAGGTAAAGGAGAATGAAAGGCTGGCCAGAGAGTAATTAGTTTACAGATTGGACCTAATAATTGTGTCAACCAGGCAAATATTTATTAGACCACAAGTTGCTTTTATGATACCAGAATGCAAACCCTGACAAACCAGACCACAAGTTACCTGCAGATGAGCACTCAGAAAGACGCCAGTCAGGCAAGGATATTGTTTAGCACCAGGTATCATGAGCAATACCTGTGACCAGAGATAATAGTACAGCTGGTGAACAACTCCACAATCTCTTGACAACCAAGTTGGTTCCCAAAGAAAAATGAGTACCTGTAGCAGGTTTGTCTAACTCATGGCCTGTGGGCCCCATGTGGTTCGTGGCTTTGAATGTAGCTCAACACAAATTTGGAAAATTTCTTAAAACATTTTCAGATTTTTTTTGCAATTTTATTCATTTTTGTTTTTATTTTTTAGGTCATCAGCTATCATTGGTGTTAGTGTTTTCTTTTGTTTTTTTTTTTTTTTAAGACGGAGTTTTGCTCTTGTTACCCAGGCTGGAGTGCAATGGTGCGATCTCGGCTCACCGCAACCTCCGCCTCCTGGGTTCAGGCAATTCTCCTGCCTCAGCCTCCCGAGTAGCTGGGATTACAGGCATGCGCCACCATGCCCAGCTAATTTTTTGTATTTTTAGTAGAGATGGGGTTTCACCATGTTGACCAGGATGGTCTCGATCTCTTGACCTTGTGATCCACCAGCCTCAGCCTCTCAATATTAGTGTGTTTTATGTGTGGCCCAAGACAATTCTTCCAAGGGAAGAAGAATTTTGGCTTCTTCCCAGGAAAGCCAAAAGATTGGACACCCCTGGTCTACAGGCTTGAGCAGGAAGTAACTGTCCCAAAGATGGCTGCCAAGGAACAGGGCAGATGGATCTGAAATCCATGATAGTGTTTGTCAGGCATAATTGCCAAATGGATATCATGAGAGAACCAAGAGTATTAATCAAGAGATTACCAGTGTGGTGACCAAGGCCTTGATTGTTTGTTAGAATTGAAGACGGAGCTCTATTCTAGTCCATTTTCAAAATTCAGTAAGAATCAAACTAGCCTAGTTTTTCTTTTCTTCCTAAAACTCTATTTTTATGTTCATTTACCTTAAAGAAACACTGCCATACATATATTCCCAGTCTGGTCTCAAACTACTGAGCTCAAACGATCCTTCTGCCTAGGCCTCCCAAAGTGTTGGAGTTACAGATGTGAGCCACTGTACCCAGCCATTTCTTTTTTCTACTTTTTCCAAAGGAAAAAGAAAAAAGAAACAACATAAAATCTATTTTAAACCTATCTTCACGATCTTGCCATTTGCCATTTCCATCAGAGAAACTTCACATTAGTCATTGACTTCTTATCCCTCAAATAACTTATTTTTAACTCCTTCCAAATATTTACTCTTTCTATTCTCTGCTTATTTCTGCTTATAGTGCTCTTTCTCTGCCTTCTTGGAACTCATTGTAATTATTAATTATACCTCTTATTTATTCATTAATCAAATATTTTCCTGCAAAACAATGGCTTTGTGATTCCAGGAGAATTGCCTTGAAAGACAAAAGGCCACAGTTGCAATGTTATTTTAGTTCACCAGTAAGGAACTGTGTGACCCTGGTAAGTCAATTAAAATTCTTTTATTCTAAGATTTATTAAGTACTGGTAAATGTTTTAGTATACCTTTTAAAAAACACTCAATCTAAGAGTTGGTGTTATATAAAATGAAATTTTAAAGTTTGTTGCTTTTCAAATAAATAGAAATCAGTATATTAGTGATGATTTTATACCCATTAGTCTGGCAAAAACAGAAAATATCTTTAACCTACACTGCTGGTTGAGACATGCTGAAAAATCACTGGTTCACTACTGAAAGAAATGTGAAGTGTTTCTTCCTTTATGTACATATGTACGTACAGATATTCAACCAACAAATTTTATTACTAGAAATATCTCATAGAAATAAAAAGCATCAGTATTTAAAAATATATATACATGAGTATAAATTGCTGTGTGTTTAATATAAAAATTATTCTTCATAGTAGTAAGGTAGCAAATGAAACTGGATGGAGGAAAAGAGTGTGCTTATCAACAGGTCAAATCAATTTATCATGCACTTAAACCATTATGAATAAATGGATTGGAGTTATGTGCAATGACTTGTGAGAACTTCTGTGAAGTGACCTGTGAGAACTTCTGTGAAGTTTAGTTGAGTAAAAGGAAGCAGAGGATGGGTGCAGTGGCTCACGCCTATAATCCCAGCACTTTGGGAAGCCAAGGCAGGTGGATCACAAGGTCAAGAGATCAAGACCATCCAGGCAAACATGGCGAAACCCCGTCTCTACTAAAAAATACAAAAAATTAGCTGGGCATGGTGGCACATGCCTATACTTCCAGCTACCCCGGAGGCTGAGGCAGGAGAATTGCTTGAACCCGGGAGGCAGAGATTGCGGTGAGCCGAGATCACGCCATTGCACTCCAGCCTGGTGACAGAGTGAGACTCTGTCTCAAAAATAAAAAAAAAAATAAAAAATGGAGCAGAATAATATTGAAAATGCAGAATTTATAGGTTGCAATTATAAACAGCATTTTCTACCCACAACTGCTCTTATGGATTTAGTAGAGCTCTAGAATATATTCTACTGGTCAAAATCTAGGACAAACTTGCAATTTCTGCTCACTGTTAGAAAATAAAATGTCTTTCAGTCATTTTAGCTTACAACAGATTGTTTAGTAATTAATATGTCCAGTTAATTAAAGCCTTTGAAAGCATTTAGTCTCCCCAGCTCTGGGCTGGTGCTGAAGGAAAGGCTATCTGTCTGGCTATGTTTCCTCTCCCTTGGCCACGACTGCTTAGGTTTGGTTTCTAATTCCTCCAGCATCAAGGACTGGAAGTACAGGAAGAGAGGAATAGAAATATGTAAAGGATTAGGAAAGGTCCTGTGTGACTAAGTTATCCTGACTTGGTACTTTCCAGGCTTGGCAAATGTTTAAAGCTGACTCTATTTCTGATGAATGGTTTGTGGGTCCTTTAGAGAACTTCCTATCACTGAATATGTCCCCTTTTAGTTCACTTGACTTGAGCTGATACAACTCTTTGGTTGGTATTTTCCAATTTCTTTCTAGTCCCCTGGGCATCTGGGTAAGCACTTCAGCATCCCTCTGCTGAGGCCTCTTTACCTCTCCCAATAGCCTTCTTGGGTGGTAACTACGACAGCGCCACACCAACCCTCTCTTCTGTAATTCATGTCTTGTTAATGGGAAAGATACATCGCTGGCACTTTGTTGACAGACCACAGTTTATTTCCAATTAGAGCTCTCTGTTATGCTGAACCAATCTTCTTCAGCAGTTCTCTCGCCTTTTATCCCTATCAGCACTGGGCTCTCATATCAAGCTCTGCCACTGGTTCCTCTGAAATCTCACTCACTAGGCTTGAGGCAAGAGATAAGCCCTTCCATCCAGTCTCCCACAGGAGCAGCGGTTGGCATTCTCAGCTAATTGGTAGCTCTTCCCAGTGAAATCTTTAGTCTTCAACTCTGCCTTTTCAACTTTCACCCTTTTGTACCCTGCTTGGAAGATGGTCTGAAATTTGCTTTTCAGTCTTCTATTTTGTATACACTGTTTATATGTATACAAGTCATCATGTCTCTAGCAAAATTGAGGCAGTTACCTTTGAATGTTTTTGATATCATCCCACTTTATATGCACATTTGTTGTCTATTGCTGTGTAATAACAACTTTATCACAAATTTAGCAGCGAAAACCATCACAATTTTATTATTTCACAGTTTCTGTGAGTCAGAAGCTAGGCCATGGCTTAACTGGAATCTCTCCTCAGGGTCTCACAAGACTGTGTAATCAAGGTGTCACCTGTGGCTTGTCTGGGGAAGGATCCCCTTCCCAATTCACATGAGTGTTGGCAGCACTCAGTTCCTGTAGGTTTTGGACTGAGAGTGTGAGTTTCTTGCAGGCTGACAGCTTCAGGCTGCACCCAGCTCCAGGCCATGCGAGCTTTCCTAATGTTTCCACTGGCATCCTCAAAGTAGTAAGAGGGAGAAAGCCATTCCTCAAGATAGGTGCTGTAATCTTATGTGACATAATTCCATACATGTAACCACGTATACTCAGTCATCTTTCCTATACTTGATTTATTAGAAACAAGTTGATCCCCCTCCCACTCAAGGTAAGGGAATTATACAAGGGTGAGAATATCAGAAGGTGGGAATTGTGGGGGCCATATTAAAGTCTGTCTGCCACAATTATGATAAACTATTTTAAAATCAGATATACGTTTGTGTTTGTCTATGTGTGTATAAATATTATATGGCTATGGAGAAAACATGGACAAGGATAGCAGGCTTTGATACAGGTTACCATGAAGGGTAGTAAAGGAATGGTTAGGATAATAAGGAAGAGAAAAGTGCTAAAGTTTTTGCTTTTGGCACTATTGTTGTTTTTACATTTTTTTCAAAAAAAAAATAACCACTTCAGATATATGTGTGTGTTGGTCCTTGAGTGTAGTTATGTGTCTACAAAATACTACATGGCTATGGAGAAAACATGGACAAAGACACTAGGCTTATATGAATTATATGTGAAGAAATTAAATAAAAACTATGTTACAAATTAAAAAAGAAAGACTTTTTTTTTGCTTTTCTTATAAGATACTTTCTAAATTTGGTTAATAGAACTGAACTGTTTAAAAAAAATTGTAAAATCAATAGTGCCCAAAGCAAAAACTTTAGCAAATAAACAGTATTTTTATTTTTTAATTTACTTTCAACTTTTAATTTACTTTCACGTGTAACCAGGGTACACGTGCACAATGAGCTAGTTTGCTACATAGGAAAACGTGTGCCATGGTGGTTTACCGCACTATCAACCCATTACCTGGGTATTAAGCTCAGCATCCATTAGCTACTCTTCCTGAAGCTATTCCTCCCCCTGCTGCCCTGACAGGCCCAGCACATGTTGTTCCCCTCAATGTGTCCATATGTTCTCGTGATTCAACTCCCACTTATAAGTGAGTACATGTGGTCTTTGGTTTTCTGTTCCGCTGTTAGTATGCAAAGGATAATAGCTTTCAGCTCTGTCCATGTCCCTGCAAAAGACATAATCTTGTTCCTTTTTATGGATGCATAGTATCCCATGGTGTATATGTGCCACACTTTCTTCATCCAGTCTATCACTGATGGGCATTTGGGTTGATTCCATGTCTTACCTATTATGAATAGTGCTGCAATGAACATATGTATACATGTGTCTTTATAATTGAATGATCTATATTCCTTTGGGTATATACCCCATAATGGGATTACAGGGTAAAATAGTATTTCCGCTTCTAGATCTTCGAAGAATTGCCACATTGTCCTACCCAATGGTTGAACTAATTTACATTTCCATCAACAGTGTAAAAGTATTTTTTTTCCTTCACAACCTTGCCATCATCTGTTGATTCTTAACTTTTTAATAACTATTCTGACTGGTATGATATGGTATTTCATTGTGATTTTGATTTGCATTTCTCTAATGATCAGTGGTATTGATTTTTTTAATTGCATTTTAGGTTTTTGGGTACATATGAAGAACATGTAAGATAGTTGCATAGGTACACACATGGCAGTGTGGTTTGCTGCCTTGCTCCCCATCACCTATATCTGACATTTCTCCCCATGTTATCTCTCCCCAACTCCCAGCCCCCTGCTGTATCTCCCCTATTCCCCCCCCACAGACCCCAGTGTGTGATAATCCCCTTCCTGTGTCCATGTGTTCTCATTGTTCAACACCCACCTATGAGTGAGAACATGTGGTGTTTGATTTTCTGTTCTTGTGTCAGTTTGCTGAGAATGATGGTTTCTGGGTTCATCCATGTCCCTACAAAGGACATGAACTCATTGTTTTTGATGGCTGCATAATATTCCATGGTGTATATGTGCCACATTTTCCCTGTCCAGTCTATCATCGATGGGCATTTGGGTTGGTTCAAAGTCTTTGCTATTGTAAACAGTGCTGCAATGAACATTTGTGTGCATGTGTCCTTATAATAGAATGATTTATAATCCTTTGGATATATACCCAGGAATGGGATTGCTGGGTCAAATGGAATTTCTATTTCTAGGTCCTTGAGGAACTGCCACACTGTCTTCCACAACATTTGAACTAGTTTACACTCCCACTAACAGTGTAAAAGTGTTCCTATTTTGCCACATCCTCTCCAGCATCTGTTGTCTCCTGATTTTTTAATGATCGTCATTCTAACTGGTGTGAGATGGTATCTCAATGTAGTTTTGATTTGCATTTCTCTAATGACCAGTGATGATGAGCATTTTTTCATGTTTGTTGGCCTCATGTATGTCTTCTTTTGTAAAGTGTCTGTTCATATCCATTGCCCACTTTTGAATGGGCTTGTTGGTTTTTTTCTTGTAAATCTGTTTTAGTTCTTTGTAGATTTTAGATATTAGCCATTTGTCAGATGGGTAAAATTTTTTCCCATTCTGTTGGTCGCTAATTCACTCTCATGACTCTTTTGCTGTGCAGAAGCTGTGGAGTTTGATTAGGTCCCATTTGTCTATTCTGGCTTTTGTGGCCAATGCTTTTGGTGGTTTAGTCATGAAGTCCTTGCCTATGCCTATGTCCTGAATGGTTTTGCCTAGATTTTCTTCTAGGGTTTTTATAGTATTAGGTCTTATGTTTAAGTCTTTAATCCATCTGGAGTTAATTTTAGTGTAAGGTGTCAGGAAGGGGTCCAGTTTCTGCACATGGCTAGCCAGTTCTCCCAACACTATTTATTAAACAGGGAATCCTTCTCCATTGCTTGTTTTTGTCCGGTTTGTCAAAGATCAGAAGGTTATAGATGTGTGATGTTGCCTCCGAGGCTTCTGTTCTGTTCCATTGGTCTATATCTCTGTTTTAGTACCAGTATCATGTTGTTTTGATTACCGTAGCCTTGTAATATAGTTTGAAGTCAGGTAGCGTGATGCCTCCAGGTTGTTCTTTTTGCTTAGGATTGTCTTAGCCATGTGGGCTCTTTTTTGGTTTCATATGAAACTTAAAGTAGGTTTTTCCAATTCTGTGAAGAAAGTCAATGGTAGATTGATGGGGATAGCATTGAATCTGTAAATTACTTTGGGCAGTATGGCCATTTTCATGATATTGATTCTTCCTAACCATGTGCATGGAATGTTTCTCCATGATATTGATTTCTTAAATATGTTTGTTGGCTACATGAATGTCTTTTTTTGAGAGTGTCTGTTCCTGTCCTTTGCCCATTTTTTATGGGGTTGCTTGTTTTTTTCCTTGTAAATTCAAGTTCCTTATAGATTCTGGATATTAGCCTTTTGTCAGATGGATAGATTACAAGATTTTTCTCCCATTCTATAGGTTGTCTCTTCACTTTGATGATAGTTTATTTTGTTGTGCAGAAGCTCTGTAGTTTAATTAAATCCCATTTATCAATTTTTCCTTTTGTTGCAATTGTTTTTGGCATTTTCATTATGAAATCTTTGCCCATGACTAGGTCCTGAATGATACTGCCTAGATTTTCTTCTAAGGTTTTTATAGTTTTGGATTTTACATTTAAGTCTTAAATCCATTTTAATTTTAAAAATGTTTTTGAGACAGAGTCTTGCTCTGTTGTTTGGGCTAGAGTATAGAGGTGTGATCTCAGCTTACTGCAACCTCTGCCTCCTGGGTTCAAATAATTCTCCTCCCTCAGCCTCCCAAGTAGCTGGGATTATAGGCACCCACCACTACACCTGGCTAATTTTTGTAGTTTTAGTAGAGATGGAGTTTCACCATGTTGTCCAGGCTGGTCTTGAACTGATCTCAGGTGATCTGCCTGCCTTGGCCTCCCAAAATGTTAATTTTTGTATAAGGTATAAGGAAGGAATCTAGTTTTAATTTTCTGCATATGGCTAGCTTGTTCTCCCAGCACCATTTATTAATGGTCTATGGAATAGCATTTTTATTTATGTCATTTATAACTTTAGAATGTTAAACGGTTTCCATGCACAGATGTAACCATAAAATTGTCTTTTCAAATGTACAATATACCATGCATACCGCACCATGCCCCCTGGCCCCTCTACTATATATCAGGGCCCAGTTTTGCTATAAGATTAGTTTGCAAGATAAGAATGGAATTTGGTGAAGTGATTGTCAAGTGTTTAAAAACTGTCAAAACATTCTGTTTTGGAGCATCCAAGGGGAAAAGAAAATTGTTATCAGATTCCAAATAATTCAAATTGAATAGTATACCTCAATATTTAGAAGCCAGTTACTACAGAAAAAAAAAACATTATTATGATTTAGCTACCTAGACACACTAGTAATCTAGCTTCTTTAATGAAATAAAATATAGACTTAATTTTTCAAAGAACGTAGTAGCATATAAATTTTGATAGGTCGAGATTGGAAGAAAAAGGGAAAAGAAATTTAAGCCTGGTAGGTATATTGAATTGATAGACCTAGCACAAAATTTAGTATTTGTCACTTTCTCATGGGATTCTATCTAGTTCATGGCCTGGCTTATTACTTTCCTTTTCTTCTCTCACTTTCTGTGGTATGAGTTGCTCTGATTCCTTTTTCTATTTCCTCCTCTTAATCTAGATCCCTTTTAATCTAGATTCAAATTTTTTCCTCTCTGTCAGAGCTGATGAGTTTTCAGCTCTCCTCTTCTGTGAAAACACACCTCCATTATCACATTTAAATTAGTCTCAAAATTATTTGCTTATAAGCTGTCCTCTCCAGCAGAGGCTTTGTTTATCTTATTTTGTCCATTATGTGTACTGTGCTTGGCATTTTGGCAGTATGTATTGATGAATGAATGAGTCCTTCACTTATTTTTATGTGTCTGTCCTCTGTCTCTTTACTCACTTATACTCTATCCTCCCTTTACTACTTTTTGTTCTGCAAGGCCTAAACATTTTACAGTTGGAAAGGACCTTAGAAATGAAGCATTCAATGTTTCTAGGGGTACAGTCTATAAAATCTAGGTCTTAGAGTACCCACTTATTAAAACTGTATATTCCTGAGTGCAAAACCCACAACTACTGAATCAGAATCATTTGGTTAGGTTTAAGGAGCTGACCTTGTTTACAAGCTCCTGCATTATTATGCAAATTAATCCAGTAATTTGCAAATGAGATAAAAAAGAGTCAACTTGAATCCTTAGGACTTGGAAAGATATTTAGGGACCAATGTGATAATATCCAAAATTGTGACAAAAGTCAATGCATTCCTTAATTTCTTTCTGAATTTATGTGACTTAAAGGGCACACGTAAGTACCAATACTCAGATTTTTTTTGGCATGAAATAAACTTTTCCTAGAGAATGTGTTCTATTATTTAGATTAGTACCATGAAATTGATTTGTGTTCAAGCTCTAGTTATGATGATCCCTGTGGATTGGCATGGAATGCTGGCCTGTTTACACTTGGGTATAGTCTACATGGAAACATTTACGGCTACTCAGTAATTATTACTGAACTCAGGTAATAAGCATAGACCTGTTTTATGTACTTAGACTGTATAGTCGGATGTAGTTTTCATAGTCGTTTATCTCACAGGACTTTCTAATGCTTCTCATTAATTTTGTATTTGTGTGCCCATTATTAAAAGCAGTGGTAGGACTAATGCATCAGATAAATATTAGATTATTTATATAGTTAAGAAGTCATAGGTTTCTCTTAAGGTGTTGCCATTTTAGTTGAATTTGAAAGGACTTCAGTGATTTTGCTCTTTCTAGGAAACAGCTTAACTGTAAACAGAAAGAGGTCCACGTAAAAACCATGGTATCTATGTTTAGTTGTCATATATTTTCTTTCTCCCTCCCATCTTTAATTCCCCTTCCTACTTTCGTCTTTCTCTCTGTCCTTCTCTCCCTTTCCTTCTCCATCTCCCTGCAGAATTCTCTGATGCATATATACATAATTAAGGAGTGAATAAAACAAGTTAATATCACTCTCAGATTGTTAACAAAACTCAGATGTGTTTCCAATTTAAGACCCAATTACAGTTCCATTTTTAGTTTTTCCATACACAGCTGCACACCATGTTATTCACAATTTTCCCTTTGCCAAAGATACAGTTAAATATTGATTTAAAACAATCTGACAACAATATACATTTTCTTCAAATATTGTCTTCAAAATCACAAATAGTCTTTTATGTATTCTTCATAAGAATTCTGAAGTGTTACCCTTAAAGATGTTACTACTTAAGTGTATAAATAGAACTGAAAAAAACCAAAATGCATTCTTCCCAATCACTTAGAGGTACTATGCCAAGTCTTTAAACTCATGTGGACTTGTCTTCTGGGATATGTGCTTTACTTATACACTGAAAAGATTCACCCTTCATGCTGACCGCTGCCCCTCCACCATGGCCTGGCTACTCTCTTCTTTCAGTCAGCTAACAAAGCATCCTCTAGTCAATCACTTTCTCATAAAACTGAGACCCATATAGGTTGGAGTGACTTGCCTTTGGTTACAAATGAGGCCATGATGAGGAAGGGCATACAGCCCATTGCTCATGATGTTCATTCTTTTCAGGCAGTGATTTCTTGAAGAATTTTGTTCTACTTTTTGTGCTTTTGCCTTTGCACATGTTACATGGCATAAGCCTTTGAGACATGGTACTATCAGCTGTGCAAATTCAAACCAAACAGAGATAATATATTTTAAGTGGGACTCTGATGTACACTAAATGCTATCATAAGGTGATCTGGAAGGTGATTTTTAAGGCTAGTTCTTAAAGAGCAGTTTGGACCACATATCTCTTTTAAAACCTGTGGCTGAAGGTGGAAGCTGATATACTGAAATAAATTTCCATAAACCCATTAGAAAAAATATTTCTTCACATTTGCTTCTTTTTATTTATTTATTTATTGCATTTTAGGTTTTGGGGTACATGTGAAGAACATGCAAGATAGTTGCATAGGTACACACATGGCAGTGTGATTTGTGGCCTTCCTCCCCTTCACCTATATCTGGCATTTCTCCCCATTCTATATCTCCCCAACTCCCACCTCCTGCTGTCCCTCCCCTATTCCCCACAACAGACCCCAGTGTGTGGTGCTCCCCTCCCTGTGTCCATGTGTTCTCATTGTTCAACACCCACCTATGAGTGAGAACATGTGGTATTTCATTTTCTGTTCTTGTGTCAGTTTGCTGAGAATGATGGTCTCCAGGTTCATCCATGTCTCTACAAAGGACATGAACTCATCGTTTTTGATTGCTGCATAATATTCCATGGTGTATATGTGCCACATTTTCCCTGTCCAGTCTATCATCAATGGGCATTTGGGTTGATTCCAGGTCTTTGCTATTGTAAACAGTGCTGCAATGAACATTCATGTGCATGTG
>CM052651.1:109511810-109531180 GCA_028533165.1 Leontopithecus rosalia
ATGGAATTTCTATTTCTAGGTCCTTGACGAATCGCCACACTGTCTTCCACAATGGTTGAACTAATTTACACTCCCACCAGCAGTGTAGAAGTGTTCCTATTTCTACACATCCTCTCCAGCTTCTGTTGTCTCCAGATTTTTTAATGATCACCATTCTAACTGGCGTGAGATGGTATCTCAATGTAGTTTTGATTTGCATTTTTCTAATGACCAGTGATGATGAGCATTTTTTCATATGTTTCTTGGCGTCATGTATGTCTTCTTTTGTACAGTGTTCATATCCTTTGCCCACTTTTGAATGGGCTTGTTTTTTTCTTGTAAATCTGTTTTAGTTCATTGTAAATTCTGGATATCAGCCCTTTGTCAGATGGGTAAACTGCAAAAATTTTTTCCCATTCTGTTGGTCTTCTAGTTCACTGTGTGTTAGTCTGGATTGTTTCCTGACTGAGGAGAACAAGATTTTAAGTTTTATGAGGTATAATTGTTCCCATGGTGCAAATGAGGAAACTCCCAGGAAGAGTTTATGAACTCTTTGTGAGCATGATGGAGTATATGAAAATAAGCCAGTTACTAAGTCTTTCTACAAGGCTTCTAAACCCATGATACAGAGAAAATAATATCAACCTCACAGCAGTTGACATGATCCAGTGAAACAGTGCATGTGAAGTTCTCAGTATGGTTCTGGACCACTATTAGCACCCAATATGAGGTCATTATCACAGAGTTCCTAAAGGAACAGAGTTCCTTTAATTTAAAGGACAGGTAGGAAATGGTGTTCCTCTGAAAATTTTAAGCATAGCTTAATGAGAGCTATCAGGTGTCTTTTGATCGAATTCCTAAAGGAGCTTTATAAATGAAACTGTTGGGTAGGCCTTCATTTCAGGAATGGGCCACTAGACATCTAATGTGCTATCTGATAGACTTCAGTTAGAGTCAGGACTGAAATGGAGGTTCAATGAGAAATAAATTTTACCATGCTGACAGAGTTTGGACTTTCAGGCTGCTAGCACATGGCAGCCTCCACTTCTGCTAAAAATGTTCAGGAGCACAAATCATTTGACTCTGCTTCAATATTCACCAGGCCAGGATATAAGAAGTAACCTTTGCATTTGAGAGCAATTTGCATTTGCTGTTCTCCTAAGATAAAGAATTCAATAAACAAAAAAATAAGAAAGTACTATTAACCCTTTGAGAAGAAATGATGTAACTTCAAAGGAGGGCTATGTTGTCTTTATGACAGATTTTGGGTAGTGCCAGGTTAGCAAGTACAAAGTTATTAAAATTGCTGCATATTGGGGTACATGCTTCTACCCATCAACTACTACATGATTCACGTCTTAGGATAGTTTTAATAATTCCATAAACAATATTATTGTGCCCATAACAATGGGGTAACATGGTAATAATGTTGGAAGCTTTTGACTAGTTTTTATAGAAATAACTGTAATACTTTCAAATAAGAGCAGAGCCACTTTGAATTTCCTAATCTTTTTCACTGTCTTTGCTGAAAATAGGTATTAGAGACAGAAAGAAGCAAAAGGGCTTTGAGGAACAGAGTGAAGACAGAAAAACACTTCTAAAGAGAAATTAAAAAAAAAGCACTCGAATTGCAAAATAATATCCAAGTTGGCAGAGTGTAAAACAAATGTGTTTTTAATTTGGCCCTGGAAGATTTTTGTGGTATAATCCACAAAGAAAGACTGAGTAAAGGGCCATCTCCATTTAAATCCTCTTCAATGGCAACTGGAATTTGTGCTGTGCTGCCTTTAGTTAGATCTGAGGGAAGAATTAGGGCCTTTTAGTTTTAAAAGAGATTTTAAGGGAGAATACTAAGCAGGTATATAAAAAGATTTTGGATTGTTAAAAATGTAATAATCTTTTTTGAAGCCAATAACAGCGTCTATCTAGGTCGCCTAATATTGCAAGTATTTACTTTGAATTTGCAAGTTGATGGAGTGAGCAGGGGTATTGAGTGGCAGCTCTGCTTTAGGATAAAGTGGGTCTTAAGGAGCATCAGAGTGATGCTCAGTGATCTTTTTGAGTAGACTCTTGACAGACTGGTCATATTTTTGAAAGCATATTTACTAGAGAATATGACACATGCATACAGTTAAGAATACATGAAGCTGGGCCTGAGAGCTCAACAATATTATTTGTTCATTTCTGATGACACAGACAATTGATTACATGAAATAAACAAACCGCATTTTGCTGTGTGGATTTACGTGAGGAAGCTTAAATGCCAAATAATGGATGATTCAAACAACTTCAGTACATATTGATAGTGAGAAATTGAGACAATCCCATCTAATTATAAATTATTCTATAAGTGCAATGCTGCTGAATGAATAGAAGAGTGACCTTGAAATCAAGATCACTTTGGTTCTGAGAGCCACGGCATGATAAAGATGAGGCTTAATGTCTTCATGCAGTTTATGTACCACTGAGCTCCTAAGACAACATTCATGTGTTCAAGAGATCCACTGTGCTATTTTTTTTTTGTCTCAATGATGTCTTCTCTTTACAGAAATTGTAGACAATTCTTAGAGACTGTCCCCTGACTTGATGTTTTCCCTATGAGCAATAAACTAAATCCCCATGTATGTGTTGACAGGCAAATTTGAAACAAATTCCTTGAAGGAAGATCATGTCTTCATTTTCATGTACCTCAGGCCCAGGCACACAAACTACAGAGTTTCTACAAGTGGTTGAGGTCCAAGACCTGCCTGAAAATGAATTTCTATTCAGGCAATAATAGCACAGCCAAACACACTGTTTTTATACTTCGATTGCGTGTTCCTTTAGTGTGAATCCAGGAAGTACTGGGAGAGATGAACCAGGGGCCATAGCCCCACCCTGCCTTCCTTTGGTGCCTCAGAAGTACATGCAGCATTCAACTTAGCCACTTAATAAAAGCTTGCTAATTGGAATGCACATAAAATATAGTATATCTATTATACATATATTTTATTCATATATATAACAAATATATATATTTTATAAGCACACACTCACACACACACAGAGGTACATGAACATACCATATGTAAATATTACAACCCAGCTGTTGGTGCTTGCTCTAACTCCCTCATCACACGCTGCTAGGAGTCAATATCCTACCTCACTTTGTGTTGCTATTTCGCTTCTTATGAATATTTTCTTTCTTTCTAAGCACAGTGACTATGAAATCTTCTAGGGCATAAATGACCTCATATGTGGTCAAAAAAAGACATCAGTACACTTCAGAATAAATTTTACACTGTCTTCACAATTGTGAGTTGGTATGGCTTAATTTTTATAAAGGAATATGGATGTGCCATATATGTACTTCTGTTATTTAAAGGACAGTATAGAGGTTGAGCTACTGTGTCTATTTACCAAGTGCTTTACTAATCCCATCAGCCCTGGTAGGATTTGGATTTATGTCCCCACCCAAATTTTATGTCCAATTATAATCACCAATGATGGAGAAGAGGTCCGGTGGGAGGATATGGATTATGGGGACAGATTTCTCCCTTACTGTTCTCATGATGGTGAGTGAGTTCTCATGAGATCTGGCTGTTTACAGGTGTGTAGCACCTCCCCTTTCTCTCTCTTTCTCCTGCTCCAGCAACCTAAGACATGCTTGTATCCCTTTCATCTTCTACCATGACTGAAAGTTTCCTGAGGCCTCCGGAGCCATATTTCTTGTACAGCCTTGGGAACTGTAAGCCAATTAAACTTCTTTCTTTATAAATTACCCAGTTTTAGGTATTTCTTTATAGCAGTGTGAGAATGGACTAATACAGCCCCTAAAAGTGCTATGGCCTTAACCTTAACCAGCACTTACTCAAACACGAGCCACTAGGAGATTCTTATGTGACTGTGGCCTGGTCTTTTATTTGAAGAAGGAATTGGTATTTATATTAAGAATTGGGAAGGAAAGAACATGTAGAAAAACAGGGAGATACAATTTCACTTTTTTTTCAGGGAAGACCAGATCAAAAACATTTTCACCATTAATCTATGATTATTGAATATTGATTTCTAGTCTTAGTTTCACAACATCCCAAGGCATTTTCAACTACTATTCAAAATTCATACATTTTTTCAGACCAAAACAGTTTTGGTTGAAACTAAAAGTCAAATTTATTATATATTTTACTATATCTATCTATCTATCTCTCTATATATACATATATACATATATATGCACACACATATATACATATATATACACACATATATACATATATACATACATGTATATATATATTTCCCTAGGACATAAGAAAGGAGCTGGTAGAGATAGAAGAAAACTTATCACATAACCAAATAACAAAAAGATTTTGCATTGCCAAAATGTGTTTGGGAATTTCTTTGCTGGGCCATCCCACTTCCTTATTTTTGTTTCTAGACTGAAACGGTACACAGCATAGTCCACTTCCTTTTTCTCCTAAAACCTGTTATAGCTTTGTTTAGTTTGAGGTCAGTCTAACCATGCCCCTCACTTAGAGGCTATATAACCTCAATGTAGGAGGCGGAAATATTCTCTCTTCTGGTTGACTGAGGGACACATTAACAAAAGCAGATACTTTAGTATTACTCTAGAATCCGAAGGAAAAACAGTGAATTTTCTCAGTTTTGACATAGTAGTTCTGTGAAAGGAACATACCCATGTAGCTTATTGGTATTAATTCCATAAAGGTGACCTAAAAATCTAAACTTGGAGCAATTATTGTAAAGCATCTAGTTATGTGAGTTTTATTTAATAATTTATTACTATTAAAACAAAAACAAAAATTTTAAATTTTTTTAATAGTTAAAAAAAACCACATATGGTTTTCTTATGTTAAACCTTAATGGAGTGGTGGTCTTTGCCTTGGGATTCCTGACAAAAGCTTCTGAAGATATTTAAAAACCTGTTGGAGTAGGATGATCAAATGTTCCAGCCATTTGTTTTTTGGTGTTAATTGATTTTAATCCTTAGAGATTTATCCATTAATTTGTTTCCTGGGGAAGAAGTTGAACCTTTGTGTCAAGTCTCTAAATCATCATTAAGAAATGCTAACATTAAGCTGGGCATGGTGGCTCACACCTGTAATCCCAGCTACTCAAGAGGCTGAGGCAGGAGAATTGCTTGAACCAGAGAGGGAGAAGTTGCAGTGAGCTGAGATGGTACCACTGCAGTTCATCTTGGATGACAGAGCAAGATTCCCTATCAAATGTGTGTGTGTGTGTGTGTGTGTGTATAATTTCGGTGACTGGCGAGATGGCTGAATAGGGACAGCTTTGGTCTGCAGCTCCCAGTGAGATAATGCAGAAGACAAGTGATTTTTGCATTTCTAACTGAGGTACACAGCTCGTCTCGTTGGGACTGGTTAAACAGTGTGTGGAGCCCATGGAGGGTGAACAGAGGCAGGGTAGGGCATTGCCTTACAGGGGAAGGGCAAGGGGTTAGGGAACTCCTCCCCTAGCCAAGGGAAGCTGTGAGGGAATGTGACATGAGGAGCAGTGCATTCTGGCCCAGATACTATGCTTTTCCCACAGTCTTCACAACCCACAGACCAGAAGATTCCTTCAGGTGCCTTCACCACCAGGGACTGGGTTACAAGCACAAAACTGACCTGCCATTTGTGCAGACACTGAGCTAGCTTTAGGAGTTTTTTTTTTTTTTTTTTTCATATCCCAGTGGCACCTGAAATACCAGTGAGACAGAAATGTTCACTCCCCTGGAAAGGGGGCTGAAACCAGGGAGCCAAGTGGTCTAGTTCAGCAATTCCCACTTCCAGAGAGCCCAGCAAGCTGAGATCCACTGTCTTGAAATTCTCTCTGCCAGCACAGCAGTTTGAAGATGACCTGGGATGCTCGAGCTTGCTGTGGGGAGGGGCATCCACCATTACTGAGGCTTGAGTAGGCAGTTTTCTTCTCACAGTGTAAACAAAGCCTAGGGAAGTTCGAACAGGACAGAGCCCTCCACAGCTTGCCAAAACTGCTGTAGCCAGACTGTCTCTCTAGATCTTTCCTCTCTGAGCAGGGCATCTCTGAAAGAAAGGCAGCAGCCCCAGTCAGAGGTTTACAGATAAAACTCCCATCTCACTGGGACAGAACACCCGGGGAAAGGGACAGCTGTGGGCACAGCTTGAACAGACTTAATGTTTCTGCCTCCTGGCTCTGAAGAGAGCAGCAGATCTCTAAGCTCAGCCCTCAAGATCTGCTAAGGGACAGACTGTCTCTTCAAGTGGGTCCCTGACACCTGTTCCTTCTGATGAAGAGACACCTCTCAGCTGGGGTCAACAGACACCTCATATAGGCTCTGGCTGGCATCTGGCAGGTGCCCCTTTGGGACAAAGTTTCCAAAGGATGGAACAGGCAGCAATCTTTGTAGTTCTGCTGCCTCTGCTGGTGATTCCCAGGCAAACAGTGTGAGGTGGACCTCCAGCAAACTCCAGCAGATCTATAGCAGAGGGGCCTCTTAGAAGGAAACCTAACAAACAAAAAGCAATAGCATCAACATAAACAAAAAGGACATCTACACAAAAACCCTTTCCGAAGGTCACAAGCATCAAAGACTAAAAACAGATAAATCTATGATCATGAGGAAAATCCTGTGCAAAAAGGCTGAAAATTCCAAAAACCAGAATGCCTCTTCTCCAAAGGATTACAACACCTCGCCAGCAAGGGAACAAAACTGGACAGAGAATAAGTGTGATGAATTGACAGAAGTAGGCTTCAGAAGATAGTTAATAACAAGCTCCACTGAGCTAAAGGAGCATGTTCTAACCCAATGTAATGAAGCTAAGAACCTTGAAAGAAGGTTAGAGGAATTGCTAACTAGAATAACCAGTTTAGACAAGAAAATAAATGACCTGATAAAGCTGAAAAACACAGCACAAGAACTTCGTGAAGCATACACAAGTATCAATAGCTGAATCAATCAACAGAAGAAGGATATCAGAGACTAAAGATCAACTTAATGAAATAAAGCATGAAGACAAGACTACAGAAAATACAATGAAAATAAATAAACAACACCTCCAAGAAATATGGGAATATGTGAAAAGACCAAACCTACATTTGACTGGTATACCTGAAAGTGACAGGCAAATGGAACCATGTTGGAAAACACTTTCAGGATATTATCCAGGAAAACTTCCTCAACCAAGCAAGACAGGCCAACATGCAAACTTAGAAAATACAGAGAATACCACAAAGATACTCCTTCAGAAGAGCAACCCCAAGACACATAATCATCAGATTCACCAAGGTTGAAATGAAGGAAAAAATGTTAAGGGAAGCCAGAGAGAAAGGTTGTTACCCACAAAGGGAAGGCAATCGAACTCAGAGCAGATCTCTTGGCAGAAACCCTATAAGCCAGAAGAGAGTGGAGACCAATATTTAACATTCTTAAATAAAAGAATTTTCAATCAGGAATTTCATATCCAGCCAAACTTGCTTCATAAGCAAAGGAGAAATAAAATCCTTTACAGACAAGCAAATGCTGAGGGATTCTGTCACCACCAGGTGTGCCTTACAAGAACTCCTGAAGGAAGCACTAAATATGGAAAGGAAAAACCAGTATCAGCCACTGGAAAAACATACCAAATTGTAATGAACATCAACACTATGAAGAAAGTACATCAATTAGTGGGCAAAATAGCCAGCTAGCATTGTAATGGCAGAATCGAATTCACATATAACTATATTCACCTCAAATTTAAATGGGTTAAATGCCCCAATCAAAAGGCACAGACTAACAAATTGGATAAAGAATCAAGACCAATCAGTGTGCTGTATTCAGGAGACCCATCTCATGTGCAGACACACATAGGCTCAAAATAAAGGAATAGAGGAAGATTCACCAAGGAAATGGAAAGTAAAAAAAAAGCAGGGGTTGCAATCCTAATCTCTGATAAAACAGACTTTAAACCAACAAAAATAAAAAAAGACAAAGAAGAATATTGTATAATGGTAAAGGGATCAATGCAACAGGAAGAGCTAACTATCCTAAATATATATGTACCCAATACAGGAGCACCCAGCTTCATAAAGCACATTCTTAGAGATGTACAAAGAGACTTAGATTCCTACATAATAGCAGTGGGAGACTTTATCACCCCACTGTCAATATTAGACAGATCAATGAGACAGAAAATTAACAAGGATATTCAGGACTTGAATTCACCTCTTGACCAAGTGGACCTAATAAATATCTACAGAACTCTCCACCCCAAATCAATAGGACATAAATTCTTGTCAGCATCACGTCATGCTTGTTCTAAAATTGACCACATAATTAAAAGGAAAACAGTCCTCAGCGAATGCAAAACAATGAAAATCGTAACAGTCTCTCAGACCACAGTGCTATCAAATCAGAACTTAGCATTAAGAAACTCACTAAAAACTGCACAACTACATGGAAACTGAACAACCTGCTCCTGAATGACTTACCAGGTAAATGACAAAATTAAGGCAGAAATAAAGAAGTTCTTTGAAACCAATGAGAACAAAGATACAACATACCAAAATCTCTGGGACACAGCTAAAGCAGTGTTTAGATGAAAATTTATGGCACTAAATGCCTACAAGAGAAAGCAGGAAAGATCTAACATTGACAACCTAATGTCACAAATAAAAAAAAAAAACTAGAGAAGCAGAAGCAAACAAAATCAGAAGCTAGCAGAAGACAAGAAATAGCTAAGATCAGAGCAGAACTGAAGGAGAGAGAGAGATACTACAAACCCTTCCAAAAAAATTAATGGATCCAGGAGCTGGTTTTTGGAAGGGTTAACAAAATAGACCACTAGCCAGAATAATAAAGAAAAAAAGAGAGAAGAATCAAATAGATGCAATAAAAAATGATAAAGGAGATATCACCACTAATCCCACAGAAACACAAACTACCAACAGAGAATACTATAAACACTTCTATGCAAATAAACTTGAAAATCTAAAAGAAATGGATAAATTCCTGGACACATACACCCTCCCAAGACTAAACCAGGAAGAAGTTGAATGCCTAAATAGACCAATAACAAGTTCTGAAATTAAGGCGGTAATTATAGCCTACCAACCAAAAAAAAAAGAAAGAAAAATCCCAGGACCAGACAGATTCACAGCCAAATTCTTCTAGAGGTACAAAGAGGAGCTGGTACCATTCCTTCTGAAACTATTTCAAACAACAGGAAAAGAGGGACTCCCCACTAACTCATTTTATGAGCCAGCATTATCCTGATACCAAAACCTGGCAGAAACACAATAAAAAAAGAAAATTTCAGGCCAATATCCCTGATGAACATTGATGCAAAAATCCTCAATAAAAGACTGGCAAACTGAATCTTGCAGCACATCAAAAAGCTTACCCACCATGATCAAGTCATCTTCATCCCTCAGATGCAAGGCTGGTTCAAGATACACACATCAATACGTAATCCATCACATAAACAGAACAATGACAAAAACCACATAATTTTCTGAATAGATGCAGAATAGGCATTTAATAAAATTCAACACCCCTTCATGCTAAAAATTCTCAATAAAGTAGGTATTGATGGAACATAAGTATACTAAGAGCTATTCATGACAAACCCAAAGCCAATATCATACTGAATGGGCAAAAGCTAGAAGCATTCCCTTTGAAAACAAGCACAAGACAAGGATGTCCCCTCTCACCACTGCTATTCAACATAGTATCAGAAGTTCTGGCCAGGCAAGAGAAAGAAATAAAGAGTAATCAAATAGAAAGAGAAGAAGTCAAATTGTCTCTGTTTGCAGATGACATGATTGTATATTTAGAAGACCTCATTGTCTCAGTCCAAAATTACCTTAATCTGATAAGCAACTTCAGCAGTCTCAAGATACAGAATAAATGTGCAAAAATCACAAGCATTCCCATACACTAATAATTGACAAACAGAGAACCAAATCATGAGTGAACTCCCATTCACAATTGCTACAAAGAGAATAAAATACCTAGGAAAACAACTTACAAGGGATGTGAAGAACCTCTTCAAGGAGAACTACAACCCCCTGCTCAAGGAAATAAGAGAGGATACAAATAGAAAAACATTCCATGCTCATGGTTAGAAAGAATCAATACTGTGAAAATGGTCATACTGTCCAAAGTAATTTGTAGAGTCAATGCTGTCCCCATCAAGGTACCACTGACTTGCTTCACAGAATTACAAAAAACTACTTTAAATTTCATATGGAACCAAAAAAGAGACCTTATAGCCAAGACAATTCTAAGCAAAAAAAAAAAAAAAAAAAAAAAAAAAGCTGGAGGCATCATGCTACCTGACTTTAAACTATACTGCAAGCCTACAGTAATCAAAACAGCATGGTACTGGTACCAAAACAGAGATATAGACCAATGGAACAGAACAGAGGCCTCAGAAATAACACCACACATCTACAATCATCTGACCTCTGACAAACCTGACATAAGCAATGGGGAAAGGATTCCCTATTTAATAAATGGTATTGGGAAAATTGGCTAGTCATATGCAGAAAACTGAAACTGAACTCCTTCCTTACACCTTATAGAAAAATTAACTCAAGATGGATTAAAGACTTAAACAATAGACCTAAAACCATAAAAACCCTAGAAGAAAATTTAGGCAATGCCATTTAGGAAATAGACATGGGAAAAGACTTCATAACTAAAACACTAAAAGCAATGGCAAAAAAAGCCAGAATTGACAAATGGGATCTGATTAAACTAAATAGCTTCTGCACAGCAAAGAAACTACCATCAGAGTGTAAAGGCAACCTGCAGAATGGGAGAAAAATTTTGCAGTTTTTCCATTAACCCACAAAGGGCTAATATCCAGAATCTATAAGGAACTTAAACAAATTTACAAGAAAAAAATATAGCAATACCATCTGAAAGTGGGTGAAGGATGGAAACACACACTTCTCAAAAGAAGATATTTATGTGGCCTATAAACATGTGAAAAACAGCTCATCATCACTGTTCATTAGAGAAATACAGATTAAAACCACAATGAGATACCATCTGATGCCAGTTTGAATGGTGATCATTAAAAAGTCAGGAAACAATAGATGCTGGAGGGAATGTAGAGAAATAGGAACACTTTTACACTGTTGTTGGAGTGTAAATTAGTTCAACTACTGTGGAAGACAGTGTGGTGATTCCACAAGCATCTAGAACCAGAAACACCATTTGACTCAGCAAGCCCATTATTGGGTATATACCCAAAGGACTAAAAATCATTCAGCTTTAAAGACACATGCACACATATGTTTACTGCCGCACTTTGCACAATAGCAAAGATTTGGAACCAACCCAAATGCGAATCAATGATAGACTGGATAAAGAAATATGGCACATGCATGCCATGGAATACTATGTAGCCATTAAAAGTATGAGTTTATGTCCTTTGTAGGGACATGGATGAAGTTGGAAACCATAATTCACTGCAAAGTAACACAAGAACAGAAAACCAAACACCACATGTTCTCATAAGTGGATGTTGAACAATGAGAACACATGGACACAGGAAGGAAAACATCACACACCAGGGCCTGTCAGGGGTTGGGTGCTTAGGGAGGGATACCATTAGGAGAAATACCATGTAGATGACGGGTTGATGGGTGCAACAAACCACCATGGCACATGTATACCTATGCAACAAACATGCATGTTCAGCCTATGTATCCCAGAACTTAAAGCTTAGTGATAAAAAAAAATCATCTCATCTTATTTGCTTAGAGTAGAGTACTCTCAAGTGATTAAATTTAAGGAGTTTAATTGGAACTGTGACTACTGTGAATATGTAATTATATGCATATATATGTATTCACATACATAGAGAAGTGCAGATTAAAACCCCAATGAGATACCATCTCATACCAGTTCAACCATTGTGGAAGACAGTGTGGCAATACCTCAAGGATGCAGGAACAGAAAACCAAAACACTGAATGTTCTCACTTATAAGTGGGAACTGAACATTTAGTACACATAAACACAAAGGTGAGAACAATAAACCCAGGGCCTAACTTGAGTGGGGATGAAGGAGGGAAATGAGGGTTGAAAAAGTACCTGTTGGGTAATATGCTCACTACCTGGGTGATAAAATCAATTGGACACCAAACCTCGGAAAAACACAATTTACTTATGTAACAAACCTGCACATATATCCCAAAACTAAAATAAAAAGTTGAAAAACAAAGAAAAACAGTAGTAGTCAAGTCTCAGCAAATTACAGGCCACCAGCTCTTCAAACCAGGTTCAAATAAGGCAAGCACCCAAATACGGCAAATACAGAAACATCTGTAACCAATCTAGATGTTTCTGTACATCACAGGTCACTTCCTTTTTCTGTTCATAAATGTTACACAAACACATGACAGCGCTGGAGTCACCCTGAATCTATTCTGATTCTGGGGACTGCCCAATCTGAGAATCATTCACTATTCCATTAAATTCTGTTAAATGAAAAAAATTAATGGAAGTCGGCATGTGAAATGAATTGAAGGAAGACAGAACATGAGAGACACAGGTGAGTAGGAGCAAGATAATGCCAGGCCTGAATTAGAATATTGGCAATAGAAATGAATACCATTAGGTGAACAAGCAAGACTGAGAAAGAAGAGTCATAGAATTTGGCATTTAAATATTTTCATTCAACAGTGATTTGACAGTACATGGCATGTGCTAAGTTCCTCTTTTAGGTACTGATGACTCAGTGATGAACATGAGAATTTAAGTTCTTGCATTCATGGAGCTTAGAATGTAGTGAAACAGATAATAAATAAACATATAATTTTAAGTGTTACTAAAGGGTATGAAGAAAATTAAGTAGGTAAGAAGGTGGACAATTCTAAATAGAGGAAGGGAGTATTTTTGAAAAGGTGTTTGGAGGAGACTCACAGAGGAGGTGACATTTGATCAGAGAATAGGAAGATGAAAAAGACTGATGCATGCAAAACCCTCGGGAAGAGAATTCCAGCTAGAGGTCCCAAGCATAAATGATAGTTTGATTTTCTCTTTTGTCTAAGTAAAACAGCAAAGATGGTAATGGGCTTTAAAAAAGTGAATAGTATGACCTCATTTATGTTTTAAACATATCATTCTGACTGTTACATAAAAAAGAGACTATGGTACATCAAAAGTGAAAACAAAAAATACAAGTTTTGTTTTTTGTTTATTTTTAAGATAGAACCACCACCAAAACTTGCAGGTGGATTGAATGTAGACTGAGTGGAAAGGAGAACTCGAGAATGATGGTTAAGTTTAAGCAACTGGCTGAATAATGATACCATTGACTTGATTGGTTAAGACTAGGAATGAGTTTGAGGATTTAAAAGGTTAATGTCAGTTTGAGAGAGTAGTTGATATCTCTTTAAATTGTGCAGGTAGTTAGAAGGCCAACTGATCCCTGAGGCACTACAACAATAAGGGATCAGAAGAAGGGGACCAGCAAAAGAAAGGAAGGAGGGACACAACAACACTGAAAGAGGACAGTGTCTTAGAATGAAGTGAAAGAAAAGATTTAGGAATAAAGAAGAGGTCAATCATGTTGGGATCTGCAGAAAGATCAATGAGAACAGAATACTAATTATTAAATTTAGCAAGACAAAAATCACTGATGACTTTGACAGGGGCTAAAGACAGAGTGAATCAAAGAGAATTAGGAAGAAAGAAATTGAAGAGAATATGTAAAAATTATTTTGAAGAGCTTTTGCACAATAGAGAGCACAGGAATGGGATAGGAACTGAAAAGAAATTTGAGTATATGAATATTAACTACATATACAAATATATTTAGGAATATGACTTGCATATGGGACATAAAATAAGCAATTGACAGGAAGCATAAAGGTAATTATAGAAGAAATAAAATCCTTGCTTAGGTAAGAGGAATGAGATACAGTGCACAAGAGGGGGAATTTGCCTGCCCTAATAACTCCCAGTATAATAGAAGCAAATGCAAAGTTTATGGAGGCAGATGCTGTACCGTCATCAAATTTGATAGACTTTTAAGAATTCCTTTTATTTTGGCAGTCAATAA
Organism: Leontopithecus rosalia; assembly: GCA_028533165.1. NCBI lineage: Eukaryota > Metazoa > Chordata > Mammalia > Primates > Cebidae > Leontopithecus > Leontopithecus rosalia. The sequence goes on from CM052651.1 coordinate 109,525,828, forward strand.
AAAGCAAAGTAAGGAAGGTATTAGATGACTGACCCAGAGAGTGAATGGATTATTATTTTGTATGGTAGAAAACCACATTTGCCAGGGAAGTATAGAATTTCCAGGAAATTTTGGGCTGTCTAATTAAAGTGAAACTTCAGCATGTTTGTATAATATTCTTTAGCCATATTCAACTGCTCTGGTAGGTGATGAGTAAGATTTAGTTTGAATTGGGGTTTTGCAAAAGGGTACAATAGAAGGCTAGAAGGGTAAGAGAATTAAGGGTGTATGCAAATGAGTAATCTCAGGGATGAAATCTGAAATCCGTGTTGGGTTAGGGGAAAAGTGAGGAGGGCACCAAGGGGTAGTTGGTAGAGTCAAAGGTTTGGAATGCAAGTGAGGTAAGTAAGTGTTGCAGTGGAAAATCCAAAATAGTTTGGTTGGAATTTTAAGAAGTAGTGGCATTGTCAGAGTAAGTTGTTTGGAATCAGTGTTCTGGAGATAGTATGTGCTAAGGTCTAATGTATAACCAAGGGAGTCAATGGACAAGTGGTGAAAGAAAGAAGGCTTTGGAAGGGAGGAGATTGAAGAACTGAGAGGTGGGTATACCAGGTCTGTTTCCGACCTAGATGAGTGAATGGTATATACTCACCTAGGTCAGAAACAGACCTGATATGCGCAGATGTTGAATTCCCAAAATGACAATAGTAATGATAGTGGTGAGGAAGAAAAGTAGCCAGGTTCTCATGTTTTAAGCAAATAAGGGAAAATGGCCTGCATATAAGTAGTATTAAAAAGAAATTGAGGGGTTGGGGGAAGATGGCGCTGTAGGAGCAGCTCAGGATTGCAGCTACCAGTGAAAGCGCAGAGGGTGAATGGATGCCACATGTCCAGACAGATCTTTATTGCCCACAGACCAGGAGATTCCCAGGTGGAGGAGCCCCATGGGTCACCAGTGCAGCTGTTTTGGCTGGTGTGGCTGTTTCAGCCAGTGCCACAGCACAGCGGCTCTCTGTACAAAATATACTGGTCTGGTTGCCCTGTTAAACTGGCAATTGGAGATCCAGGGAGGCAGATCAGCCCATTCATCTGTTTAAATGGGACTGAAACATAAAACATAAAGCCAGGCCAGGAGATTCCCAGGCAGCCACGTCGTTTCAGCTGGCACAGTGGGTCGCCACATGGGAAATCACACAGATCCTGGTGCCCTTTCAGCAGGTGACTGGAACACCTGGGAGAGAGTCAACTGTTCAACTTAATAAAAAAAAAGGGCGCTGAGGCAGGGAGCCAGGTGATCAGGCTCGGCGGGTCCCAAGCCCACAAAACCAAACAGCAATTGGAAATGCTCGGGGTTGAGAGTTTCATGGCAAGCACAGCTAAAACTGGGATGGCCCAGCTCTGGGGGGAGGGGCGTCCACCAATACCGAGGCACTCCACACCTATGGAGGTAGTCTGCCATTGCTGATGCAGCCTGCCATTGTGGAGGCAACCTGCCATAACAAAGAGAGTCTGCCATTACAGAGGTGGGCCAACATTGCCGAGGCAGTTCTAACCACACCCATATAAATAGGACTGCAGAGAAATACACATGGCAGCAGGGCTGAGCCAGTAGCAGGGAAGAACCCACAGCAGCTAAGCAAAGCCTCTGCAGGCAGTGATTATGCTGCCTCCTTGCTGAGCAGGACAGCCCTGGAGAAAAAAAGGCAGCAATGCAACGGATACCCATAAATAAAGCCCTAACTCCCTGGGACAGAGCACCTGGGGAAAAAAAGGGAGTTTATGAGTTCTGCTGCAGCAGACTTAAATGTACCCACCTAGCAGCTCTGAATGAACAACAGAGCTCACAGCTCAGCACTTGAGCTCCTATAAAGAACAGACTGCCTCCTCAAGCAGCTTCCTGACCCCCATATATCCAAAGAGTCATCTCACAAAAAACTGATCAGACTGACATTTGGCAGGCATCATTCTGGGACAAAGATAGCAGAAGAAGAAACTGGTAGCAACCCTTACTGTTCTGCAGCTGCTGCAGGTGACCCCCATGCAAGCAGGGCCTGGAGTGGACCTCAGCAGTCCTAAATCAGAGGGGCCATATTGTTAGAAGAAAAACTAAGAAACAGAAATAACTTCATCATCAACAATCTGGACATCCACTCAGAGACCCAATCTGAAAATCAGCAACTACACAGATGACTGGTGGATAAATCCACAAAGATGAGAAGAAACCAGTGCAAAAAGGAGGAAAACACTTGAAACCAGAACACCTCGCCTGCTGCAAGGGATCACAACTCCTCACCAGCAAGGGAACAAAGCTGGATGGAGAATGAGTGTGATGAAATGACGGAATCAGACTTCAGAAGGTGGGTAATGAGAAACTTCCATGAGCTAAAAGAACATGTTCTAACTCAATGCAAAGAAACTAAGAACCTTGAAAAAAGATTTGAGAAATGATAAGAATGGACAATTTAGAGGGGAACATGAGTGAATTGATGGAGTTGAAAAACACAACATGAGAACTTCACGAAGCATACACGAGTTTCAACAGCCAAATTGACCAAGCAGAAGAAAGGATATCAGAGGTCGAAGATCAATTCAATGAAATAAAATGAGAAACCAAGAGTAGAGAAAAAAGCACAAAAAGGAATGAACAAAGTCTCCAAGAAATGTGGGACTATATGAGGAGACCTAACCTACATTTGATAGTTGTACCTGAATGTGATGAAGAGAATGAATACAAGCTGGAAAATACTCTTCAGGATATTATCCAGGAGAACTTCCCCAAGATAGCAAGGCAGGCCAATATTCAAATCCAGGAAATACAGAGAACAACACAAAGATATTCCTCAAGAGGAGCAACCCCAAGGCACATAATCGTCAGATTCACCAGGGTTGAAATGAAAGAGAAAATGCTACAGGCAGCCAGAGAGAAAGGTTGGGTTACCCACAAAGGGAAGCCCATCAGACTCACAACAGATCTCTCGGCAGAAACCCTACAAGCCAGAAGAGAGTGGGGGCCAATATTCAACATCCTTAAAGAAAAGAACTTTCAACCCAGAATTTCATATCCAGCCAAACTGAGCTTCATAAGCGAAGGTAAAATAAAATCCTTCATGAACAAGCAAGTACTCAGAGATTTTGTCACCACCAGGCCTGCTTTACAAGAGCTCCTGAAAGAGGCACTACACATAGAGAGGAACAACCAGTACCAGCAACTCCAAAAACATACCAAATGCTAAAGAGCATCAACAAAATGAAGAATATGCATCAACTAATGAGCAAAACAACGAGCTAACATCAAAATGGCAGTATCAAATTCACACATGACAATATTAACCCAAAATGTAAATGGGCTAAATGTACTAATCAAAAGACACAGACTGGCAAATTGGATAAAAATCCAAAACCAATTGGTGTGTTGTATCCAGGAAACCCATCTCACATGCAAGGATACACAAAGGCTCAAAATAAAGGGATGAAGGAAGATTTACCAAGCAAATGGAGAGAAAAAAAAAAAAAAAAAGCAGGAGTTGCAATTCTCATCTCTGATAAAATAGACTTTAAAGCAACAAAGATCAAAAGAGACAAAGAAGGACATTACATAATGGTAAAAGGATCAATACAACAAGAAGAGCTAACAATCCTAAATATATATGTACCCAATACAGTAGCACCCAGATATATAAGGCAAGTTCTTAATGACTTACAAAGCAACTTAGACTCCCTTACAATAATATTGGGAGACTTTAACACTCCACTGTCAATATTAGACAGATCAACCAGACAGAAAATTAACAAGGAAACCCAGTACTTGAACTCAGACATGGAACAAGCAAACCTGATAAACATTTACAGAACTCTCCACCCCAAATCCACAGGATATACATTCTTCTCAGCACCACATCACACCTACTCTAAGAATGACCACATAACTGGAAGTAAACCACTCCTCAGCAAATGCAAAACAACTGAAATCATAACAAACAGTCTCTGAGACCACAGTGCAATCAAGTTATAACTCAGAATCCAGAAACTAACTCAGAACTGCACAGCTTCATGGAAACAGAACAACTGGCTCTTGAATGTTGACTGGATAAACAATGAAATGAAGGCAGGAATAAAGAAGTTCTTCAAAACCAATGAGAACGAAGACACAACATACTAAAATCTCTGGTACACATTTAAAGCAGTCTCTAGAAAAAGTTATATAGCTATAAGTGCCCACATGAGAAGAGTGAAGAGATCCAAAATTAACACCCTATCATCAAAATTGAAAGAGCTGGAGGAGCAAGATCAAAACAACTCAAAACCTAGCAGAAGACAAGAAATAACTAAGATCAGAGCAGAACTGAAGGAGATAGAGACAAGAAAATCCCTTCAAAAAATCAATAAATCCAAGAGCTGATTTTTTGAAAAGATCAAAATAGACAGACCACTAGCCAGATTGATAAAAAAGAAAGGAGAGAATAACTAAAAAGATGCAATAAAAAATGATAAAGGGGAAATCACCACAGATTCCACAGAAATTAAAACCATCATCAGAGAATATTACAAACAACTCTATGCACACAAACTAGTAAACCTGGAAGAAATGGATAAATTCCTGGACACTTGTGTCCTCCTAAGCCTAAACCAGGAAGAAGTCGAAACTATGAATAGACCAATAACAAGATCTGAAGTTGAGGCAGCAATTAAGAGCCTACCACACAAAAAAAGCCCAGGTCCAGATGGGTTTCACAGCCGAATTCTACCAGACACACAAAGAGGAACTGGTACCATTCCTTCTGAAACTATTCCAAATAATCCAAAAAAAGGGAATCCTTTCCAAATAATTTTATGAGATCAACATCATCCTGATACCAAAACCCAGCAGAGATCCAACAAAAAAGGAAAACTTCAGGCCAATATCCATGATGAACACAGATGCAAAAATCTTTAATAAAATGCTGGCAAGCCAATTGCAACAGCACATCAAAAAGCTTACCCACCATGATCAAGTAGGATTCATGCTGGGGATGCAAGGCTCGTTCAACATATACAAGTCTATAAACGTAATTCACCACATAAACAGAAACAAAAACCAAAACCACATGATTATCTCAATTGATGCAGAGAAGGCCTTTGATAAAATTCAACAGCCCTTTATGCTAAAAACCCTCAATAAACTCAGTATTGATGGAAGGTATCTCAAAATAATAAAAGCTATTTACAACAAACCAACAGCCAATATCATACTGAATGGGCAAAAACTGGAAGCATTCCCTTTGAAATCTGGCACTAGACAAGGATCCCCTCTCTCACCACTCCTATTCAAGATAGTACTGGAAGTTCTAGCCAGAGCAATCAGGCAAGAAAAAAAAATAAAGGGCATTCAAACAGG
>CM052651.1:109531680-109572487 GCA_028533165.1 Leontopithecus rosalia
CAGTTTACCCATCTGACAAAGGGCTGAAAACCAGAGTTTACAAAGAACTCAAACAGATTTACAAGAAAAAAACCAACAAGCCCATTCAAAAGTGGGCAAAGGATATGAACAGACACTTTATAAAATAAGACATACATGAGGCCAACAAACATATGAAAAAATGCTCATCATCACTGGCCATTAGAGAAATGCAAATCAAAACCACATTGAGATACCATCTCACGCCAGTTAGAATGGCGATCATTAAAAAGTCTGGAGACAGCAGATGCTGGAGAGGATGTGGAGAAATAGGAACACTTCTACACTGCTGGTGGGAGTGTAAATTAGTTCAACCATTGTGGAAGACAGTGTGGCGATTCGTCAAGGACCTAGAAATAGAAATTCCATTTGACCCAGCAATCCCATTTCTGGGTATATATCCAAAGGACTATAAATCCTTCTACTATAAGGACACATGCACACGAATGTTCATTGTAGCACTGTTTACAATAGCAAAGACCTGGAACCAACCCAAATGCCCATCAATAATAGAATGGACAGGGAAAATGTGGCACATATACACCATGGAATATATGCAGCAATCAAAAACGATGAGTTCATGTCCTTTTTAGGGACATGGATGAATCTGGAGAACATCATTCTCAGCAAACTGACACAAGAACAGAAAATGAAATACCGCATGTTCTCACTCATAGGCAGGTGATGAACAATGAGAACACATGGACACAGGGAGGGGAGCACTACACACTGGGGTCTATTGGAGGGAATAAGGGAGGGACAGCATGGGGAGAGTTGGGGAGGAATAGCATGGGGAGAAATGCCAGATGTGGGTGAAGGGGAGGAAGGCAGCAAAACACACTGCCACATGTGTACCTGTGCAACTATCTTGCATGTTCTGCACATGTACCCCAAAACCTAAAATGCAATTAAAAAAAAGAAATTGAGACAGACACACAAATATAAACAGTTTATTTGAGCAAACATTGATTCATAAATTGGGCAGCTCCAAATCAGAAGTGGTTCTGGAGCTCCACTCAGGAAATGCAAGAAGGAGGCTTTTATAGAACAAACACAGAAGTAAAAAAAATAAAATGAAGATTGATTACAGTTATACAGTTGCCTTATTTGGTCTACCCTTTTGGAAAGTCCCTAGTTATAAGTTTGTTAGCTGGTTCTGATAGCTTGCACTTAAATTTTGTTTTTTCTCTCTTGTAGGCATTTATAAGAAATGTTAATAGCTCAAGTTAAGTTTTCCTATGCTTGCAACTCTTCCAAGGTTTGAATTAACTATGAGGCCTTACTGGCTTTTTCTTTGCAGGAACGCTTTAAGACCTGGTCTCCATTTTAACTTGTTTTAGCAGTAAAATGAAAGATTTTACAAAACATTCACGGAATACCTAGGATTTGTGTGTGCTCTCTTGCAACAATTTTGCAATTTATGTATTTATTACTTCATTGGTAGTGGAGGAAAATAGAGCTTAGAGAGGTTGAGAATGTCCCCAAGGTCATCAGAAAATTTGTAGTGGGAAAGGCTAGACTTGAGCCTAGGTCTGTCTGATTACAAAGACTGTGCTTCTTCCACTTCATTGTTATCCTTTGTTTATTCAACTTATTTATGTGAAATAAAAATATATTAGGAGCTTAACAAGATACTGAGACAAAACATTAAGAGGCAAAGTCCCATTTTCATACGTTCTGAAAAGTCAATATGTTAATTTTCACTGAACACTTAAAATCTACAAGGCATTGTAGGAAATAAAAAATATACAAGAAATCTCTCTCCTCCAGTTGTTTATTACCTATTTATGAGTATATATACAACTGTACTCATAAACTGTATACATAAAGATAACAACATGAAAGTAAGCGTTTCGGTACTAAATGGGTGTTACAAGCAATTTGCACAACATAAAAAAGTGTGCAGAGGAGAAACTACCATGGGTAGTTGGGATGTTGGAAAGGCTTCATGAAAACTGCAGGACTACAGCAGGACTATGAAGGATGCAGAGGGTACAAAATGATAGGAGTAAGAAAGAGATTTGAGACAGAAGTGAAAATAGGTAGCAATGGTGGAAATACTTAAAATCATTCTCTTTTGTGCAAACCTCCCCACCCAAAAGCCCTGAACCTCCCCCTACCCAAAATAAAACCAAAGAAATGTCCTTACCTATATCCAAGTTCAGTATGGCTGTGTAGGAATTTTATATGGGAGAGAAGTAGGCCACTGGACTGGAACAGTAATTTGTGAAAGGTTTTAAATGAAAGAGCAAGTGTTCAGACTCCTAGAGAACTCTGAAGATTAAACTGAATTGAAATTTGCAGTAATATATGCTAGGGAACTCATAATACATTGCTGATTACAGGAGTGCAGAGATGAAAAGTTTGATATCAACTCTGGCTCTCCTTCACTGCTAGGGCTAAATGTGAATATTATCCAAGGATGTTTCTAAATGAATCTCCAACAGTTCTCTCTTTCCAAGTCAGATCTCAGAATCTCTTCACTTGAGTCAAGCTACTCCCAGCTTTGGCACACATCTGGTCCAACACTACTTTGGGATATGTTTTGCTAAGGTTGCTGCTCTGCCTGGAAGGCTCTCATTCCTCAGCTGCTTGACCCGAGCTTTCCTTCCTCTAAGACCTTGCTAGAGGCTACTAGATGCCTTCCCAAACCAAATTCTATGAGATCAGCTCTCAGCTTTGTATTCCTTGGCGTTTATGGAGGTATGTTATTTTGGTATTGCGTATGTTGCCTATAGGTTGTCTGTGTGTTACTCCTGTCTTCCTTAGAGCATCAAAGACCTTGTCTTCAGCTCTTTCATATTCTTCAGTGTAGTCAGTGTAATGCTTTCAAGATAAGAAAAGAGTATATTAAAAAATGCCCTTTAACTTAGCTTTGTTTTGCTGCACTAGGTTATGTTGTATTTGGTTGAGGATAACAATAATAACTAACAATACTGTATCAAATTGAACTATCATTTAACATTTTTGGATCTGATCACAAAATAAGATTTAAAAAAAATTCTGCATCTAAAATGTCATTGTGGATGGCAAAAATCTTTTTTTGTTGTTGTTGTTATGAATCCTATCTTAACAATCCTGTCTTGGAAAATCTAATGGAAACTTCACTCAGTCTTATCAGGGACATTTATAACTCCTTGCAGTTAATTTTCCATCTTTAGTTTAAGACAAACAAAAAGTTAGGATTTTTTTTTAACTGTAGCCTCTTTAAAAAGAAGATAGTTGCAAAGCCTAGGTGTTTTAGTAATCAGTTTTCCTGATATCCCATTTAATGTTTGCGTTCTGTAAAACTGTAAAGCCCAATATCCCTAGAACTCCCCTTCAAAGTGCAACTTGTACCCTAATAAAACTCCAGTCATCTTACAAATGAAAATTTAAAGTAGTGCTAGAGTTGGTCTCTATGCTCTCAGTTTCTCCTCTTTCCAGGATAGTACTTTTCCTTCCTTTTATCACATTGATTAGTAAGTTCATGAAAGGGCTTCAAAAATTTTTTTAAGTATAATGAAGGAGAGATCTCCACTTAGTATTAGCTTGATTAGGTAAGTGGCTAGAAACATGTTTATATTTGTCTATCTGTATCTAAGGACATTTGCACCTTTAAACCTGATAGAGTATGTTTATTTTGAGTATGCTTGCAATTATTTTTTGTTTTACTTTTATAAAACTATAAAATTCTAGAGTCAGAATGGGACCTCTTACATAATCTCATTTTAAAGAATACAGAGAAACTAATAGAGCCATCTAGAGAGATTCAGCCAATTAGCTTCAAAGCTGAAAGTGACATTTTCTTTATTAAAACACACAGAGACAAAAGCACACACACATACATCCTGACTAAACTTCTACCACAACCCTGGCCAGAATGGACCCTAGGGTTACAGTATTTTTATAATATGCCTGGCTCTGCAAACTTACAAGGAGTGGGGAAGATGTATACATATATCTTTACATACATATAAACAATCAATTATGTCGTATAGATTTTTATAATAAATACATCTGCCAAGTGGTATGGGAATTGAGAAGTGATTTAAGGGAAGTCTTTAGATAAATAGTTGTCTCTAAAGACTTAGTTCAACCAAGAATCATCTAAACTGAGAGTAAGAAGACATCAGAAATTTTGGGCATCAGAAACAGAGGAAATAACATGAATGAAAGACGTAGAGATGTTAAAAGCTTCATAGCTTGTTCAAGGAATAGTCACGAGTTTCGCCTACTAACAGGCTGTAGAGGAACATGAAGGAGAAGAAAGTGGCATACAGCAATGAGGAAAAGGTAAGTTAGAACTGACTTTCGGGTCACCTTGTTTACTTTGCTGCAGCTTTCAAACTTTATACTTTAGAGGCATTGGAATTTTTAAGATGAAAATGATCAGTGTATCGAAAAGATAAATTGTGAGCATATGAAGCACGGATTAGAGAGAATAACTTATAGAAATAGTTCATGTGAGAAATGAGCAGAATCTCAACTAAGACAGTGTCAGAAGAACTAAAGGACAAGTGGTTGTTTCAAACCTTTAGATGCAAGATCAGTGTCAGTGACTGAACAGATTTAGAAGGTGAGAGAAAACTTGAAATTACCTTTACATTGGATTAACAGGTGCCATAAAAAAGGTATGAAATATGCAGGAACTCATTTCAATATTTATCCACATTGACCTTGTTGTTGTTGTTATGAATCCTATCTTAACAATCCTATCTTGGAAAATCTAATGGAAACTTCACTGAGTCTTATCAGGGACATTTATAGCTCCTTGTAATTTATTTTCCATCTTTAGTTTAAGATGAACAAAAAGTTTGTCTTAAATATTTATTCATATTATCTACATTGACAATAATAATTCATATGATCCACATTAAAAAATTTTTTTAGTTAGCTAAAGGTTATCTTCTTTGATACAGATTTTGTCTAATACAAGTTTTCTTAAGGATAATATTTACACTTCTTTTACATTTTAGTAGTAAAAATTAAATTTAAATTTCAGTATTTAACAATAAATACAAACAAAATTGAACTTTTAGTTTTTGAAAGATCAAATTTCAAGAGACTAAGAATTACACATGTATAGGTTTATAATGTTTGAACTTCAGAGAGACATTTTGAGAAATTTGATGTCTTCTTTATTCATATATTTGCATACATACATATAAATAGGTTATATATACTCATACATGTGTATATAATTTATTTATATATATTATTTAGGACTTATAAAACTTGGAATGTGTCAAGAATTGTTCAAAGTGGTTTACAAATATTGGCATATTTTTTCTGTATAATAGTACTATTAGAGAGGTATTATTATTATCCCAGTTTATAATTATGAAAACTGAGGCACAGTTTCAGAAGCTTAACCAAAGTATCATAGTTAGTAAGTGTCAGGGCCTGACTTTGAATCCAAATGGCCTGGTTCCAGAGTCCTTGATAAGTCTTTTTTTTTTTAATGTAAGAAACTATAATTTGCCTTTGCTCTTATATATGAATATTCAGGTAAGGAGCTAATCAGCCTTTAATACTTTAGTTGTTTGAAAACTCTGTGTATAAAATTGAAACTAATATAGCTAGACAAAACTTTGAACAAAAATATGTTGGATAGATACATTATTCAGTAAATTGGTAAGAGAAATATAATCTGATAATTGAATTTGTAATGCAGTTATGGGTCTTTGATGACTCAATATGTCATAGACTTTGACAAAAGAATATTTACATATATGTACAATTTTTTATTTCCTTTCTATAAAAAAATGAGAGCAGGCACAGAACTTATAGGTATGATTTAGCATTTGGAAATTAAAGCTTACCACAAGCATAAAAACACTTGGGTTTGATAAAGACAAGTTAGTAACATTTTGATATTAAAAATAATTCAAACATTGCATGTTCTCACTTAGAGGCAGGTGTTGATCAATGAAACACATGGACACAGAGAGGGGAGCATCACATATCAGGGTCCATTGTCAGGGACTAGGGGAGGATAGTGGGAGGGAGGGTGGGAAGGGATACAGTGGAGAGAAATGTCAGGTATAGGTGATGGGGGATGGAGGCAGCAAACCACCTTTCCTGGAATGTACCTATGCAACAATCTTGCATGATCTGCACATGTGCCCCAGAATCTAAAATACAATAAAAAAATGCTTTAAAAAGAAAAGAAAAAAGTAATTTATTTAGAAATAAAATCTGCAATTGTTAAAGTATCTTTTCTCCCCCCATGAAATAGTCCACTTAGACTTTGAGGATTTAATGGCAGGAGGAAGGTAAAGGGAGTACGTCTTTAGCGGGTTGTGTCAGGAAATAAAAAGGGCCATAATAATCACTATACTCTTTCCTTTCAGCTCTTATGGGCTCTTGAGCATTGCCATCTATACTTGGGTTCTTAAATAGTCTTATTTTATTCAGGATGCTTTTGCAGGCTGCTCTAAATAGTCCTGCTGGTTGAAAGCCTCTCTCTCATCAGACTCTACTGGGAGCATCTCAGGAAATACATGAAACTCATACTAAAAGGGCATTAAACAGATGAATGAACACAGTACTGATGACTTTAACCTAGGTCATTTGGAATCCGATTCTGGGCTGTTCCCATTATACTATGGTTCATTCATGGGTGACTCATATTAAAGAACTGTCATGATTCTCATTTCCGCTACACCATATTGATTAAGTTTCATAGGCTCATCTGAGAAAGACTCAGGGCGTAAGAGGACAAAGGTATTCATTCCAGGCATAGATCTAGCTGGAGAACATATTTTAGTGAACTTGAAATAAAGCTTGAATGCATTGCAATATATTCCATTACAGGGGGATGAAGACTATCTGTTCAGGTATTTAGATAAAATTTTCCCTCCTCTAAAATGTTATCCCCTTCCCTGCAAATAACACAAACACATTCACTTACTGTGTTCTGTTTATTGCACTGCAAAGATCTGGGATGATACATATACATTCTTCTTAATATTTATGAAAAAAGAAATCTTGAGCTGCTTCTTAGTATAGGCTAAGAGTCCAGCCACCTATATTATAGCCTTCAATTAAACACCAATTAGCCAGATGATCTTGATGGAAATTCCCTATTCTCCTGGTTGTTATCTACAAAAAAGATATAACACTATGTCTCCTGCTTCCCAAGATAATTATAATCATTAAAGGATATGGCCAACATATATTCTAAGAACGTCTTGGCTTTTCTGAATTGCTCTCTACCCTTGATTCTAGTAACTGATGAATAAAAAATTGAAAGTGAGAAACGGGAAGACAAAAATAAATTTGTGTTTGTAGGGTATGTGGTACCTTTTTTTTACGTTTAAAAAATAACATATCAGTGATGAACTTAGCTTTACACACTGATTTTTTTCCTCACAATGAATTGGACCAGTTAATTCGAATTGTGAAAGTTATCCATCATAATAGATCAAGTTTGTTATCATTCATTGACTCTGCAGGAAGCATTATGACAGTTTCTAGAGGCATGAAACAAATGAAAGATAACAATGACAACAGTAACAGATGCTAGAATAATACCATTTATGAAAGGGCTTTTGCAACCTTTACCTTGCTGAATCCACACAACTATCCTGGGAGGCAGAGGTCATTATTATTTCCATTCCATAAACAGGGAAGTGGGCCAAGACAGATAGACTTCCTCAGCATCACACAGTGAGGAAGGGACAGCTGTGACTTTGACTTAGGTCATTTGAAATCATATTCTGGGCTCTTCCCACTATACTACATTTCATTCTGCCCAAAACAATTCTTTTTAGTTAAAACAAAAGAGATGTCATCAAATTTTTTTTTGTTTTTGGTTCCCAGGCCCAGAACTGAAGCTGTTAACAATGAGATAGGCATCTCAGGGAGAATGAAACTAGTAGGTAATAACAGAATGGATAACATTTCCAGAGTACTTGTTTCATAGCAGATATTGGTATAAGGACTTTGCATAGTCTAATTATTCTAATGTGTATACAAACCTTGAACCTTAATATATTATATTCCTCTTGCCATCCCATGGGCACTGAAGTGAAATAACTTGTTTGTTTCTCTGCAATGAGTTAGTTGAACATCTGAATTTGAACCTAGGGAGCCTAGCTTCAGGGCCCATAGCATAATCACTTACACTTAGCCTCTCCCAGAAGCCTGCATCAGATACATTCTGGGGGCATCCTGGCATTACAGTACAGGGAAAAGGCCAGACTGACAGACAGAACAGGCACAAGGAGACTAAGAAGGAAGAAGGTGTCCACAGACCAATGTTGAAAGGTGAGAGGGGAAGAGAGAGGTCTAGCAAGGCAGAAAAGGCAAATCTTTTCATGATATACTGTCAGCATCAGGTAGTAAGCTTTGCTGTTTGGCTAGGCACAGGGCATGCTTCTGCTTTCTAAAAACTCTGGGCAAAACCAGATCGTACACACTCCCAGAGATAAAAAGGAATCAAGTGGTGGGTCTCACTTGACTGGACCATGGTGGAGTAAGCCAGGGACTTGATTGTTGGAAGGGAAAGGCAAGGTTGTGTCTTACAAGCAAACAAACAAAAACAAAATAGTGCAAGAGCCTAGGTACTGACCCTAGGCACAAATTCACAGTAGGATGATCAGCATGCAGCATGGGTAACTCAGAACCCCTGAGTGAGACAGAGGCTGCCATGATCAAGGAGACTGGTGTCTAAGAATGGTGTGCTCGACCTCAATACCATAAATCCAGATAAACAGATAAAGACAGCTATTCTTTGAACTTTTATTTCTCAATTAGCAATAGTACCCATCCCACTTACTTTGTAATGAATAAAATGAGTTATCAATATTATTGAAAGAAAGGGCTTCTTAAATTAACTTACTAGGAATTAAGTTAAATTAATTCAAAGGCAAGGATTGGCACAGAAGTGGTGGGAAAAATAGCTACAGTGATTAGATTGAGTGTTTAAGACTCTGTCTGATGTCAACTCCTCTAGGACATTTTGCTGAATCCCCCATGGCTGATTTTATGAATTCTCTGTACATACTACAATTTAGGCAAACTTACTGCTCTGCACCATAATTAGCTTTTGCTCTTCTTATCCATTTTAGGACTTTAGTTGGAGATTGAGTTATTCACACTTAGTTTGTGCTACATAATCATTAGTGGTCTGCAAAGATCTGTCTCTCATTTCTTTTTCTCTCTCTCTCTTTTCATCAACAGTCTGTACTCCCATGCCCCTCCACATCATAGGCTGTCATTTTAACGTGTTTCTGTGTATCTTTTAATTTGTGTGGTAAATGGGCATTGTTGTTTTGTGTGCATGTATTTTAATTTACATGTATGGTATTATTATAGATTATTTTGTTTTTTCTTTCAGACTTACTCAGCACTATGTATTTTTAAGGTATATTTGTATTATTTTGTTACATCTAGTTCTTTGCTTCTAACTGTGGCAAAGCATCCTACAGTGTGCTTTTGCAATGGGACCTATATTGCCTCCAACTTATTGCTGACTTCAAAAGGGCTGAGCTGAAGATCTGGTGTATGGGCCTTGAAGAGCTTAGTGAGAATTCCTCTTACATAAATACCAGAAGACAGGTTGCTCACTCATTGCAATTTGATTATATATTTCCTATTTGCCCTCCAGAATAATGTGCTTTTCAATTCATATGTTTGTCTAGACTATACATTTCTCGAGGGCAGGCAAAATTGTCTTACTTGTTGTAATACGATGCCTGCGTTGTGGAGAAAGTGATTAATGCCTATTTACTGAATACACAAATGGGACCAGATAGTCCAGTTTTTTAAATTCCCAAAAGCAACTAGCATGGTGGGTTATAAATGAAATCCATAGTGCACAATTTGCCTACATGGTGAGTCTTCTTTCAGTTTACCAGTGAGGGAAAAGGAAAAAAATAAAAAATACACACACACTATTTAAAAGCTGCCAGAACTTAGGGACTCTGTGTCCTGTCTTTGAACTGCTGTTTCCACACAGGAGTGGAAGTGCTTTCTATTATTCTAGTAAAAAGGACATGCTCTGTGGGGCTTCCCATAATTGTTCCAAGAGCCAGCAAACTGGATTTCCAATACCACTTCTCCCATCAACAATGTTTCCTCTCTCACTCTACCTTCCGGTTAAAAAAAAAAAAAAGGAAAAAAGTTCCTGTTTGTGATGAACAGAGGTCAGATTTCTTCGTGGGAATGTTCATAAAGAATTAACATCCTTCCCCAGACAATGTCACAGTGTCATGGAGCATGTTTTACTGTCCCCGTAGGTTCCCCATGTGGAATGGGAACAGCCTGGGATAGCTATCAGGGGATGACAGACTTATGACAACATCACAGGTCAATGCCAGACCAAGTAGAAGATGAACATGGGGATCTATTTAAAATAAAATGATACAGGTTCCTGATATAAAATCAAGGTTGCAGGTGTGAGTAAGTAGCGTGACTGCTTAAAACAGTACTTAGGTATTATAAAGCATTAGTCTATAATCTAAAACAGTCTAGTTGATAAATATTTGTATTTGTTTCAATCATCTATGCTTAGAAAAAACTAGACAAGATTCAAAATAATAAAATCATTCAGTGTAATGTCTATTTTTTAAATTTCCTACCATGTTTTCATCTTATATAACATTAAAAATTTGACTTTTTATGTAGTGTACAAAACATTTTGCCTGAAGCAGAAAGAGAAAATGTTTAATAATAAAGTGGCAATATAAAATGTAGTATCCATAACTGACATTTTCATTTAATACTGTGAACTTGAGAGCACCTGGGAATTGAAAAACCTGCATTAAAGAACTGGCCTTCGTAAAAGGCAAAATGGTCTCAGACTTTGTGCCTCTGCACAGGCCTTCTGCATCTGTAAAGAAAGGATGTACTGGAAGATATAAGCTATGTTCTTGTGGATTTGGTAAAGCCCTGGAAATTTCACTAAATCTTGTTTCCTACCAGAGGGATTGGGTCAAAACAAACATCTGACCAAGAGTTTTGCATTAGTTTCAAAATTATAGTGATTTCCAGGAAAGCTCAGTAAAGAATAAGGAGTTTTAGTTTTCTCAACCTCAGCAGGTTATATTTTCCAAGAAAAGTATTATAACACATAGCAAAAATAAAAATAAACTTGGAAAATCATCTGTAATAATGGGCACAATTAAATTACAAACAGAGGACAGCTTTCCAAAAATGTATTGTCATATTCTTTTTTTTTTTTTTTGGAGACAGAGTCTTGCTCTGTCACTAGGCACCAGACTAGAGTGCAGCAGTGCAATCCGAGCTCACTGCAATCTCCACCTCCTGGGTTCAAGCAATTCTCCTGCCTCAGCCTCCTGAGTAGCTGGGACTATAGGTGCACATCAACACGCCCAGCTAATTTTTATATTCTTTAGTAGAGAGGGGGTTTCACCATCTTTGGGAGGTCATATTCTTTACAAGCTTCCCTTAATGAGAACTAGCTCACCACCTGGTCAAAATGACCATTAACAAGAAATACCTCAAAGATGTCAACTGACACATAATTAATCTCTGAGGTTATGATTAGTCATCACATATTACTTGGTAGTGATGTTAGAGGGAAGTGCATCAGTATTAATAGCAATGGCTAATGCTTGTTGAGTGGTCACTGCAGTATATGCAAAATTCTAGGTTGTTTGTAGATATCGATTCATTTAATCCTCACAAAAACTAGGAAATAGCTGGTAATATTACTTTTATTTTATAGATGAAGAATATGGAGCATAGTAAAGGTAAGTAATATGTTCAGAGCTTACAACTAATAGGGAACGAAGCTGGAAATCAGCTCAGTACTATAGCTTCAGAGTCCGTGCTCTCGTTCATAATGGCATAGGAAATATCTCAAAAAGGGGTTTAAATTTTGAATAATTCCCCTTCCTTCTTTCTTCCCCTTATCTTCCTATCCCTCAACTCTACCCTTTCTTTCAGCAAGTATAAACATCAGCAGATGCCAGAAAATTCAACATATTGAGACTAAGGTAAATCAAATAGTATCCCTAATCATGAAAGTGTTCACTGCTCAGTAGGATAAATAGATTCAACTGCAAGGTAAGATGAGACATTATAACAATAACCACAATGGAAAAGCTCAGTTGACCCAAGAAGTCTGGGAAAGAGATTCCAGAGACAATATGTAACCTGGCTTTGAAAAATGATTAGCAAGTGTAGATTGAAGGGATAAGTAATTGTCAATAGGAGAAGCAGTGTGTGTAAAGTCCTAGAAGTTCACATTTAAAGGCACTTCACTGAAGTAGTGAATACTTTAATGTGGCTTCAGTGCACAGACCTAAAAAGTGAGAATATGTAAGTTACAGTTATGCACTCAGTAGATGTGTGGTTTCTTCTTGGTCACATAACAATCATCACCTTGCAATATTTTTAAATTGTGTGTTCTTTTATAATTTAGATGATAAATATGCTGTGAATAAATCAATTCTGCTCAATATTTAAATTCACTGTTTGCCAACACTCACATTCATCTTTGTAGTTCTCATGACAACTCATGAATATTACCATTATTGCCATTTTATAGCTCAGCGTTTGGAGGCTCAAAGAGACAAGATGGCTTGGTGAAATTGACATTAGCATTAAATAGTGGCATTAACATTTTAACTCCTGATTCCGTTCTGTTGTCCAACACGAAACTCTATGGCAGGATCATTGCTTTTAACCATATGTTACCAAAACACTAAGGTAGGCAGAGCAGAAAAACGACAGGAGTGTGTTTCTGATGCATCAATAAGTCACTGTACCAGATCTATACGATTTCCAGATTTGATATTTAACAAAAATCAATTTGTTTCAAAGTAAATAAAATGCTAAGTAGCCAATAATCAATTAATATTGAGATCTCACTTCATTTGATGTCTTGCTTTAATATTTCTGCAGTAATGCACTTTTTTTCTAATAATTCTCTGCAAAATAGTTTTATTAGCTAGCTATGTATATTTTAAACATCCTTCTTTATTTTTATTATTGAAACAGGGTCTCACTCTGTTTCCCAGGCTGCAGTGTGGTGGTGGAATCACAGCCCACTGCAGTCTTGACCTCCTGCGTGCCAGTGATCTTTCCATCTCAGCCTCAAAGTAGCTGAGATCATAGGATCATGTTACCATGCTTAGCTAATTTTTTTGTGTAAAGACAGGGTCTCACTATGCTGTGCAGACTGGTCTCAAACTCTTGGGCTCAAGTGATCCTCCTGCCTCCACTTCCCAAAATTCTGGGATTACAGGTGTGAGCTGCTGCACCTGGCCAAAAACGCCTTGTTAAAAAATAAAAGACAATGCAAGGGGAATGTCAGTTGGGAGATGGTTTAGTCATCTTGGGCTGCCATAACAAAATATCACAGAATGGGTAGCTTAAACAACAGAGATTTGTTTATCAGTTCTGTGGTCTGGAGAGTCCAGGGTCAAAACAGTAGGATAGGTTTTATTCTGAGGCTTCATCTCTTAGCTTGCAGGCAACTGCCATCTTGTAGGGTGCTCATATAAGCTCTTTGTACATAGTTGGGAAGAGAGTGACAGATATTCACTTTCTCCTTATAAGGGCACTAATCCCATTATGAGGAGCCCATCCTCATAACCTCATTAAAATCTAATTACCTCCCAGGGCTGCATTCTTCAAATACCTCCACATTGGGGGTTAAGGCTTCAACATGAATTTTGAGAGGACATTGTCAGTCTACAAGAAAGGACAATTTTTCCTGAGTCTTTGGCATTTTTGCGTGTTTTTATAAGCAGTAGCACTGATAGCACTTTTCTAAGTGTCCTTTCAAAGGTGTTGCTAAAGCAAACAGCTTTGGAAGACAGATAATGTCTGCCTTTGGAGAAAAGGGCTGTTTTGTTTTTTGTACAGTTTAGTATAGATAATGTCGCTGAGACAAGACTGAACAGAATTGCTTGCAGTCCAGTATAAAGGATTGAGGTTTCCTAAACTTGGGATTTCTCTTCTGTAATACAATCCACTGCATGTGCAGGTGTTACGGCCTTTGCTTTGTCACCCTGGGAATTAGGAGTAAAGGAGTTAGTGAAATTAAAAGCTGATACCTTGACTGCTACTATTGCTGTGAGCAATAAACTATCTTTTCTCTCACTCAGGTCTCACAACTTTTGTCAGTACATCTAATCTATGGCAAGCTAATTTGTAGCTTGAAAGTAGGGTAAAGTCTCAGACCATCACTGTTCTTGACAACATCTAAATCACAAAACAAACAAAAATATAAAATAAACAAGAAAACTACGTGTGATAATATAAAATTCACATGTGAATTTATAAATAACCCCTAGGCTAAAGTGTAGTATTAGAACTGCATTACAGAATTTTGTGTTCCTATACTTATTACAACCAAGGCTTTCATGTAACATTACAGTCATTAATTATGTCAAAATAGTCCAGAGTCATACCAATTTATTCAAGAAGATCTCATTGTAAGGAGGGCAACTTCTTAACCATGGAAATAGCTTCAATATCAATAAAATGCTTCACAGATTTTTAACCCAAACTAATTCATTGAGGCAATAGGTACTAATTGATTAAACAATTCCTTTATTGAATAAAATCTATTTATCAGATACATGGAGAAGACTGCTGACAGCTGTGGAGCATGCCTCTGGCAACTGTGGACTACAGAAACATAAAGGACCAAGAAAGTCCCTGTGGGGGGAACCTAACATCTCATCTGGGAGACAGCAAACAGTAAGCAAATAAATGTGATTTCAGATCCTAAAAAGTGCTTTAAGGATGCAAAATATCACAATGAGCTATAGAGTAATAGGGGCCGATAGAGGACCTAACATATACAGGAAGGGCTCTGGGAGAGGTGATGTGTGAGTGTCCCAGATGAGTAATATTTGAGAGAAAGTCTTCCAGACAGACAAAACCTAGCCAGACAGGGACAGGAATGAGCAAAATCTGCTCCTGAAAATGCAAAAACCTAACGTGACAGAATCGAATGAACCAAATGAGCAAGGGGTAGGAGACAAAACTGGAGAAGGCAAGGGCCCGTTCATCTGAGACTTTGTTGGCCACAGTAAGGCCTGCACATTACCGTAAGTGTTGTGGGAAGCCATTCACATGTGTACAGGATATGCTTGACCAGTGAATAGACTGTAGCAGTATGAACAGAGTAAGTACTTTAGCAGGCTATCATGTCAGTTCAGACATTACAAGAGGTGATGTTGATGATGATTACAAGAGGCAATGGGGAGGTACTTAGAAATGGGCATCTTAGGGGTATATTTTGATGGTAGTTACTGCAATAGCTGCTAATAGATTGGATGTGCAGTGAGGAGAAGGCTTTATTCAGGGATGATTTCCAGGTTTTTGCCTGAGCAATGAAGTGGTGACTTAGATTAAGTTAGGAAAGATGGGGAGGAGTTAGTTCTGTGGGGGAAATTATAAGTGCTTTTTTGCCATATAAAGTTGAATTTCCTATAATAGATTGAAATGATGTGAGGTGAGCAGGTTCTGGAGTACAGAGGAAGTTTCCAGATAGTGCTCTGATTACATGCTGCCACATTAACACTCCCCCCTCCAATAAAGCTTAGTGGCTTAAAACAACAGCAACATTAATTTTGCCTGCAATCCTGTAATTTGAGTAGGGCTTAATGGGGACGTGTTTCTGCTTCATTTGGCATCAGCTGAGACAACTTGAAGGCTGGAAGCTGAAATGATCTGCAGCCTGTCTTACTCACTTGTCTGGTGGTTGGGGATGGCCATCAGCCATCTGCTGGGGCTGGGCCAGCACTCCCACACATGGCCTGTCCATGTGGCTGCCTGGTTTCCTCATAAGTAGTTGTGTTCCAAGGTTGCACATCCCAAAAGAGACAGAGGCAGGGTGAACCTGCATTACCTTTCCCAATCTAGTCTCGGAAGTCCCACAGCATCACTTTTGCTTCTTTCTACTTAGAAGTAAATCATTCACTAAGGCTGGCCCCTATTCAAAGTGAGGAGGTGTGTCAAAACATTTGTGGACTTGTTTTAAAACTATTACAGCTAAAAAAAATAGATTTGGAAATCACTGGCATATTGCTGATGTTTATACCCATTAGAAGAGATGAAATTGCTTCAGGAGAGAGTAAAGCCACAAGAGAAAGAAGGCCAAGGACTACACCTTAGAAGATCACTGACATGTAGCTTCTCAGAGTTAGAGGAACCAGAAAAGAAAACTCAGAAGGGTAAGCCACTGAAGCAGGGGGAAAACCAGAACAATGTGGTGTCCTAAAAGCCAAGAGATGAAAAACGCTTCACGAAGGCGACAGTTTTGTCGGATCCACGGATGACTCAGACAGGTCAAGCAAGGTGCAGACCGTGAACTGGTCACTGGGTGTTGTGACATGGAGGTTGCTGGCACTTCGACAAGAGCGGTTTGCTTGTGTAATGACAACACAAACCTGGTTGGGGGGATTTCAAGGGTTGGTGAGAAAGCAAAGACCACTTTTCAATCTTTTTCCTTATGCTCTGCACTGTGCAAGGCTCCATGGGGTCATGATATAGAAGGAAAAAGGAGAAAATTTAGGAACAGTATGGTAAGTCATTTAGACAGAGTGATTATTTCTGATGGTAGTTGAAAATAATCCCTCAGGACATATTAGCTGCCTTTTTCCCCTTACTAAATTTAAAATGGCTGAACTATCTCATTTGAACACATAAATATGACTATTCATTGATTCTTAGGACTTTTAAGATAGTTCTCATGTCCTGAATCTGACAGCAGGAAACTTTCAGCAAATAATTGAAAACAAAGCAAGATACTATTAACTACCCAGCAAATTCCCCAGCAGTAGCAGAGACAAGAACCAGTTGCATACGGGTACATTTTCCCGTTGTTAAATTGTGTTAAATCTCTTTTTCATTTTAATCATAGAAAAAACAAGCAGTTCAAAATGGGTCTTATGGATACATTTAAGTGCGATTTAAAACCAGATTTTTAGATCAATCACATTTTCTAATTAAGAATATTAGTACTAGCTATTGCTTAGATAGTGACTACTTTCTACTAATCCCTTACCTAAACTTACCATTTCCAATTACTCTTTAAAGTACTTAGTATTTAATCCAACCATATGCTAGGAGATAGGTTTTTCTTATAAACAAGGAAACTGAGGCTCAGAGGGATCAAATGTCTTGCTTAGAGTTCGGAATGAGAAGCTGGTGGAGCCAGACTTCCTACTGAAGAACAATTTGGCTCAGTGTCTGGGCTCCTAATCACTGGGCAAACTGCTCCTCAAAATATGCTTTCTTACCAGGAAAGGAAACCAACCTGCAGCTGCTTTACAGCAAGTGTTTCTTTCTGTATTAAAAATTTTTTTTTAAATTTTAGTGGCCAAATAAAATTTTATTGATGTATTTAAAAGGTATTTTTAAGCTTTCAGCCTTGTGGGTGATTTTTTTTTTTGGTGTAGAAAAAAATGTACCACAGTGCTCTAATTAAAAGAGGGCAATGCCAATTGCCCTGAACTTTCAGAGCAGAGAGTTCTGTCTTGAAAGAAGCTTTGTTTAAAAGACAAAGACTAGAAAGAAAAAGTAGTGACAAAGTTTCATCAGGAGTCAAGTTCTGAGCCAACAGCCATCTACCAGTTCTCAGAAATATTTAGGATGCTGCCTTTCTTCAAGTTTAAATTAAAGGAAAGCCATTAATGTGTGATATTAATCTTTGCAACCCAGGCCAAAACTTTGTGGGCTTAGGATGAGAACCCTGAGTCCGCAATGTAGCCAGTCTCATTGCCCATCAACCCAGTGACAGCTAGCTAGAAATAATATTGAATTGAATTCAGTAAGAATATACTGCTGGGAGAGGTGGCTCACACCTATAATTCAAGCATTTTGGGAGTCTGAGTTAATGGATCACCTGAAGTCAGGAGTTCGAGACCAGCCTGGCCAATATGGTGAAACCCTGTCTCTACTAAAAATACAAAAATTAGCCAGGCATGCTAGAACATACCTGTAATCCCAGCTACTCTGGAGACTGAGGCAGGAGAATCGCTTGAACCCAGGAGGCAGAGACTGCAGTGAGCCAGGATCGTGCCATTGCACTCCAGCCTGGGCAACAGAAGGAGACTCCATCTCAAATACACTTTCATGTTTCCGTTAGGAAATGGCCATGAGAATGACGTTTGTAGCCTACCTTCTTGCTTATTCTTTCCTATAAAATGGGAATTGTTTTATCTGATCATGAACAGACAGAGCCTTGGATAGAGTTTATTTTACTAGGCAAGATGCGGTCTGCTCTCTTCCTGCTTCAATCCTGTCATATGGAAGTGTATCTATGCTTATTAGCACACATTCTAGAGGCAGAGCAGGAGACCCATCACACGCTGTCCCCACTCCTGGAGCTCAGTAAGGACAAACAGTAAAATTTCCCCATAGAGATGTATGGATAGCAGTCAGCTGGCCAAATTAGTCTCTCTTGGATGAATTGTCTTGAGGTGGGATTTTGCTGGAAGTATTGCAAAATACTTTTGGCCCTAGGACCAATTCGGTCTCTACTTTAGAGGTAATTGCATAAAAGCTTATGGACACTTTGATTTCTACCTGCTTTCTGCATATACATTTTGTTTTGTTGTTTGTTTGAGGCAGGGTTTTGCCCTATGGCCCAGGCTGAAGTACAGCAGCATGATCACAGCTCACTGTAGCCTTGACCTCCTAGGCTCAAGCAGTCCTCCTACCTCAGCCTCCAAAGTAGTTGGGGATTACAGGCACACACCACCATGCCCAGGTAATTTTTTTTATTTGTACTTTTTGTAGAGAAAATGTCCTCCCTATGTTTCCCAGGCTGGTCTCAAATTCCTGCCCTCAAGTGATCCTCCTGCCTTAGCCTCCCAAGGCACTGGGATTGCAAGTATGAGCCATGGCATCTAGCCTGAAGAAACATTTTTGAATCCTGTGTTCTATATTCAACCTGCAATTCAAGAGCAACTCTTGGCCAAGCACAGTGGCTCACACCCATAATCCCAAAACTTTGGGAGACCGAGGTGAGTGGATCATTTCAGATCAGGAGTTTGAAACTAGCCTGGCCAATATGGCAAAACCTGTCTCTACTAAAAATACAAAAATTACTTGGGTGTGGTGGCATGTGCCTGTAATCCCAGCTACTGGGGGGGCTGAGGCAGGAAATCTGGGATGCAGAGGTTGTGGTGAGTCGGATCGTGCCACTGCATTCCAGCCTGCATGACAGAGTAAGAGCTTGTCTCCCCCTGTCCCCCAAAAATAGCAACTATTCTTAGTTATACTTCTAAAATCTCTCTCACCTAGCCACTTGTCTCTGCCCATCTGCTTCACATGCACAGCATGGTTCCAGATATCTTCCTATCTACCTTCACACTTATAAAACCCTTCTCACTGGTTTCCTGATTCTACTTATATCTCTCTTTAATGCAACTATCATATAACAGACAGAGTAATGATTGAAAAATAAAAAACAGGCCAAGAACAGGGGCTCACGCCAGTAATTCCAACACTTTGAAAGGCTGAGGTGGGAGAATTGCTTAAGCCCAAGGAATTTTGTACAAACTCCATTTGTACAAAAAATGTAAAAATATTAACCAAGGTAAGCCATTAGAGACGTTCCCGACACTATGGCACTCTGGCTGAGATACTGCGCTTTTCCCATGGTCTTCACAACCTGCAAACCAGGAGATTCCCTCTTGTGCCTACAACACCAGTGCCTTGGCTTTCCAGCACAAAACTGGGTGGCTGTTCTAGCCACAGCAGTTTTTATTCTCATATGCCAGTGGTACCTAAAGTGCCAGCAAGACAGAACCACTCATTCCCCTGATAAAGGGGGCTGAAGCCAAGGAGCCAAGTGATTTGGCTTGCTGGGTCCCACCGCCACAAAGACCAGCAAGCTAAGATCTACTGGCTTGAAATTCTTGCAGCCAGCACCGTCTGAAATTTGATCTGAGACGTTTGAGCTCAGTGTGGGGAGGGGCGGCTGCCATTGCTGAGCCTAAGGTGGGCAGTTTTAACATCACCTGTGTAAAAGTTGCCAGGAAGTTTTCACAGCAACTGGACGGAACCCATGGCAACTCAGCAGCCAGGCAGACTGTAAACTGGACTACCTTATTGCTGGGCAGAGCATCTCTGAAAAAAGGAAGCACCCGGTCAGGGACTTCTAAATAAAGCCCCCACCATCCTGGGACAACACTGCTGGGAAAAGTCGTGGGTTCTGCTTCAGCAGAATTAAACATCCTTGCCTAGCAGCTCTAAAGGGAGCAATGGATCTTCCAGCACAGCGCTTGGGCTCTGATAAGGGACAGAGTGCCTCCTCAAGTGACTCCCTGATCCCCGTGTATCCTGGCTGGGAGACACATCATACAGGAGAGCTCTGGCTGACATCTGGCAGGAACCCTTCTGGGATGAAGCTACCAGAGGAAGGAACAGGCAGCAATCTTTGCTGTTCTGCAGCCCCCATGGGTGATTCCCAACAAAGCAGGGTCTGGAGTGGACCTCCAGCAAACTCCAGCAGACCTGCAGCAGAGGGGCCTGTTAGAAGGAAAACTAACAAACAGAAAGAAGTAGCTTCAACATCAACAGAAAGGACATCCACTCACAGACCTGATCCAAAAGTCACCAACTTCAAAGACCAAAGGTAGATAAATCCATGAAGATGGGAAGAAATCAGTGCAGAAAGGTTGAAATTGCCAAAAGCCAGAATGCCTCTTCTCCTCCAAGGGATCACAACTCCTCACCAGCAAGGGAAGAGAACTAGATGGAGAATGAGTTTGATGAGTTCACAAAAGCAGGCTTCAGAAGGTGGGTAATAAACTTCTCTAAGGTAAAGGAGCATGTTTTAAACCAATGCAAGGAAACTAAGGACTTTGACAAAAGGTTAGATGAAATGCTAACTACAATAATCAACATAGAGAAGAACATAAATGACTTGATGGAGCTGGAAAACAGACCATGAGAAATTCATAAAGCATACCTAAGTTTTAATAGCTGAATCAATCAAGCGGAAGAAAGGTTATCAGAGATTGAAGATCAGCTCAATAAAATAAAGCAAGAAGGCAAGATTAGAGAAAAAAGAGTGAAAAGAAATGAACAAAGCCTCCAAGAAATATGGGATTATGTGAAAAGACCAATCTATATTTGATCGGTATACCTGCAAAGCCTCCAAGAAATATGGGATTATGTGAAAAGACCAGTCTACATTTGATTGGTGTACCTGCAAGTGACAGGGAAAATGAAACCAAGTTAGAAAACACTCTTCAGGATATTATCCAGGAGAATTTCCCCAAACTAGCAAGGAAGGCCAACATTAAATTCAGGAAATACAGAGAACACCACGAAGATATTGCTCAAGAAGAGCAATCCCAAGGCACATAATCCTCAGATTCACCAGGGTTGAAATGACGGAAAAAATGCTAAGGTAAACCAGACAGAAAGTCAGGTTACTCACAAAAGGAAGCCCATCAGACTCACAGTGGATCTCTCTGCAGACACCCTAGAAGCCAGAAGAGACCAGGGGCCAATATTCAACATCCTTAAAGCAAAGAATTTTCAACCCAGAATTTCATATGCAGCCAAACTAAGCTTCATAAACAAAGGAGAAATAAAACCCTTTACAGACAAGCAACTGCTGAGAGATTGTGTCATCACCATGCCTGCCTTACAAGAGCTCCTGAAGGAAGCACTAAATATGGGAAGGAACAACCAGTACCAGCCACTCCAAAAACATACCAAATTGTAAAGACCATTGACACAATGAAGAAACTGCATCAAATAATGGGCAAAACAACCAGCTAGCATCAAAATGGCAGAATCAAATTAACACATAACAATATTAACCTTAAATGTAAATTGGCTAAATGCCTGAATCAAAAGGCACAGACTGGCTAATTGGATAAAGAGTCAAGACCCATCGATGTGCTCTATTCAGGAAACCCATCTAATGTGCAAAGATACATAGCAGCTCAAAATAAAGAGATGGAGAAAGATTTACCAAGCAAATGGAGAGCACAAAAAAAGCAGGGGTTGCAACCTTGTCTCAGATAAAACAGACTTTAAGCCAACAAAGATCAAAAGAGACAAAGAAGGGAATTACATAATGGTAAAGCGATCAATGCAACAAGAAGAGCTATCTATTCTAAATATATATGCACCCAATACATATCTGGGAGCACCCAGATACATAAAGCAAGTTCTTAATGATCTACAAAGAGGCTCAGATTTCCACACAATAATAGTGGGAGACTTTAACACTCCACTGTCAATATTAGACAAACAAACGAGAAAATTAACAAGGATATTCAGGGCTTGAACTCAGATCTGAACCAAGTGGACCTCAGACACTTACAGAACTCTCCACCCCAATTCACAAAATATACATTCTTTCTCAGCACCACGTTGCACTTATTCTAAAACTGACCACATAATTGGAAAACACTGCTTAGAAAATGCAAAAGAATGGAAATTATAGCAGTCTCTCAACCACAGTGCAATCAAATTAGGACTCAGGATTAAGAAACTTATTCAAAACCACACAACTACATGGAAACTGAACAATCTGCTTTTGAATGACTACTGGATAAATAATGAAATGAAGCCAGAAATACAGATGTTCTTTACAACCAATGAGAAGGAAGACACAACATATCAGAATCTCTGGGACACATTTAAAGCAGTGTCTATAGATAGCACTAAATGCCCACAAGAGAAGCAAGGAATTATCTAAAATGTACACCCAAATGTCACAATTAAAAGAACTGGAGGAGCAAGATAAAACAAACTCAAAAGCTAGCAGGAGACAAGAAATAACTAAGATCAGAGCAGAATTAAAGGAGACAGACACAAAAAACCTTTAAAAAAAATAAATGAATCCAGGAGCCAATTTTTTTTTTAAAAGATCAACAAAATAGACAGCTAGCCAGACTAATAAAAAAGGAAAGAGAAGAATCAAATAGATGCAATAAAAATGATAAAGGGGATATCATCACTGATCCCACAGAAATACAAACTGCCAGCAGAGAATACTATAAACACTTCTATGCAAATAAACCTGAAAATCTAGAAGAAATGAATAAATTCCTGGACATTTACATCCTCCCAAGACTAAACCAGGAAGAAGTTGAATCCCTGAATAGAACAATAACAAGGTCTGAAATTGAGGCAGCAGTTAATATCCTACCAACCAAAAAGAGTCCCAGACCAAACGGGTCCACAGCCAAATTCTACCAGAGGTACAAAGCGGAGCTGTTAACATTTTTCTGAAACTGTTCCAAACAATACAAAAAGAGGGAATCCTCCCTAACTCATTTGGAGACCAACATCATCCTGATACCAAAACCTGACAGAGACACAACTAAAAAAGAAATTTCAGGCCAATATCCATGATGAACATTGATGTGAAAATCCTCAATAAAAAACTGGCAAACCAAATCCAACAGCACCTCAAAAAGCTTATCCATCACAATCAAGTCGCCTTCATCCCCGGCCTGGGATGCATGGCTGGTTCAACATATGCAAATCTATAAAAGTAATCCATCAAATAAACAACCAAAGACAAAAACCACATGATTATCTCAATAGATTCAGAGTAGGCCTTCGACAAAATTCAACAGCACTTTATGCTAAAAATTCTCAATGAACTAGGTATCGATGGAACATATCTCAAAATAGAGCTATTTATGAAACCCACAACCAATATAATGAATGGGCAAATACTGAAAGCATTCCCTTTGAAAACTGGCACAAGACAAGGATGCCCTCTCTCACCATTCCTATTCAACATAGTACTGGAAGTTCTGGCCAGGACAATCAGACAAGAGAAAGAAGTAAAGGGTATTCAATTATGAAGAGAAGAAGTCAAATTGTCTCTATTTGCAGATAACATGATTGTGTATTTAGAAGACCTCATTGTCTCAGCCCAAAATCTTTTTTTTTTAATTGCATTTTAGGTTTTGGGGTACATGTACAGAACATGCAAGATAGTTGTACAGGTACACACATGGCAGTGTGTTTTGCTGCCTTCTTCCCCTTCTCCCACATTTGGCATTCTTCCCCAGGCTATCCCTACCCTGCTCCCCCCGCTGCACTGTCCCAGTACTCCCTTCCCTGTGTCCATGTGTTCTCATTTTTCATCACCTGCCTATGAGCGAGAATATGCGGTATTTCATTTTCTGTTCTTGTGTCAGTTTTCTGAGAATGATGTTCTCCAGATTCATCCATGTCCCTACAAAGGACACGAACTCATCAATTTTGATTGCTGAATAATATTCCATGGTGTATATGTGCCACATTTTCCCAGTCCAGTCTATCATGGATGGTCAGCCCAAAATCTTAATATGACAAAGCAACTTCAGCAAAGTCTCATGATACAAAATTAATATGTCAAAATCACAAGCATTTCTATATACCTATAACAGACAAACAGAGAGCCAAATCATGAGTGAACTCCCATTCACAATTGCTACAAAGAGAATAAAATACCTAGGAATACAACTAACCATGAATGTGAAGCAACTTTTCAAGGAGAACTACAAACCATTGCTCAAGGAAATAAGAGAGGACAGAAATAAATGGAAAAACATTCCATGCTCATGATTAGGAAGAATCAATATCATAAAAATGGCCATAATGCCCAAAGTAATTTATAGATTTAATGCTATCCTCATCAAGCTACCATTGACTTTCTTCACAGAATTGGAAAAAAAATCTTTAAATTTCATATGGAACCAAAAAAGAGCCCATATAACCTAGGCAATCCTAAGCAAAAAAAAAAAAAAAAAAAAAAAAAAAAAAAATGGAGGCATCACGTTACCTGACTTCAAACTATACTACAAGGCTACTGTAACCAAAACAGCTTGGTACTGGTACCAAAACAGATATATAGACTGATGGAACAGAACAGAGGCCTCAGAAGTAATGCCAAACATTTACAACCATCTGACCTTTGACAAACCTGACACAACAAGCAATGGGGAAAGGATTTCCTGTCAAATAAATGGTTTTGGGAAAACTGGCTGGCCATATGCAGAAAGCTGAAACTGGTTCCCTTCCTTACACCTTATACAAAAATTAACTGCATATGGATAAAAGATTTAAACATAAGACCTAATACCATACAAACCCTAGAAGAATACCTAGGCAATACCATTCAGGACATAGGCATGGGCAAGGACTTCACTACTAAAACACCAAAAGCGATGATAACAAAAGCCAAAATAGACAAATGGGATCTAATTAAACTTAAGAGCTTCTGCACAGCAAAAGAAACTATCATCAGAGTGAACTGGTAACCAGCAGAATGCAAAAAATTTTTGCAATCTACCCATTTGACAAAGGGCTAATAACCAGAATCTACAAAGAAGTTTAACAAATTTACAAGAAAAAACATCCCATCAAAAAGTGGGCAAAGGATATAAACAGACACTTTTCAAAAGGAGACATTTATGCAGCCAACAAACATGAAAAAAAGCTCATCATCACTGGTCATTAGAGAAATGCAAATCAAAACCACATTGAGATACCGCCTCATGCCCATTAGAATGGTGATCATTAAAAAATCAGGAGACAGTA
Source organism: Leontopithecus rosalia (assembly GCA_028533165.1). Lineage (NCBI taxonomy): Eukaryota > Metazoa > Chordata > Mammalia > Primates > Cebidae > Leontopithecus > Leontopithecus rosalia. The sequence goes on from CM052651.1 coordinate 109,557,184, forward strand.
GATACTGGAGAGGACGTGGAGAAATAGGAATGCTTTTACACTGTTGGTGGGATTGTCAATTAGTTTGACCATTGTGGAAGACAGCGTGGCGATTCCTCAAGGATCTAGAAATAAATCTAGCAATCCCAAAGGATTATAAATCATTCTATTTTAAAGACACATGCAAACGTATGTTTATTGTGGCACTGTTTACAATACCAACAAGTTGGAACCAACCCAAGTGTCCATCAATGATAGAGTGGATAAAGAAAATGTGGCACTTATATACCATGGAATACTATGCAGCTATAAAAAAGGATGAGTTCACATCCTTTGCAGGGACATGGATGAAGCTGGAAACCATCATTGTCAGCAAACTGACCCAAGAACAGAAAACCAAACCCCATATGTTCTCACTCATAAGTGGGTGTCGAACAATGAGAACACATGTTCACAGAGAGGGGTACATCACATACCTGGGCCTGTCGGGGGTTGGGGGGTGAGGGGAGGGATAATAGGGGGTAGGGGATTGGGAAGGGATAGTATTAGGAGAAATACCTAATGTAGATAACCGGGTGATGGATGTAGCAAACCACCATGGCATGTGTATACCTATGTAACAAACCTACACACTCTGCACATGTGCCCCAGAACTTAAAGTATAATAAATATTATTATTATTATTATTTTAAAAAGGCAGTAGTTTTTAGGCTCAAGATGAGCTTTAAGCCGCATGTCTGGGTTTGAATCCCAGCTTTGCCATTCGCATACTGTGTGACTGTGGGCAAATTGCTTAAGTTTTTAGGACATCGTTTTGCTCCTCTCTAAAATGGGGAAATAATTATTATTTCATAAGCTGATTAGGTATACAGAATGGGACAGACAAAAAAAGAACTTAAGGCCAGGTATGATGGCTCAAACCTATAATCTCAGCACTTTGGAAGATTGAGACGGGAGAATTACTTGAACTTAAGAGTTTGAGACCAGCCTGATGACAGAGCGGGAGACCTTGTCTCAAAAAAACAAAAAAAAATGTGTTTAAAAAAGAGCTTAGAATAGTACCTGGCACATAAACACTTGGAATATGTTTGTAATGATTATTAATCATAAACACATATCAAATAAATTATTTTACATGAATGCATAACATGGGACAATGTTCCCGTTATGTTAAATGAGAACAATGACTTATAAATAAGACCTGTAGCTTGATTCCGATGTTGTGATGATTATACTGGTTATTTTAATTTTTTTCTGTACTCTTTTAAAAAAATTTCCAAGTTATCCACCCACATATATTAGCTTATAAATGGGAAATCTGATATTGTTTCTTAAATAACTAAAGATGCATATAGGTAAAAATTTGAAATAGATGATGATGAAATTCAATAAACTTAGACTAAAGTATTAATTTCACTTAAAATTATGTTGGGAGAGTATAAAAATCAAACTCTCACTTCAAGGATGAACTGCATCAATGAAGAATATAAAGGGAATCACCTATAGGAAACTTCTGTAGATTTTCTGATGAACTGATGTTACACTCTGTATTCTGTTTGAATGTTTGATATCTTCAGATGCTGAGATGGTATTTGCATTTCAAACTGTTTGAAAGGATCAACGCTTGAAAAAGGAAGGAAAAAAATAAAAGCAGAACTGGTCAAGGAAGATGAACAGTGTTTCAGGCCCACCAAGGTCTTAGTAACCTGGTGGGGATTTTTGGGGTCGGAATTTTCTGAGTGTTTCAGGCCAGGTCCCATCTTGCTTAATCACCAAATGTGGGCTACTTTGAACGTTTTACATATATTATTGCATTTAATCCTATGACATTTCAAGGTAATAATGTTATTGGTTTTATATTTGTTTTGTCCTTAACATTTTCCAGAGAGGACACTGAAACATAAAAAAGTTACATGTCTCAAGATCACACAGCCAGCAACATAATCTAGGCAGGCTGACTCTAGAGCCTGATGCAATAACCACTATGTGACTGGGCTTTAGAGAAAGAAAAGTCATGACTGCCTTATATGACTTAGGTCACCAAACCTAGCTGAATTTCATTTCAAGATAATAAAATAAATCATAGATAGAATTTTATCAACACTGTTGGTAACAATTCAGTGTGTGAAAATTTGTGATGAAATAGGTATGATAAAATAGGTATGATAAATGAACAAATACTGTAAAACAAGTTCCCAAAGAAAAGGAGGGAGGGTTGTATGCATAAACCATAAATTAGAAACATTAAAAATGAAAGTAATGCTCATGAATCCAAAATGAGCTCACATGAATAAATCTCAACAACAAATAATTTTTTACCAATATGTTTCTACACTTATGGATAATTCAGTATAATTTTGTTGTAAATGGCATTGCTTTCTGTTGTTGAAGAGATTAAAAACAGAGTGAAGATCTGACTCTAGAATTAGGCCCAATATATATTCATTTCCATGACAGTTTGAAGAAGGCATTTAAGAAAGTTAAATTTACCAAAGTCTTGTCACAGAGACAAGTATTAGTATTTTTATTGATATTACTATTTTAGGATAGTTTCAGTGGGTCATTCAATCAACAACTATTTTGGGAATATCTGTGATGTGTGGGATGCCAAGAAGGCCAAAAGTCTTATCTAAGTATAAAATTCTGTGGTTCTTAATTCAAATTTGCATCCTCTACACTGGGGAGAAGCTAAATATAAGTGAAAGATTATAAAACTGTGTGATTGGGATTGCTAACGTATCTAGTGGACATTGTTTTTTGTGATTATCATGTTACCCTCCACCATCAATCAGTAGACACAGGAATACAACACAGGGTCAGTGGTGGTTGAACAGGACTAAACTCACTCAGGGATATGGGTACCTATGTCTTCATAGGAATAATATTGGAGGAATATGAAGAAGAAATGAGTAGCTATTAAGAATCTACAATTTTCACAAAGCTCCAGCAGTATCTTCCATTTCTGCACTGATTTTCTTTCACAGTGTACAAAGCGAAAACAGACGAATTATACCTCATGATGAGATGAGGGAGTGAAAGACTTGAAGCATAAGGAAAATATCCAAAGATGTCTCTGTAAGTGTGGTAACATTTTAAATATTTGAATGGAAAGAATAAATCTCTTACTGTCATTTAGATTATGTTAAAACTAATCCAGCAACTCTAAAGCTCAAGCCACTGCTGATGCATTGACTTTGCATGAATCAAGACCCTAGAAAAAATGGAGTAAACTGTATATTAACATGAAATCCACTATATGTAACATCTTCTCTGAAAACAGAAAAGTGGTCTATGTTCTATTTTCCCCATGAAAATATAAGAAGAATCAGTAGAATACAATTTAGCACACCAATCAATATTTAAGTTGCTTATAGTTTAATCATCTCAACAGTATAACATTTAACTTGGTATCTCCAGGATACAGTAATCTGGAGTTGGGGGGAAAAAAACCAACTTGTTGACAAAGCCCACCAAAAAATGAACACTTGATTTATCTGTGTTTTATTTTAAAATACTGAAATTGTTAATAGTAGTGATTGTAGTAAAAATGAAACCATGAATTGCAGAACATTTTTTCTTTATAGAGTTTTCTCTTAGTTATTTTGTTTATTCTCAACATACCTGCTATGATTGTGTGAATTGTGTGTGCTATGATTGTTTTACAACTAAAGAAATTAGGGAACACAAACAAAAGTAACAAAGGTCAAGTTACCTTTAGCCAACCTTCCTTCAGCAAGGACATCAAATAGAAGCAGGACATGCTACTTTATAGAATGTCTTCTAGTAAAGAATAACAGTAACAACATGTCCTAGTTCTCTTTTATAGTTTTTGCATATTTTTCTTCTTTTGTTCTCCCTCTCTATGGGCCAGTTTTTTCTCTTTTCCCATTTGTAATTTTCACATAAAAAATAATTATTGCTTCATGGAATTCCATGACACTGCAAAATGAGGAGAGCAGTGGCCCAGAAGGAATGGCAATAGTTGCACATATACCACAGCATTGACATCTAAGAATTTAATTAAATCAGACTTTTCCACAGGGATCAGAGAATATCTAAGGCTGAATGCCACTTGAAGGACTCTTGGGCAATCACCACAGCAGGAAAACGAAGAGTTAGATAATTTTTTTTTTAAACAAAGATATTGGGCAAGAAATGTAAAAAAATATATAAAAAATAAAAAGACAGTATGAAATAGCAATTAGTTTTAGGTATTTTAATTCTGATGATAAATAAAAAAGAAATAATTTGAACATCTGAAATAGCAAAAGGTGGGGCTTCTTTCCACAGAAATACAACAGTATTATTGGGGATACAAATCTTGTGGCCGAGACTGTGACAGTTAACATCTGCATGAGGATACCGGCCACCCAAAGACAAAGCCTAGGAGAATGGTGGTTCAGAGGAACAGAGGAAGGGCCCTTTTTTATTCTCTAATCTTAGTGTTCCTTCTTCTCTATACTTTAAATCTATTCTTAGTAGTCAAGTTGGGATGCCTATCATTAACCAAATGAAAATGATAGATTGATTTGACTATCACATCCACTATTGATACATCTCCTCCCATGAGGCATTAGTCTAAATAATTTTTCTTAGAAGAGTAAATTTTGAATAGTTGGATTTCAGTCATCATCAATAAAATGGTGGTAATCCACCATTGAGTTTTTAATTCAAATCCCTTCACATCTTATAGGCATAATTATAAACATATATATGTGTGCATTATATGTATATGCATATATCTACATTTCATAGATATAAGCCTCACTTGAATTAGCATGTTTGTCCGGTAACCAAGTCAATGGTTAAGACGATTACATTATTTGACAGTTAAAATATTAGAGTTTTTCTGAGTTTCTTTTTTATTTCTTAATTCTTTTTTTTTTCCTTTCTGTGAGATGAGTAATGTTAATGGATTTAAATACTCTTTTTTATACTCTTAAAGAAGAGCCATGAGGAATGTGTAACTTTATAGGTATTAGGAGATAGCACAGGTAATACTATTTAAAAGAAAAAATATATAATATGGTCTTGGCAGGAACAGAAAAATTAACTAATGGACTATTACAGAGATCAGAAGATTTATATAGGACCTAACTTATGATGAAATTTCAACAGAAAGCAAAGTATAAATGGTAGATTTTTTTCTAAAATGATGACATTGAAAAATATTGGCCTATTATTTGGAAAAAAATAAAATTCTGCTCCTACCTCATACCATAAACAAAAGGACTCCAGAAAGATTATATACTTAAATGTTAAAGGTAAATTAATAGAAAAATTTAGGGTATCTTTTGTATCCTAGGAGTAGAAAAATGTTCCTTAACAAAGTTTTAGAAGCTAAAATCCAAAAGTGCAAAATTGATAGACTTGCTATACTAAAATTAAGGCTGTCTATCGAAAAAGAGCAAAAATGTCAACAGACAGACAAGGTAGTTAGAATTATTAGATACCAATAAGGGATCACTATCTATTCTACAATACTAGAGTGGAAGAGAAGAAAGCCAATAGAAAATATGTCTGTAAAGCAGTGGTCCCCAACCTTTTTGGCACCTGGAACTGGTTTTATGGAAGACAATATTTTTCCATGGATGGGAATGGGAGGATGGTTTGGGCGTGAAACTATTCCACCTCAGATCATCAGGCGTTAGTTAGATTTTCATAAGGAGCACACGACCTAGATCCTCACATGTGCAGATTCACCTCCTGTTGTGCAGCCAGGTTCCTAACAGGCCATGGACCACTATTGAGTTATGGTTCTGGCTTGAGGGATAACTGGTGTAAGGGAAAAGCTTAAACAACCAACAAATAAATGGAGAAACTCAAACTTACTAGTAATGAGGAAACAAAATTAATATATCAGATACCACTGTTTAGACATCAAAATACCAAAATTATAAAGATTCATAAAACAAAATATTGGTGCAGATATAGGGAGATGAATACTTCGTTGAGTGTTGCTGATGAGAGTGTCATTAATGCAACCAGAATAAAAGCAACATAGGTAAGTTAAGCAGATAGACAAGTATCCATATGCTTTAAGATTCCACAATGCAACCCCTGAGTATACTTTTTAAATAATTTCTCACTCAGGTCCATAAGTGGATGCACAGGAGGGAGCTCATAACGGCAGTTTTTTTGTGTTATTAGGAAACAGAGGTCCTCCTTGGAGTCCTTTACTAGCTAAGGGAGTTGATACATTAAATGGATGCATTTTGTAGATTTACATGCAGGATTAGAGGCACTGAACCAGGTGTCTGAACGACCACATGGATAGGCGGAATGCACAGTGTTGAGTGAGAAGATGAAATGAGATTTTAGTATAATTCGTGCAAAACCACATGAGCATAAAAAGCAATGCTCTATACTCACGTGTTTAAATCAAGCACATGAGACAAGATGACTGACAGGTTAGGAATGAGTAGTAAGTGGGAGTAAGGGTTGAGAAAAAAAGGAATCAATTAAATGGAGAGGGGCCTTGCCTAGACTGATTTGCCGTGAAATGAGAATGGCAACTGAAGGCCTTTGAAAAAAGAAATAAAAATGTCAGAAAATGAGAAATCATATTGTAAACATTTATGAAAACATCTTACTGCATTTAAAATGGAATTCCAGTAACTTCCCTTGGCCTACAAGGCCCCAGTACAACCAAGGAACTGTCTATCAGTCATTATACTTCGGCCCTAATGGCTCTACCTCAGTGCCTGGGACACATCATAAATTTTTATACCTCAGAAACTGTTCATTCAGTTACCTCTTGATGGAAGGCCACTCTCTCCTTCTCAGGGCTTACTGAATTGTCACTTCTTAGGAAAATAATCCCTGTTCCTCTGTACAATGAGATCTTCTTCCTTTATGTTTTTTTGAGACCGAGTCTCACTCTGTCACCCAGGCTGGAGTGCAGTGATGCGACTTCAGCTCACTGCAACCTCTGCCTTCTGGGTTCAAGTGATTCTTGTGCCTCAGGCTCCCGAGCAGCTGAGATTACAGAGGTACACCATGACACCTGGCTAATTTTTGTATTTTTAGTACAGATGGGGTTTCACCATGTTTCCCAGACTCATCTCGAACCCCTGACCTCAGGTGATCCACCTGCCTTAGTCTCTCAAAGTGCTGGTATTACAGGTGTGACATTGTGTGAACAAAGAATCAAAGAAGGAGCTATGATAAGACTAAGGGAAGAGGGCCCGGATTCCCTGCAGTTCTTTTATTTGCCTCTTCACATACCATCTGTCCTCTACCAGCCAGTAAAATCCAGTAGGGAAGATCCTGTATCTGTCCTGCTCATTACTAGCTACATCTGTAGCACCTAGCACATAGTGACACTAACAACCTTTATAAGGTGAGTGAATATGTGAATAAACAAATGAATGAAATAATTATAGGCATAGAAGTTCACTGCTTTCAGAACTTGGAGATACTTTATCATTTATAATAAAATTTAAAAGATATTTTTAAAAGGTATAAGAAGAGTTATGAGGGAGCTTTTGTAAAGTCATCTTCCTGTCACTTACTATATTAAAAATGATTTTATCCATAAGGTTTAAGAAATGTTCACTTAGATTGAAATTAACAGTTTTATCTTCCAAATACATATAATTTATATAAAGAGAGGCTTCAGCCTTCAGGTCTAAGGGCATTGTAGGCATATTTGTAGCTGTTCTTGGTATAGCCCATACAAACTGTTCTTTTTCTTAGCAAAAAAGATTCTATACATATATATGTACACATATGAATATATTATATGTTAGAATATATCATATATAAGATAATTGTGAAAAATGAATACAAATATGACATAACAATTATTCACTTGTAAAGGAAGAAAAATGAAAATTTAAAAATAAGTTATGATTCTCCATCTAAGATTTTAAAATCCCTATTTGCATCAGCTGAGGCTCATAATACTAACCCCCTCCATTATGTGAGAGCTATTTTCCTTGGAGAAACTGAGTCACAAGAGGATTGGTTAAGGTCATTCCATGAGTCAGTAACTTTGCTCGGAATGAAAACCCAGAAGGCTGACTCACTGCATTCTAGGTGGTGAGCGCTCAGCCACAGTCCTCAGCTGCTGTGCCCAGTCAGTCTGAGGTCAACAACTGATTTAAGGAAACCATAACTGTCTTTAATCAAAACAGATGGAATTCTATAGATATTGACATGTGTTCTGTGGTATTTTAATTTTCATTAAGAGGAGACTATAAATAAAACAATCAAAGTATAATAAAACAGTAGGCAAGAGAAAGAATTTTTAGAAATTTTACTTACATTGCATAGATCGTATAAAAATCCAAAGGCCCTTGAAATACCCATGCATACGCCACATTTTCCCAAAAACAAAATTCTGTGTTCCTCACTACTAATGACTCAAGGGGCAACAGCATTTTCCAACTGTGTTATAAATGTTTTTTTTGTTATAAACAAAGTGAGATGTTTACTTGCTGAAATTAATGGTACTTTCATATACCAAGGTCAATTGTATTGATTCAGCTAGTTGGTTATTCATTCAACATATATTTATTTAGTGTGTGAGTCACTGGGCTGGGTAAGACAGAATCCTTACTCCCAAGGAGCTTACATTTCTTATTTTATGTGACCATGGATAGATTAAGTTCTGCTTGCCCATGAGATGATCATAAAAGCGTAGACCTATTTTTTCTTATACTTTTTACTGAAAAATGATACTATTATTAAAACTTTTTCTATAAACACTATTTTTAGAATTATTATAGTTTAAAAGCATACTTTAGCTATAGATATTAGTTCTTAATTTTTTTTAAAGTGAAAGTTATTTGAAAGCATAAGAATTGTTTGCTATACACACTGAAAATAAGCTGCAGTTGTGGGTAATGAAATATGTGGTTTATTGTTGGTCAGAAATAAAAAGTCATGATCCATTCATTCATAAGAATGTGAATGTTATAGACTTTAGAAAATCAGACTATGTGTATGGCTATGACAAAACTAAACAGGACTAAAATACTCAATTACATGAACTATGGCCATAGTATACTGTTAAACCTCACAGGAGATATTCAGAATCCAATTTATTCATGATCAAGGACAAGTGACTGAGAGTACAATTAAAAAGTACACATAACTTTCAAGTAGAAACCTGATAATTAGAGAACTGTAGTCCTTCTGTGGGCAGGAATATATGTATCTGTTTTTTATGATAAATTATAATTCAGGATATAAAACTGATTTATAAGGGGCATGATGCTTTTCTGAAAAATAGGTTTATAAGACTAGAAAATGACAAATATCTAAAAATGAAAAAATTTATACTTAAAAGGAGAATGCCTCCACTTGGTGTTTCATTCAAATAAAATTTCTGTGACTAATGGATACTAGATAACAAGATACTACGTGAAAACCTGTACACATGGACAGAACTGAGGCCCGAAGTCCTGGTCCACAGTTCCCAGCTTTTAATTACCACCTGAGTTTGCATCCCCCTGATTCTTGTTTTTGAGGAAGGAACACATGAATGAAAACTGTGAGAAATGAAGTCGTCAAATTACAAAACCAATTCTATGAGAGGCAACACTCTCTGGTGAAAAGAGATTGGTAGTTAGAAAAACTGTCAATCCCAAGGTCATATATTTTTCCTGTTTGGATTTCAGTTATTCTATGAATAAAACAGAAATAATGTTTATATCTTAGAAGAACTCAATTACAACAATGATGATTGAGGTGGGTGATGATGGTGATGACACTGATAGTAATGATTGATGATGATGTTAATTTTATGTGTCAACTGAACTGGGCTCAGGGATGCCAGATAGTTAGTGAAGGTTATCTCTGGGTGTGTCTCTGAGGGTGTTTCCAGAAGAGATTAGCATTGGAATCAGTAGACTGAGTAACGACCACCTTCACCAATGTATGTGGGCATTAGTTAATCCTTTGAGAGCCTGAATAGAACAAAAAGGCAGAGGAAGGGTGAATTTGTTCTCTCTGCTTGAGCTGGGGCATTCATTGTTTCCTGTCTTGGACATCAGCACTCTTGGTTCTTATCCCTTCAGGACCGGGATTTAACATCATTGGCTCCCCCCACCAGTTCTCAGGCCTTTGGACCTGGTCTGAAATCTACACCATTAGCCCCGCTGGTACACAGGTACTCAAATTTGGACTGGAACTACACCACTGGTTTTCCTGGGTTTCTAGATTGCAGAGGTCAGATAATGGGACTTCTAAACCCTCATAATCACCTGAACCCAAACCTCATAATAAATCTCTTTCTAGATATCTGTATGTATCCTACTGCTTTTGTTTCTGTAGAGAACCCTCACTAGGACAGTGGTGATGTCTAACATTTAATTGTGCTTGTTATGTAGCACATTCAGTGTTAGGTGCCGTCCACGCCCTGTGCAGTCTAGTGTCATAGAATAAAACCACCTTTGCAAAGATGATGGCAGTGAGAGAAATCTAACATGGGTGATTTTGTTTCCATGGGTAGCCTCACAGGCTGGCTGTCTTTGCTCATTCTTGGGCATAGGACAAGCTAACAATGGGAGGAATTTAGTTTATAGTGTAACTTGGAAGCAAGGATAATAATAGTCTCTCCCTATAATTAATCCCCTAATTTTTCCTGGGCTAAAACCACCTTTGTAAGACTAATAAAAGGCCACAGGATTAGGAATATGGGGGAGGACCTGAATGCTGTTAATATATAGGTATGGTTTCAATAATCTCTTACTGCTCAAGAGTCACATGACCAGGGGGCACAAAATTTGTGAGTTCCCTATTGCTCCTGTAGATAACATCATATTGTAGAACTTAGGATTGGTTTTTGAGATGTTTTTCAGATTTTTGCATTCTGACAACTAACTCACCCCACCCAGACTCGTGACTTACTACTAAATCCATCTAGTCCTGTGGCCCCCACCCTGCAACATGGCAGTGGACTCAGCACACAAGGACCATTGCCCCCCCACCTCACCCCCGTGATTGCATCCCCAACGAATCAGCAGCACCCATTCTCTAGACTCTTGCCAATTAAACTACACTTGAAAAGCCCAACCTCTGAGTCTCTGGGGAGGTCGATTTGAGTAGTAATTCATCTATCAGCATGGCTAGCCTAGCATTAATTAAACTCTTTCGTTACTATAGTAGTAAGATCTCAGTAAATTGGTTTTGTCTGTGCAGAGGCAGAAAGAACCTATCAGGCAATTACACTAAAAACCGGAGCTTTGATGGAAGTCAGAGAGCAGGGTCTCAGTAGCGGCCTGCCTCCAAACCTTAGTTTCTTTGTCTATACAATGAATATAGGCCTGCATCTAAATGTCAGGTTCTTTATAAAATGGGCATGGTGGCTGACACTTGTAATCCCAACACTTTGAGAGATTAAGGGAGGAGCACTGTTTGAGTCCAGAAATTTTAGATGAGCCTGGGCAACATGGCAAAATCCTGCCTCTACAAAAAAAATAATAAAAATAAACATGAGCTGGGCATGGTGATGTGTTTCTGTGATCCCAGTTACTCAAGAGGCTGAGATAGGAGGATCCCTTAAGCTCAGGAGGTCGAGCCTACAGTGAGCTATGTTCACACCACTGCATTCCAGGCTGGGTGACAGAGTGAGATCCTGTCTAAAAAAAAAAGTGTCTAATCATTATACCATATTCTTCAATTTTTTGGTGAAGATCCAATTTTAAAAAATTGTATGTAACCTGCCCACCAAAAAGCCTGGTATATGCTCGGTCCCTTTCTTCCTTCTTGATATAACACTTGAATACATGCAGCCACTTCTGATTCAATGAAGAGAATTTATCAGACCTAACACTGACTTAGATTTCTTTATGTGTGGGTAGAACCACTCACCCCTAAAAAAAAAAAGATTAAAAAACAACCCAGAGATGTTATGGGCTTAATTGCATTCCTTCCAAATTCATATGTTGACGCACTAATCAACAATACTTTAAAACATGACTGTATTTAGAGATAGGACCTTTCAAGAGGCAATTATATTTAAATGAGGCACTTAGTATAGGCCAAAATTCAGCATTACTGATATCCTTATAAGAAGAGGAAATTGACAGCCTGGGCAAGACAATGAGACTGTTCTTACCAAAAAAATTTTTTTTTTAATTAGCCAGATATGGTGGCACATGCCTAGATAGTTCCAGCTACTTGAGAGGCTGAGGTGGGAGGATTCCTTAAGCCCCGGAACTCAAGGCAGCAGTGAACTATGATCATGCCAATGCATTCTAGCCTGGGAAACAAATTGAGACCTTGTCTCAAAAATAAACAGATAAAAAATAAAAATAAAAGGAAACTGAGACATATATTGAGAGGTACCAGGGGCATGCACACCCACAGACAGTATGAAGACATCATGAGAAGACAGCCATCTACAAGCCAAATAGAGAGGCCTCAGAAGAAAGTAACTCTGAAAATACCCTCCAGAACTGTGAGAAATAGATTTTCCTTCTTTAAGTCATCCAGTTGGTGGTATTTTATTATAGCAGCACTAACAAACTAATTTAAGGAGTTTCCCTAAGTTCAAAGGGGCAGATTGTCCAAGCAGGGCCTGTGATTGACTCATCTCTTTTACTAGTGCTGTGTTGGGGGTACACGGTTCTAGAAGTTTATCATATAAATTTAACAGACAATCTCAGAAGCCTACTTTTCTTTTTCCCAGAAGACTGTATTGTTAAAGTGAATATATGTGTGATCCATTTTTTGCATATGTGAGTGGTTTAGAAATGTAAAATGAAGGAAGCCAAGCAAGAATGTGTTACTAAGGAAAAGTGGATACATATTATTGATGAACAAATGGATGGAAATGGAAGGAGGTATCCATACTGTCATTCAGCACAGGTGTCTCCTATCTATGACTCTTTATAATGTGCTGATATGCTTTGGCTTTGTTCCCACCCAAATCTCCTCTTAAATTCTAGTTCCCATAATCCCTATGTGTCATGGGAGGGACCTGGTGGGAGGTAATTTAGTCATGAGGGCAGGTTTCCCCATGATATTCTCATGATAGTAAGTTCTCACAAGATCTAATGATTTTATAAGGAGCTTCTCCCTTCACTTGGCTCTCATTCTTCTCTCTTTTTGCCCCGTGAATGTTTGCTTCCCCTTCTACCATGAATGTAAGTTTTCTGAGGCCTCCCAAGTCCTGCAGAAATGTGAGTCAATTAAACCTCTTTCCTTTATAAATTACCAAGTCTTGGATGTGTCCTTAGAGCAATGTGAGAATGGACTAATACAGTAAATTGATACCAGGAGTGGAGTGCTGCTATAAAGATATCTGAAAAGGCTGGGCGCGGTGGCTCAAGCCTGTAATCCCAGCACTTTGGGAGGCTGAGGCAGGTGGATCATGAGGTCAAGAGATCAAGACCATCCTGGTCAACATGGTGAAACACCATCTCTACTAAAAATACAAAAAATTAGCTGGGCATGGTGGCGTGTGCCTGTAATCCCAGCTACTCGGGAGGCTGAGGCAGGAGAATTGCCTGAACCCAGGAGGCGGAGGTTGCGGTGAGCTGAGATCATGCCATTACACTCCAGCCTGGGTAACAAGAGAGAAACTCCATCTCAAAAAAAAAAAAGATATCTGAAAATGTGGAACTGACTTTGGAACTGGGTAACAAGTAGAGGTTAGAAAAGTTTTGAGGGCTCAGAAAAAGTTTGGAACCTCTGAAATACTTGTTGAATGGCTTGGACCAAAATTCTAATAGTGACATGGACAGAGGTTGTCTTAGATGGAGATAAGGAAGTTGTTAGAAACTGAAGTAAAAATTACTCTATGCTACGTAAAGAGACTGTCAGCATTTTGCCCCTGCCCAAGAGATTATGGAATTTTGAACTTGAGAGAGATGATTTAGGGTACTTGGTGAAAGAAATTTGAAGTGACAAAGCATTCAAGAGGAAGCAGAGCATAAAAGTTTGGAAAATTTGTAGCCTGATAATGTGATAGAAAAGAAAAACCCATTTTCTGGTGAGAATTTCAAGCTCACTGTAGAAATTCGCCTAAGTAACCAGAAATCAACTGTTAACCATCAAAACAATGGAAAAAAAATGTCTTCAGGGCATGTCAGAGAACTTCACAGCAGCCCCTTCCATCACAGGCCTGGAGGTCTAGGAGGGGAAAATGGTTCATTGGTTGGGCCCATGTCTCCCCTGCTCTCTGAAGCCTTGGGACATTGTGTACCCCAGCTGCTTTAGTTCCAGTCATGGCTAAAAGAGGTCAAATATAAGGCTCAGGCTATTGCTTCAGAAGATGCAAGCCCCAAGCCTTCATGGCTTACAAATGGTGTTGGGCCTGTTGGTACACAAAAGTCCAGGACTAAAGTTTGGGAACCTCTGCCTAGATTTCAGAGGATGTATGAAAATGTCTCATATCCAGGCAGAAGATTGATGCAGGGGTAGAGCCCTTATGGAGAACCTCTGCTAGAGCAGTGCTGAAGGAAAATTTTTGGGTGCTAGTCCCCACACAGAGTCCCCAGTGGGGTACTGCCTGGTGTAGCTGTGAGAAAAGAGCCACCATCCTCCAGACTCCAGAATAGCAGATCCACCAACAACTTGCACCATGCACCTGGAAAAGCCACAGAAACTCAATGCCAGCCTATGAAAGCAGCTGGGATGGGTACTGTATCCTGCAAATCAACAAACATGGAGCTGCCCAAGGCTGTGGGAGTCCACCTCTGGCAACAGTGTGACCTGGATGTGAGACATGGAGTCAAAGGAGATCATTTTGGAACATTAAGGTCTAATGCCTGCCCTATTGGACTTCAGACTTGCATAGGTCCTATAGCCCCTTTGTTTTGGCCAATTTCTTCCATTTGGAATGGATATATTTACCCAATGCCTTTCCTACATTGCATCTAGAAAGTAACAAGCTTTTGATTTTACAGGCCAACAGGTGGAAGGGACTTGCCTTGTCTCAGATGAGACTTTGGATATGGACTTTTGAGTTAATGCTTGAATTAGTTAAGATTTGGGGGGACTGTTAGAAAGGCTCGATTGTGTTTTGAAAACGTGAGGACATGAGATTTGGGAGGGGCCAGGGTGGAAGGATATGATTTGGCTGTGTTCCCAACAAAATCACATCTTACAGTGTAGTTCCCATGATCTCCACATGTTGGGAGGAACTGGTGGGAAGTAATTGAACCATGAAGGCAGTTTTTCCAATGCTATTCTTATGATAGTAAGTTTTCACATGATCTAGCAGTTTTGTTTTTTTTTTTTAAATTTTTATTGCATTTTAGGTTTTGGGGTACATGTGCAGAACATGCAAGATAGTTGCATAGGTACACACGTGGCAGTGTGTTTTGCTGCCTTCTGCCCCCTCACCCATATTTGGCATTTCTCCCCATGC
>CM052651.1:109572987-109588334 GCA_028533165.1 Leontopithecus rosalia
GAAGAATGTATATTCTGTGGATTTGGGGTGGAGAGTTCTGTAAATGTCTATCAGGTTTGCTTGTTCCAGGTCTGAGTTCAAGTCCTGGGTTTCCTTGTTAATTTTCTGTCTGGTTGATCTGTCTAGTATTGACAGTGGAGTGTTAAAGTCTCCCACTATTATTGTGTGGGAGTCTAAGTCTCTTTGTAAGTCATTAAGATCTGGCAGTTTTATACAGTGCTTCCTCCTTCACTTGACTCTCATTTTTCACTCTCCTGCCACCTTGTGAAGAAGGACATGTTTGTTTCCCCTTTTGCCATGATTGCAAGTTTTCTGAGGCCTCCCCAGCCCTGCAGGACTGTGAGTGATTAGACCTCTTTCTTTTATAAATTACCCAGTCTTGGGTATTTTTTTTTTTTAAAATGTTGAAATCAAGTATGTTGAAAACAGTCATACTTGATTAGCTTCCTAGAAGAAATGTATATTGTTTTCAACAAATAAAGCATTAATATAAGATCTGTATTAGTTCATTCTCATGCTGCTCCAAGGACGTACCCAAGACTGGGTAATTTATAAATTTATTTACCTGCAAATATATGTGCACACATCTTTCTTCCTTCTTAAGTAACTGGTATTTTACTAAACCTACTGAAATTATAACATTCTTTTTTTACTTAACAATATTTATGTAGCTATTTCACAAGGAGATGTACATTTAAAATACAAGTAAAGGCTAAAATTTTCTTTCCAAAGAGTACTTAAGAGTGTACTTAAAAGTGTAAACATGTTCTTTTCAATGAATTCCAAGCAATGCTTAATATCAACAATCTTTGAATTGTGCCATTTTGATAGATAATATTATGTCATTAAAGCCTTTTATTTTCCTAATAATTAGTGAGAGTGAATCTAATTTCAAAAGTCTTTTTGGCATTTATATTTCTTTTGAAATTGTATTTTTAAAAATTTTGCCCATTAAAAAAATCTGATCACTTATCAACTGTTAGTATATTTTTAGGGACTCCTTACATAGTCTGATATTAATTTGTTAGATGAGTTATAGATGTTTTTCCCAAGCATCGGTTGAATTTTTACATTTGAATAATATCTTATAAAAAAATTTTAATATATTTTTTAACACAAGGTCAGATGTGTTAGTTTATTTCTTCTACTTTCTGGAATTTTAAAATATAACTTAGAAAGGCTTAAAATATCTCAAGTTACAAAAATATTCTCCTATATTTTATTTATGTCTTGTAGCTTAACATTTTTGTGTTTAACTTTTGTTTTTGTTTTTTTCTCTCTTTTTTTGGGTGTGTATTTGTATATTATTTGATATGAATGGGTCTAATTTAACAGTTCTCTAAATGAATAAACCATTGTCACAAACTATCAATTATATTTCCCTTAATTTTCCCTTACTGATTTGAGATACTGCAAGTTTTAGGTGAATTTCCATACCCTATTCTATTACATTTATCTCTTTTTTTTATACCTGCACCAAAACCAACAATGTTTTAATTACTTTAACTTCATAGAATCTTGAAGTTTTCTTTTATTCGTTTTAAAAGCACTTTTAGTATTAAAGGTTTCTCTTTTCATGTGAAATTTAGAATTAGTTTGTCAACTTTATTTTAAAAAATTAAAGTAAGATTTTAATTAAAACTCCATGAATTATGGAGTGAGTTAAGGAGTATGGATTTATTTATGAAACTGAGTTTCCCATTTAGAAACATGGCATAATGTTTCTAAGTATGTGATTTAGGGCAAATAATTTAATTATCTGCACATTAGTTTCCTCATCTATGAAATGAAAATAGTAATGGTATTGACCTCAAAGGATTGCTATGAAATGAGGATGAAATGAGATAATATAAGGAAAAACTGCAGCACACTACCTGAAATTAAGTAAGTTCTAGTAAATAATATTGTTTTATTATTGGCATAATTATTATTAATCAATTAGACTACTCTGTTTTTCATTGCTATTTTATAATTTTCTTAATATATATGAATAGGTCTTATATTTTACCTATTAGATTTAAATTTAGGTATTTTATATTTTCTAATTGATATTGTGGGTTGTATGTGTTGATTTTTAAAAGTGATATCATAACTGGGAGTGTTTACCACCTCTTACTACTTTTACTAGTTTTCCAGTGAATTTCTTAGATATTAAAATGAAAAATCATACTACCTTCAAACACGTTCCAAAACTTATGCTTCAGATTTTACTTTTGTAATTGAATTGACAACAGTCACAGACTCAAATCTCTATCAAGGCCAATTAACATCAATAAGAGAAGTAAGAGCTGAGTCAAAAGGAAGAAAATGGTGACAACTTGTAAACTGGGGAATGCACTCCCTGTCTAAAGACCTAACAATATGTTCAAGAGGCCAAGGAGAACAGACCCACAGGCTATGTTTGGTCCAAAGAATGCCATTTTTTTGTCTCCTGATTTACCAAGTCATTACACTAGACTAGTTGTTCTCAAAGTGTGAACTGAGTGATTCCTGGGAGTTCTCAACAGCCTTTCAAGATCAAAACTTTTCTCCTAATAATACTAAAACATTATTTGCATTTTTACTTGGTCAATATTTACACCAAAAAATGATTGGCTTTTTAGTACAAATCAAGGCAGTGGCTCTTAACTCCTAGCAGCCATTGCATTTTTTTATTGCCACATGGATACAGAGAGAAAAAAATGGCCAGCTTCACGTAAATATATGCTTGATGAAGCAATAAAAATTATGGAATTTTATTAAATCTCAACCCTTGAGTACACCCCTTTTAATATCCTATGTGAAGAATAACTGAGAATAATGGTTATCTTGAGGAAAAGCACTTATGCAGTTGCTTGATTTACAAGCTGAATTAGCTCCTTATGTTTTATGCAAGATGTTTTTCCTTGTAAAGGGGCAGCAGCAAAACTATGGTCATTGGGACTTGGGTGTTGGCAGAAACTTTTTCAAAAGAGAACAAAGTGAACCTTTACATCAAGAAAAATATCTGACAATAATAAAATTCAAGCTTTTAAACAAAAAAAAATTGAATTTGGAAAGCTTGTAACCAACACTAGGAGCTTCCTGATACTACAAGATTTTTTTTTTTATGTGATCAGTGTTGATATTAATGAATGGTCTTTTTTGACATTGTATCATAAAATGGGTTAGCGTTTAAATCTGCATTACTCAGTTACTCGATATTTTCCATAAGACTGCTGAACAATCTTACAAAACCATGCATAGGCAAATAATTTATGCAAAGTGAAACAAAGTACAATAGATTATAAGAGAATGTCAAAAATTCACTGAAAAGGTTTCAGATTCTACACTGAACTAGTATTTAAGAACCTATAGGTTGTTGCATTTGAGTGTAGTATCAAAGAAGAATATTTACAATCATCGTAAAGACTGCTCTTCCCCTTTCCAACTTCATATCTGTGTGAAGCTACATTTTCTTCATTTACTTCAACTAAAACATTGCAATACTGCAATAGATAACAATGCAAGAACCAATATGAGAGTCTTATTATATGAAGCCAGACTTTACAAAATGTTTCACAGTAAAAAAGTAAATGAAACTTTTTCACTATTTTTTGAAAAATAGTTATTTGTGATAAAATTGCCTTTTATATTAACTGAAAATCACATCTCTAAAATCACATGTGATTTTATTGTTTTTAATGTATTAATGAATACATATTTTAAAAATCTGTTTTAATTTCTAATGTAGTAAACAATAAAAAATAAACCACACAAGCAAAAGCTCTTGGGCATTCTCAAGTTTTGAATGAAAGAATTCTGAAACCAAAACATTTGATAACTCTTAGACTAGATTTAGTTTATAGACGTATTTATATTTTTTAAAAGATAATTGTTTTTAAAACATTTTCTGTTGCTATTCTAGGAATGCATTGAAGTTGATTGAAAAACTGTGATGAAAATTTGTGTCCCATTTATATTAAAGGAAACTTAAAATTAAAAGATTAGCCAGACATGATGGCAGGCACCTGTAGTTGCTGCTACTTGGGAGGCTGAAGTGGGAGGATCACTTGAAACCAGGAGATTGAGGCTGTAGTAAGCCTTGATTGTACCACTGCACTCCAGCCTGGGCAACAGAGTGGACAGAGTGAGTCCATGTTTAAATCAAACAAACAACAGTTTTTCTATTTTTGTTATTTTCCAGCTTTCAAATATGTTAATGCCTACAAAAAATCAGAAACTCTAGGCTGACCTTTATTTTTAAAACATAAAACACATTTATAAGGTAAAATCTATTTGTGAAAACTTTAACCTCAAGAAAATGATTATTACTATATGAACATACAACTTTTACTATGATTTCATTAAAGAAAAAGAACCCAATGAATCAGTCATGGGTTGTATGGCAATAGAGAGGAAAGGCTTTCTGAGTAGGCTGTACACCAAAATTGTCACTTCCCACATAATGTAATGCGTAGAGCAGAGAGTAGTTGTCCAATCCTAAATACTCTCCTTTTAACTTGGGTATGTATGTACTTGTATTTGATGGAGGGAATCCAGAAAGTGAAATTTAAGTGAATTTTGCATTAAGGAATAGATAACATGAGATATTAATTTAACACTAAATATTGATATCAGTGAATACCTTAGCTAGTTACCTGCTAAAAAATGAAGGTAATAATGTCGCAGTACTTTTTCTTTTTTCAGCTAAAGATGGGGTTCTTTGTCCCATGGCCACAAAAATTCAGGCTCACAGACATTTTGAATGGTGAGTAAGACAGGGTTTTACTGGGTGAAAAGGAAGAAAAGGGGAAACAGGACTCTGGCAAGGCCAGATTCCCTGCTAGAGTGCTTCCTTCCCACAGCTTGCATCCCAGGTTCTACACAGAAGAAAAGGAGCTGGGCTCCTCCCCAATCTACCATGGTACACATGCCCATCTCCTCTGGGAGTTTTTCTGGGGACCCCCCTCCCTCATGACTGTCTCAGTAAGTTACCACAAGAGAAAGTTGCAGAGGAGAAAAGTAAGTACATGGGAGCTGACTGCCACACTGAAAGAGTGTAATTGTTCCTCTTTGGCCATTTTGTCTAGGGCCTTTCCTTCTTCCTTTGCTCATGCTAGTCTTTTAAACTCCATCCACTGACTCAGGATATCAGGAGGTGCCTATGAAGGCTGGGAGTCATGTGTGTTTTCTGGTCCCATTAGCCCCTGCCTTACTGCTGGACACAGTCCCTTTCAGGATATGGGCTTACGTAGGTGCCCTGGCCAAGAATCAGCCACTCATAGTAAGACAACTTACTAGGAAAAAACATCCTCTTCCCTTTGCTTCAATCTGTAAATCCTGTCATCAGCACAATGCATTTTTAATAGTAATAAGAGTTAAAACAAAGGAAAAGTTCAGTCATTAAAAGGTCTCTGACAAGTCTCCTCCTGATGTAACGCTACCTTCCTGTGAAGAAATATTATTCTCATCAAATAAAAAACAGCAAAAGCACAGATTTTCAGAAACAGGTATTTCTACACTTTGGAAATTTAATGTACTCTAAAGACTACTAAGAAGAATTTTACTAACTGTATCCTGGATTACAGAGAACTCGGAGTTGAGAAGAAAATTACGATTAATGAATATTTTAAAAGTCAAAGTATTTCAGTTACTCACCCCGAAATGTTTTTGACTAGTTTATATAACCAAATAACTCACTGTAAATTGGGCTATAAATGTATTGATACAAAATTTAAGTAAATTTTCATCAAAGTTTTCCTTTAGTGAAATGTAATAGATGCTAATATTGATAAAACTTTATACATACATATTGGTAATAATACCTTTGGAATTATATGCCACTATTTAGTTAAAGAATCAAAATAATTTTATCTTTCAGGTGGTAATTATTCTCATAATATGCTTAAGAGGGATTTAAATGCATTCAGATGTTTAAAATTATTAGATATTTCCCCTTAGGTAACACCAAGCTTAATATTAAGAAACGAAGTGGTGTGGTTGGAAAGACGGCCAAATAGAAACAGCTCCAGTCTGTAGCTCCCAGCGAAATCAGTGAAGGAGGTGGGTGATTTACGCGTTTTAAACTGAGATACCCAGCTCAACTCATTGGGACTGGTTACACCGTGGATGCAGCCCACAAAAGGCGAGCCAAAGTAGGGTGGGGTATTGCCTCAGCCCAGAAGCGCAAGGGGTCAGGGAACTCCCTCTCCTAGCCAAGGAAAGCCATGAGGGACTGTGTCATGAGGAATGGTACATTCCAGTCCAAATGCCTTTCCCACAGTCTTCACAACCCACAGACCAGAAGATTCCTTCAGGTGTCTACAACGCCAGGACCCTGGGTTTCAAGCACAAAACTGGATGTCCATTTGGGCAGACACGGAGCTAGCTGCAAGAGATTTATTTCATACCCCAGTGGCACCTGGAATGCTAGTGACACAGAACTATTCACTCCCCAGAAAAGGGGGCTGAAACCAAGGAGCCAAGTGGTCTAGCTCAGCAGATCCCACCTGCATGGAGCCCAGCAACTTAAGAATGACTGGCTTGAAATTCTCGCTGCCAGCACAGCACTCTGAAGTCAATCTGGGATATTAAAGCTTGATGGTGGGAGAGGCGTCTGCCATTACTGAGGCTTCAGTAGGTGGTTTTCCTCTCACGGTGTCAACAAAGCCACAAGGAAGTTCGAACTGGGTGGAGCCCACTGCAGCTCACCAAAGCCACTGTAGTCAGACTGCCTCTCTAGATTCCTCCTCTCTGCGCAAAGAATCTCTGAAAGAATGGCATCAGCTCTAGTCAGGGGCTTACTGATAAAACTCCCATCTCTCTGGGAAAGAGCACCTGGGAAAAGGGTTAGTAGTGGATGCATCTTCAGCAGACTTAAAGGTTTCTGCCTACCAGCTCTGAGGTGAGCAGAGGATTGCTAAGGGAGAAACTATCTCAAGTGGGTCCTCAAGCCGGGTGCTTCCTGATGGGGAGAGATTTCCCAGCAGGGGTTGACAGACACCTCATATAGGAGAGCTCTGGCTGGCATTTGGCAGGCGCCCCTCTGGGATGAAGCTTCCAGAGGAAGAAACAGACAGCAATCATAACTGTTCTGTAGTCTCCACTGGTAACACCCAGGCAAACAGGCTTTGGAGTCAGTCTCAAGCAAACTCCAGCAGACCTGCAGCAGAGAGGCCTGACTGTTAGAGGGAAAACTAACAAACAGAAAGAAATAGCATTAACATCAACAAAAAGGATGTCCACACAAAAACTCCACCCAAAGATCACCAACATCAAAGACCAAAGGTAGATAAATCCACGAACATGAGAAAACCACTGCAAAAAGGCTGAAAACTCCAAAAACCAGAATGCCTTTTCTTCTCTAAAGGATCACAACTCCTTGCCAACAAGGGAACAAAACTAGATGGAAATTGAGCCTGATGAATTGACAGAAGTAGGCTTCAGAAGATGGGTAATAACAAACTCTTCTGAGCTAAAGGAGCATGTTCTAACCCAATGCAAGGAAGCTAAGAACCTTGAGAAAAGGTTAGAGGAATTGGTAACTAGAATAACCATTTTAGAGAAGAACATAAATGACCTGATGGAGCTATATAACACTGCACAAGAACTTTGTGAGGCATACACAAGTATCAATAGCCAAATCAATCAAGCAGAAGAAAGGATATAAGAGATTGAAGATCAACTTAATAAAGTGTGAAGACAAGATTATAGAAAAAAAATAAAAAGAAACAAACAAAGCCCCCAAGAAATATGGGACTACATGAAATGACCAAATCTACATTCAATTGGTGTACTTGAAAGTGACAGGGAAAATGCAATCAAGTTGGAAAACACTCTTCAGGATATTATCCAGGAGAATCTAGCAAGAAAGGCTGACATTCACATTCAGGTAATAAGGAGAACACCACAAAGATACTCCTCAAGAAGAGCAACCCCAAAACACATCATCTTCAGATTCACCAAGGTTGAAATGAAGAAAAAAATGTTAAGGGCAGCAAAAGAGAAAGGTTGGGTTACCCACAAAGGGAAGCCTATCAGATTAACAGCAGATCTCCCTGCAGAAAACCTATAAGCCACAAGAAAGTGCGGGCCGATATTCAATATTCTTTTTTTTTTTTTGAGACGGAGTTTTACTCTTGTTACCCAGGCTGGAGTGCAATGGTGCAATCTTGGCTCACTGCAACCTTTACCTCCTGGGTTCAGGCAATTCTCCTGCCTCAGCCTCCTGAGTAGCTGGAATTACAGGCACACGCCACCATACCCAGCTAATTTTTTGTATTTTTAGTAAAGACGGGGTTTCACCATGTTGACCAGGATGGTCTCGATCTCTTGACCTTGTGATCCACCCTTCTCGGCCTCCCAAAGTGCTGGGATTACAGGCATGAGCCACCATGCCTGGCTCAATATTCTTAAAGAATTTTCAACCCAGAATTTCATATGCTGCCAAACTCAGCTTTATAAGCAAAGGAGAAATAAAATCCTTTACAGACAAGCAAATGCTGAGAGATTTTGTCACCACCAGGCCTACCTTACAAGAGCTTCTGAAGGAAGCACTAAACATGGAAAAGAAAACCCAGTACCAATCACTGCAAAAACATACCAATTATAAAGACCATTGATGCTATGGAGAAACTACATCAACTAATGGACAAAATAACCAGCTAGCATCCAAATGACAAGATCAAATTCACACATAACAATATTAACCTTAAATGTAAATGGGCTAAATGCCCCAATTAAAAGACATACACTGGCTAATTGGATAAAGAGTCAAGACCCATTATTGTGCTGTATTCAGGTGATCATCTCACATGCAAAAATACACATAAGTTCAAAATAGAGGGATGAAGGAATATTTACCAAACAAATGGAAAGCAAAGAAAAAGCAGGGGTTGCAATCCTAGTCTCTGATAAAACAGATTTTAAACTAACAAAGATCAAAAAAGACAAAGGGCATTATATAATGGTAAAGGGATCAATACAACAAGAAAAGGTAACTACTCTAAATATATATGTACCAATACAGGAGCACCCAGTTCTTTGAGACCTACAAAGAGACTTAACCTCTCACACAATAATAGTGGGGGACTTTAATACCCCACTGTCAATAATAGATCAACAAGATAAAAAATTAACAAGGCTATTCAGGACTTGAACTCAGCTCTGGACCAAGTGGACCTAATAGACATCTTCAGAACTGTTCACTCGAAATCAACAGAAAACACATTCTTCTAACAACCACATCGCACTTATTTTAAAATTGACCACATTATTGGAAGTAAAACAGTCCTCAGCAACTGCAAAAGACAGAAATCATAACAAACAATATCTCAGACCACAGTGATCAAATTAGAACTCAGCATTAAGAAACTCACTCAATACCACACAACTACATGGAAACTGAACAACCTGCTTCTGAATGACTACTGGGTAAATAATGAAATTAGGGCAGAAATAAAGAAGTTTTTTGAAACCAGTGAGAACAAAGACACAACGTACCAGAATCTCTGGAACACAGCTAAAGCAGTGTTTAGAGGGAAATATATAGCACTATATGCATACAGGTGAAAGCAGAAAAGATCTAAAATCAACACCCTAACATCACAATTAAAAGAACTAGAGAAACAAATTCAAAAGTTAGCAGACCACAAGAAATAACTAAGATCAGAGCTGAACTGAAGGAGCTAGAGACCTGAAAAACCTTTTAAAAAAAATCAATGAATCCAGGTGCTGGTTATTAAAAAAAATGATTAACAATATAGACCACTAGCTAGACTAATAAGAAAAGAGAGCAGAATCAAATAGACACAATAAAAAGATATCACCACTGATGCCACAGAAATACAAACTGCCATCAGAGAATACTGAAAACACCTCTGCAAATAAACCAGAAAATATGGAAGAGATGGATAAATTCAGGACACTTACACCCTCCCAATACTAAACCAGCAAGAAGTCGAATCCCTGAATAGACCAATAACAAGTTCTGAAATTGAGGCAGTAATTAATAGCCTACCAGCCAAAAAAAGCCCAGGACCAGAGAGATTCACAGTTCAATTCTACCAGAGTTACAAAGAGGAGTTTGTACCATTCCTTCTGAAACTATTCCAAACAATAGAAAAAGAGGGACTCCTCCTTAACTTATTTTATGAGGTCAGCGTTATCCTAATACTAAAACCTGGCAGAGACACAATGGAAGAAGAAAATTTCAGGCCAATATCCCTGATGAGCATTGATGTGAAAATCCTCAATAAAATACTGGCCAACCAAATCCAGCAGCACATCAGAAAGCTTATCCACCACAATCAAGTCAGATTCATCTCTGGGATGCAAGGCTGGTTCAACATACATAAATCAATAAATGTAACTCATTACATAAACAGAACCAATGACAAAAACCACGTGTTTATCTCAATAGATGCGGAAAAGGTGTTTGATAAAATTCAGCACCCCTTCATTCTAAAAACTCTCAATAAACTAGGTATTAATGGAACATATCTCAAATAGTAAGAGTTATATATGACAAACCCAGAGCCAATATCATACTGAATGGGCAGAAGCTAGAAGCATTCTTTTTGAACACTGGCACAAGACAAGGATGCGCTCTCTCACCACTCCTATTCAACATACTACTGGAAGTTCTGGCCAGGGCAATAAGGCAAGAGAAAGAAATAAAGGGTATTCAAGGAAGAGAGGAAGTCAAATTGTCTCTGTTTGCTGACAACATGATTGCATATTTAGAAAACTCCATCGTCTCAGCCCAAAATCTTCTTAAGCTGATAAGCAACTTCAGCAAAATCTCAGGATGCAAAATCAGTTGTGCAAAAATCACAAGCATTCCTATGTACCAATAATAGGCAAACAGCCAAATCATGAGTGAACTCCCATTCACAATTGCTACAAAGAGAATAAAATACCTAGAACAACAACTAACCATGGATGTGAAGGACCTCTTCAAGGAGAAATATAAACCACTGCTCAAAAAAAGAAGAGAGGACATAAACAAATGGAAAAACATTCCATGCTCATGGTTAGGAAGAATCAGTATCATGAAAATGGCCATACTGCCAAAAGTAATTTATAGATCAATGCTATCTCCATTAAGCTACCATTGACTTTTTTCACAGAATTAGAAAAATCTACTGTAAATTTCATATAAAACCCCAAAAGATACTGTACAGTCAAGACAATCCTGAGCAAAGGGAACAAAGCTAGAAAGAGACATTATGCTACTGCTACCTGACTTCAAACTATACTACAAGGCTACAGTAACCAAAACAGCTTGGTACTGGTACCAAAACAGATATATAGACCAATGAACTGAACAGAGGCCTCAGAAATAAAGTCACACATCTACTACCATCTGATCTTTGATAAACCTGACAAAAGCAACCAATGAGAAAAGAATATCCTATTTAATAAATGGTGTTGGGAAAACTGGCTAGCCATATGAAGAAAACTGAAACTGGATCCCTTCCTTACATCTTATAGAAAAATTAACTCTAGAAAGATTAAAGACTTAAATGTAAGACCTAAAACTGTAAAAACACTAGAAGAAAACCTAGGCAATACCATTCAGGACATAGGCATGGGCAAAGACTTCATGACTAAAACACCAAAAGCAATGGCAACAAAACCAAAATTGACAAATGGGACCTAATTAAACTAAAGAACTTCTTCACAGCAAAAGAAACTATCATCAGCATAAACAGGCAACATACAGGGTAAGAGAAAATTTTTGCAAATTATCTATCTGACAAAGGGCTAATATCCAGAATCTATAAGTAACTTAAATTTACAAGAAAAAAACAAGCAACCTCATCAAAAAGTGGGCAAAGGATATGAACAGACACTTCTCTAAAGAATACATTTATGCAGCCAACAAACATGCAAAAAAGCTCATCATCACTGGTCATTAGAGAAATGCAAATCAAAACCACAATTAGATACCATCTCTTCCCAGTTAGAATGGTGCTCATCAAAAAGTCAGAAAACAGCAGATGCTGGAGAAGGTGTGGAACAATAGGAATGCTATTACACCATTGGTGGGAGTGTAAATTAGTTCATTGTGAAAGACAGTGTGGTGATTCCTCAAGGATCTAGAACTAGAAATATCATTTGACCCAGCAATCCCATTGCTGGGTATATTCCCACAGGATTAGAAATCATTCTACTATAAAGACACAAACACTTGTATGTTTATTGCAGCACTGTTTACAATAGCAAAGAGTTGGAACCAACCCAAACTCCCATCAGTGATAGACTGGATAAAGAAAATGTGGCAGATATACACCATGGACTACTATGTAGCCATAAAAAGGGATGAGTACATATCCTTTGCAGAGATGTGATTGAAGCTGGAAACCATCATTCTCAGCAAACTAACACAGAAACAGAAAACCAAGCATCTTCTCACTAATAAGTGGAAGTTGAACAATGAGAACACATGGACAGAGGTAGGGGAACATCATACACCAGGGCCTCTTGGAGGCCCTGGTGGGACTAGGGGACTAGGGGACTAGGGGAGGGAGAGCATTAGGAGTAATACCTAATGTAGGTGACAGGTTGATGATGCAGCAAACCACCATGCCACATATAAAAACCTATGCAACAAACATACATATGCCTTATATATCTAATGGGTTCAGTAAACAACCATGGGTACAGCAAACGACATGGCACATGTATACCTATGTAACAAATCTGCACATTCTGCACATGAATCCCACAATTTAAAGTATGTGCTTGTGTATATATACATATATATATATATGTGATTTTCTATTAAAAAAAACTGAAATGAAATGAAATTGCATGACATCTAAATTTTTAGACCGTTTCTTTACTGATCATAATTGAGCAGAAAAATTGAAATTTGAGATTAGGAAGTTTTCTATATACTTTGAAAAATTTAGAAAAACTATTGACATTTTACAAATGTCAAGGTCGACTAAATTTACCAGAATTTATACTGGAATGTTGACCTAGCCTACCATTAAAAGTATATCTATTATGTGCTTTTTTCAACAGAAAGAAAACATTCAGAATAAATATTTTAGGCACTATCATAATATGTAAAAATATAATTTGGAAGATGCTCTACAGAGTAAAATCTCCTACTATTACTATTCTACAGTAATTTTTCTAAATAAAGGAGCATTTTGAAGTGAGAATTTGCTTCATTAGAGAGAAAATCAAAAGCTTCTGGACTTAGAAAAGCACATTTAGCCAACATGATAATCCTCTGTTGTGCAACTCGGAGGTCACCCAGCAGACCTGTCATGAAAACCCAAGGCGCATTCCAGATTTCTGCTGCCAACCAGCCAACAGCAAGCGGTTCAGAATATTCCAAATGGGGAGCACTGACTATGAAACCATCTCCACATTTTCATCAAAGATATCCCTAGCTATAAAAGTCTGAGGTGCATTATAGCAAGCATTGAGAAGTCCCAGGCAGAAAAGGATGCATCATTTACTCTACTTAGAGGTTGCAGATTGTCTTGAAAAAGTGTGAATCCAGAGATTTCAATTCGAGTCTCAGCATTGCTATTAACTAACTACATGGCTCTGGAAGAGTCTTACATCTCTAGTTTCTCCACATGCATCATCCAGGAGTTAGAGATTGGGTGAATGGATGCAGGACATTTTTCTGGTCACCTTACTACATTCCAGCTGCAATTACTTTGAAAAAAATGTTTTTTACATGAGCATTGTATCACTGTTTCAAAAAGAAAAAAATCATTAAACTTTAATAATGGTTAGAAAGGTAGACATTCTGAAAAGAAAACAAATTGATGTGGTATTTGAGAGACAAAATATATACCTCATGGAGAAACACAGAATTTTTAAAAAGTGCTAATTCGGTTTCTTTTTCATCTTCCCTCTAGTAATCCTTCTTTAGTTTTTTACCAGGAATATACGGTATGACTGAAATTAACAAAAGCAGCTCTCTGCACATGGTTAATTCCTAGTCAGCGATCAAGGATGAAATCCAATGACCATGTATTAAAGGGTCAGAGCGGTGTGTCAGGGGATGGTCCACACTCCCGCTGAGAACAAGGCAAAGCCTTGGGACCCTGTGACCTTTAGTCTGTTTCTTTGTAAAGTTCAAAAAGAGACTCAGTGAAGTGCTAAATAACAAACTTATCCATGGGTGCCTAAGAATGGATTTACTCCACAGGAAATTAAATCAGAGCGATTGAAGGCTTGAGTTCAGCTTCGTTATTTTTTGTTTTTTGTTTTTTAATCCAGTTTCTTATATTATAACCTTAGGCCTATTTTCATCGCACCACTCACTTCTTTATTGTGCCTATGGAATGCTGATAATCTTAAGCAGTTTTTTAAAGGTTATAAAAAGGTTTAAAAGAATTTTTAAAAGGTTCAAAAAAGATATGTATCATGAACAAAGTTTTGATTTTGTTTTTCAAATAAAACCTTAGTGTGTAAAACAGAACAAAAAAGCAATATGAAAACAACAGCAGGAGCAAACTGAAGATTCCCTACCTGAGGCAGAGAAGAACTGAAATATACAGCAGCACATTCAAGATACTATATGGTAGAAGATCTCCCTTAGATTAATGTGACGTTTAGTACTTTGATGTATGAACAAGAATGCTGCACAGTTTTATTACTAAAATAAGCAGCTGTTTGGTTTGTACTTTTTAGTCTCAGAATTGGAAAGGTAAAACCAGTAAAGATAATAGAGCATATAATAAAACTGTGCTAAATAGAGTTCATGTTCTAATTTACAAGTTTGCTTAGAAATATTTATTCTTGATAAAGGAGATAACTGGCTCGAATTTTCCAACTGTGTTGAGCAAGAACTGTTAAAATAAGCGAGAAAAGAAAGGAGACAAGACTATGAAAGAATCTTCCAGTGAAAATTGATTCTTTCCTATGAAAGAATCAATAAATTCGAGCAGAATTTAAACTTTTGTTATAGAGATGAAAAGCAAATAAACAACATATAGTTCTTTCAATTATACGCTATAAAAATTCAGTCATTTTATCTTAATTTTTGAGTGAGAAACACTATCTGAAAGTATTTGTCACTGTTGAAGACCCTTTCCTTGCTTTCCATATTATGACCTGGTCGGTTTTCTTTTTTTTTTTTCCAAATGCCTAATTTTTCCTTCCACAATTTCTTTTTCTGACTTTCCTCCCTCTTCTACCTCAGTTTTTATTCTGTGGGCATTTAAAGTCAGGGCCAGTCTCCAAAGTACCCAGTGGCATTTTAAATAGAATTCAAACCATCATCAGAGAATATTACAAACAACTCTATGCACACAAACTAGTAAACCTGGATGAAATGGATAAATTCCTAGACACCTGTGTCCTCCCAAGCCTAAACCAGGAGGAAGCTGAAACTATGAATAGACCAATAA
>CM052651.1:109588834-109613682 GCA_028533165.1 Leontopithecus rosalia
ACCACTCCTATTCAAGATAGTACTGGAAGTTCTAGCCAGAGCAATCAGGCCAGAAAAAGAAATAAAGGGTATTCAAATAGGAAAGGAGGAAGCCAAATTGTCTCTATTTGCAGACGACATGATAGTATACCTAGAAGACCCCATCACCTCAGCCCAAAAACTCCTAAAACTGATAAGCAACTTCAGCAAAGTCTCAGGATATAAAATCAATGTGCAAAAATCACAAGCATTCCTATATACCAATAACAGATTAAAAGAGAGCCAAATCAAGAACGAACTGCCATTCACAATTGCTACACAAAGAATAAAATACCTAGGTATACAACTTACAAGGAACGTAAGGGACCTCTTCAAAGAAAACTACAAACCACTGCTCAACGAAATAAGAGAGGACACAAAGAGATGGAGAAACATTCCATGTTCATGGTTAGGAAGAATCAATATCATGAAAATGGCTATACTGCCGAAAGTAATTTACAGAATCAACGCTATCCCCATCAAGCTACCATTGACTTTTTTTACAGAACTGGAAAAAACCACCATGAACTTTATATGGAACCAAAAGAGAGCACGCATAGCCAAGTCAATTCTAATCAAAAAGAACACAGCGGGAGGCATCACACTACCGGACTTCAAACTATACTACAAGGCTACAGTAATCAAAACAGCATGGTACTGGTATCAAAACAGAGATATAGACCAATGGAACAGAACAGAGGCCTTTGAGGCAATGCCACACATCTACAATCATTTGATCTTTGACAAACCTGACAAAAACAAGTGATGGGGAAAGAATTCCCTGCTTAATAAATGGCGTTGGGAAAACTGGCTAGCCATGTGCAGAGAGCAGAAACTGGACCCCTTCCTGACATCTTACACTAAAATTAACTCCAGATGGATTAAAGACTTAAACATAAGACCTGGCACCATAAAAAACCCTAAAAGAAAATCTAGGCAAAACCATTCAGGACATAGGAGTAGGCAAGGACTTCATGACTAAAACAACAAAAGCATTGGCCACAAAAGCCAAAATAGACAAATGGGACCTAATCAAACTCCACAGCTTCGGCACAGGCAAAGAAACAGTCACTAGACTGAATCGGCAACCAACAGAATGGGAAAAATTATTCAGTTTACCCATCTGACAAAGGGCTGATATCCAGAATTTACAATGAACTCCAACAGATTTACAGGAAAAAAAAAAGAAACAAGCCCATTCAAAAATAGGCAAAGGATATGAACAGACACTTTACAAAAGAAGACATACATGAGGCCAACAAACATATGAAAAAATGCTCATCATCACTGGTCATTAGAGAGATGCAAATCAAAACCACATTGAGATACCATCTCACACCAGTTAGAATGGCGATCATTAACAATTCTGGAGACAACAGATGCTGGAGAGGATGTGGAGAAATAGGAACACTTTTACACTATTGGTGGGAGTGTAAATTAGTTCAACCATTGGGGAAGACAGTGTGGCGATTCCTTAAGGCCTAAGAAATAGAAATTCCATTTGACCCAGCAATCCCATTACTGGGTATATATCCTAAGGACTATAAATCATTCTACTATAAGGACATGTGCACACGAATGTTCATTGCAGCACTGTTTAGAATAGCAAAGACCTGGAACCAACCCAAATGCCCATCGATGATAGACTGGACTGGGAAAATGTGGCACATATACACCATGGAATATTATGCAGCAATCAAAAATGATGAGTTTGTGTCCTTTGTAGGGACATGGATGAATCTGGAGAACATCATTCTCAGGAAACTGACACAAGAACAGAAAATGAAATACCGCATATTCTCACTCATAGGCGGGTGATGAAAAATTAGAACACATGGACACAGGGAAGCGAGTACTACACACTGGGGTCTATTGGGGGGAATAGGGGAGGGACAGTGGTGGGGGGAGCTGGGGAGGGATAGCCTGGGCAGAAATGCCAAATGTGGGTGAAGGGGAGGAAGGCAACAAAACACACTGCCATGTGTGTACCTATGCAACTATTTTGCAAGTTCTGCACATGTACCCCAAAACCTAAAATGCAATAAAAAAAAGAAAAAAGAAATCACAGGTGAAAATGATCTCCAAGATTTACTCTCCTTCTCACTCATAGCCTGAAATGCTATACTGGTTATCATAATCCTAGAATTTCATCATTAACTGATTACTTCTTTGTCTATTGTTTTCATTGATTTTCAATCCATTTTCCACCACAGACACTCTTACTTACCTAAATTTCTATGTTCAGGGAATATTTATATTTCTACAATTAAACCTACAGGTTTATAATAAGTTGCTTCTTTATGTAATTTTATATGTGCTAGATGATAGTAGTTATCTACTGCATGAGACCTTTATCATGTCATTATTGAGTATATAAAATTTAAGAAACAGACTTCAAGAAGGACCGATGAGGTCCTCTTCTGTAAATGTTGTGTCAGACATTGGAGAATGCCATAATTTGTTTCCCGCATAGAGCTATATTTCAAAAATCTGATTTCTGGAGAAATTACATTCTTTTTCTAAAACCATGTTACACACAAATAAAATTTAGTTTTAACACTTTTTTGAAATGAAGAATTTTAGAGGAGAAAAGATTACACTTCTTTGCCATCTTAAAAAAATGTGCAAACTTTACCTTCTTTTCTTTTTTTTTCTTTTTTTTTTTTTTTATAACTAACATCATGCCTATAAACTCCAAATGACTCTGGGCTTCACTTAGGTGAGCAGTGTGGTTTCTTCCTCTACTAAATAACTTTACATTACTATACTATGCTACTATAAAGAATATCCTATGTACTAGAAACTGTACTATTTTGCAAGCATTATCTAACGAGATCTTTGAGGCTCATGATTCTGCCTATCACAGTTACCCAGCTTTTTAATAAGGAGACCAGGTAAAATGATTTGCATAAACAAGAAGGTAGAAGAGTCAGACCTGAACACGGACTTCCCATCTTTAGAGACCATCTTACTGACTACTGATTTGCCCGCAATTTCTATGGCTCTCTCTCTCTCTTCAATATTTATGTCTCTCGGCCGGGCGCGGTGGCTCAAGCCTGTAATCCCAGCACTTTGGGAGGCCGAGGCGGGTGGATCACGAGGTCAAAAGATCGAGACCATCCAGGTCAACATGGTGAAACCCCGTCTCTACTAAAGATACAAAAAATTAGCTGGGCATGGTGGCGCGTGCCTGTAATCCCAGCTACTCAGGAGGCTGAGGCAGGAGAATTGCCCGAACCCAGGAGGCGGAGGTTGCGGTGAGCCGAGATCGCGCCATTGCACTCCAGCCTGGGTAACAAGAGCGAAACTCCGTCTCAAAAAAAAAAAAAAAAAAAAAATATTTATGTCTCATTCATTTTCTATTATTTTAACAGTACCATGTCTGTGCACATACAATTAATTTATAACTTGTGATACACAGCTAGCCCCACCCAGAAAATCAAGACTGTTAGAATTAAGGTTCAAATAAGGAAAAAGCTTTGAAAACTGGTAGGTTTCTCTGCAAATATAGTTTATGATTTGAGCATTTGATTGTATGACAGTTTGTGTGTCTTCTTACAGAGCTTATTACTTATTTTCAGATTCTCTTCCACTTGAGAACACCCTTGATATGAAGCACTATGTGGTACTGCACAGAATGTAAATTTAGTGCCTATGTATCTGTTTTATTGTCTATTGTCTTATGTATCTTCTGTTTAACCATAGTCTACAGCTATATTGCACTATATTATTTCTTCCATAAAATGAAAGAGGACCAACTCCTTAGTAAGGTCCTTCCATTTTTTTTCCTTATTCCTGCATGATATCGTTTAACTTAACGGTATTCCCATAAAAAAGCAGTGATAATCATGATAACTCCAAGCCATACTATATTTTAAAATTCAACCTTAGTTAATAATGACATAGATAGATCATGTTTCCTTGAAAACAGATTCCGAGATGAAAATTTACCTGTGGGTGGTTTACTGGCGGGTCCTCTTTGTAACAGCACTTTGAAGACTGAGAGAAGCCGTTTGAGCACACGGAGTAGTTAAATTGAATGCAGTTGTCATGAGGTTTCAGCCAATCCCACGAGAGCTCTGAAAGGGAGATTGCATTTCAGAGAAGTTCCAAATTGAGGCAGGAGGACTGGGCCTTTGCACTCCTGCCTTAGGTAGTTATTGGAGGCAGGCTTTCCTTGGAAGAAGGCGTGCTCTTGAGGAGGACTCAGCTCAGAGCCATCAACGGG
The DNA here is from genome assembly GCA_028533165.1 of Leontopithecus rosalia. Classification (NCBI taxonomy): domain Eukaryota; kingdom Metazoa; phylum Chordata; class Mammalia; order Primates; family Cebidae; genus Leontopithecus; species Leontopithecus rosalia. The sequence continues at coordinate 109,593,081 of CM052651.1, forward strand.
CTACACTACCAACAGATGTGGAAACGACTGCCTTTGACCCTTAAAGGGGGCATGGCTCCCAGAGCATAGGCTCTGACAGACAAGAGCAATACTTTCAAAGGAAAGAGGGAAGCAAGAGGGAAACCCAACATCCGATGCAGTTTCTGCAGAAGTTCCCAGACAATCTGAAATGAGGTAAGGTAATTTGTGCCTTTATTGTTCAGTATCTAATAATCACTGGAAGTCAGCAACATCACTTTGGGCCAGGCAATTCCCTTAGGTGGAGCAAATGCCTAGAAAGAGACTCCGTTGTGAGTCATCAGTGGGCAATGATCTTACCAGCTAAGGTAACACCGTTTTCATCTGGAAAACGGTCAGTAAGAACCCATGCTTACTGACCCAATGACGTCTTTCAAGGTAAGTTCTTGGCTATCTGCCTTTCAGTACACTACCCAAAAATATTAGGAAGAGTGTCTAACTTCTGTAACCACATTATCCATTACAAATAAATATTGATTTAGAGTCTAGAAATATTTAAACTTCAGACCCAGTCATTTATTTATCTTGCATTCAACAAACATTCCTAAAATAACTAATATGTACTCATTAAGCACTGGGTTGGGTGATGGGGAAATAGTTTATGTTACACCAAGACACAGAGACAAAACAAGGTCCTTCATTCATGGAAATTACATTTTTATGAGGAAAGCAAGCAATGAACCACTATTAATTCATTTAGTTATTATCTTTATTAAGCCTCTTCTATTTTGATAGATCCTTCTCTAAATTCTAGATACATCACAATGAATAAGACAGAGTATCTTTACTCTCAAAGATCCAACATATTAGTGGGAGAGATAGAAAACGTAAATGACCAAATGAGAGAATACAAACTCTTCAAATAGTGATAAGTGCTATGGAGAAAACAACAATCAGTTGTTATTTTTGTTTGTTTGTTTTTAGACAGGGTCTCACTCTGTTGCCCAGGTTGGAGAACAGTGGCAAGATCTCAACTCACTGCAACCTCTGCCTCCCAGGTTTAAACCATTCTCCTGCTTTAGCCTCCTGAGTAGCTGGGATTACAGGCACGTGCCACCACACCTAGCTAATTTCTATATTTTTAGTAGAGATGGGGTTTCACCATGTTGGTCAGGCTGGTCTCGAACTCCTGACCTCATGATCCACACAACTAGTCCTCCCAAAATGCTGGGATTACAGATATGAGCCGTGCCTGGCCATAATGTAAAAATGCTAGGTAATGCTAATGTAATGCAAAAATGCTATGGAGAAAATAACAAACAGTCATGTGATGGGAAATCAAAGGGATAGAGGATGGTCAAGAAAGAAATGGCTAAGCAGGTAACATTTGAGATGAGGCTTGATTGATGAGAACAAGCCTACCATGTAAAGGCCATAGGGAAATGTGCTCAAGCACAGGTGACAAGTGAATGTCCTGAGGGGAACAGGAAAACAGATGACAGGTGTACGGTTGGGCAGAGTGAGGAGAGGGGTAAATGGTGAGCTAGTAGGCAGCTGTTATAGGCCATAGGAAAAGTTTCACTCTCTAAGCACTGGGAAACTACTGGAGGATTTTAAGTAGGTACAGACTAAATCTGACAAATTTTGGAAAAAGGTTATTGTGGATACAATGAAAAAATCAGATATTCAAGGATGCATGTGGAAGCAGGTGCTCCTGTCAGAGGGATACTGCAGTAGCCTAGTTAGAAATGTTGGTGACAGAATGGCATAATAACATTACAGATGGAAATCAATGAACGTTTATGGAATAATTTTGGAGACAGAGGTGTCTCCAAATTATAAAAGGACTGACTGACAGGCTAAGCACAGGGGGAAAAGAGAGGAATCAAGGATGATTCTGTTTCACTTGAGCCTATAATAGACAAACAAAAAAATGAGTTAATAATAGAAGTGGTAAGAACTCTGAGGATGATGTGTTGGGGCTGTTGGGAGAGAGATTATTCCACCTGGAGGTAGTGTGGCCACAGAAGGATTTTTGTGAAGGTTGCATTTGAACAGAGATCTGTGGTGTAAGAAGGAACTGGTTGGTCATTGAAAATCTGAAGCTGGAGTGAACAGTTGAAAGGGGAAAGTCCTGACATGAGGATAAGGAATTGGAATGAACAGTAGTCAATTATAACTGCAGCATAGTGAGAGAGTAGAATATGCTAGGATACGGTTGCAAAGCAAAGCAAGAACCATAAAATAGCTACTTAGGATTTTGTTCCTAACCCTGTATTTAAATCAGTACATTCATTTATTAGATAAAAAGCTCTGAGTGGAAACTGGAAGACAACCAGCATGGCTGGGGACAGAGTGAAGTTCTCAGAACTCCCAGTATTTGGCAGAGTTGATTTGTTTTAACACTTCTTGTTTCCTAGGGCCACTTGGAGATCTTTTACTTGTGCTTCAAGAATCCATATGACTGAGTAAATAAAAAATTCATTTGTGGCTTTTAGTTGTAAATTTAGAATTAATTTTTGGCAGGTTTACTAACAATAATAATATAGAACACATGTAATGTTCAAAATGCTTTCTGTTTTCAACATTTTTTTGTAAGGTAATGTGAACATTATTATCCTCATTTTATCAATGAGCTAAGATGAGTCATGATGTAGTTTAGCGGACTTGGCCAAAAGGAACTCCTAATTAATGGAGGAATTAGGATTAGAATTCAGGTCCTTCATTTCTTAGTCCAGATTCCCTGCGGACACACCCTTTTTTCTCTGCTAATGATGAACCATCACAGAGAATAATGTTTAACAGACAACATTTTTGGAGTCTTACTTGGTGTGAGTAAGACTACAGAGAGAAGCTGCCGAAAACAGCTTTCTGCATAGCAGGGAATGCTTGAAGACAAAATGGGGAGGAAGAAGCAAGCTGGAAAACTCACCAGAAAATTAAAAAAGAATATTGTTTAAGGTTTTCTTTGCTATTTTCATTTCTAGTGTTTCCCTTTCCTGGAAAATGCTCATTTTTCTAAGATTGAGAAAAAAATTAAACTACTGGTCTCTCACACACCTATTTTAAAACTAGGAAGTTGGTTCCTAGACTATTTCTTTTTATAGTATTTCTTTTCATTTGAAACATATAGGGTTACTATAGAATTGTGTGTACGTGTGTGTGTACGTGTGTGTGTGTGTGTGTGTGTGTGTGTGTGTGTGTGTGTGCCACTTAGATTTTTAAGCATCTGCCTCTGGAGGGCAGAAACAGTATCATTTAGGTATTTGGTAAACATTACAGTACATCGTGTGAATACTTGACAAGCATTTTACCTGGCTAGGTGATTCAGCTTTTTTATTTTAAGTAAGAAATTATAAAAGGACAGTTATTGTTTATCATTTGTTCATTACCTAATAAGTACCTATCCGAAGAATAGAGGCATCCTATCTGAAGGCGAGTCTCACATGTTCACATGGGTGCCTGTTCAAGTGGGCTGGAGAACTTAACGTTGATCATAAGCTATGGCTGACTCGATGTTTTAATAAAGTATAGACCAAAGCATGTGCCCAAAATAAAACCTCTTGTGAAATTATTCTTTAAAAAAGTAGGAGCTGGAAATTTGGTTGAATAATTCTACAAATAAGGACAATAGATCTTTTTGTATTAACTGGCCCTTCTGCAGTAAAGGTGTAAGACTCTTACTTTAAAGTAATCCAGTGTCTTGAAAATGCATTATTGGGTTCGTATAGAAAAACAACTTGACTTTTCTCAATAGTCCGTTTAAGTACATGTAGATTCTTCTGTAGTATGAACTTTTGGGATACGCGTGGGTAATTGTGAGATTCTCTTATGGTTTTAGTTTTTCATCTGAAACCGAAAACCATGATCCTTCTTCACCTTGGCAATCAGTTAACTGCTATGGTTAGATAAAAGAACTTCAGATCAATACTGCAAAAAAAGAGATTACCCAGAAGATTTATTAGTATAAGTAGAAAATTAGATGTGTCTTTATAATCATAGTTTAAAATATTAATTATAATAGCATTATTAAGTAGCATGGGACTATTTAACTATCATTGAAAATATTGATGATAATAACATTATTATTAAGTGGTATGGGGCTATTTATTTTAACTCTCTTTGATGTGGTTGAAACAAACTCTAAGATGAAAGCTAGTAACTGCCTATTTTTTTGTTCTCCTCCCCAATTGATCACAGCTACTTACCTGAAACTCACCTACAGCTCCTTTTGAGAGTCCTGAAAAGATATGTTTGAAAATGTCTTCTTTGAGCAGTCCAAATTTTCACGTGCTGTATAACTCTTTGCTCTGTCTTTCTCTCTCTTTCTGTTTAATGAGTGTTAAAATCACAATGAATGTTTTGGTCATTTCAGGACCATGAAAAATATTCATGTATTAAGCTGAATATTTTTCAGATATTGGTTTTTATCAAAGAGAAATAACACGTTTTTAAAGCTAAAAAATCAAATATAGATATGCTGAGTAACAAGAAACAAGCAAATACTTCTTTGCTTACATCTGTCTGTTACATCATGTGAGCATTATACATGCACTTGTGCTTCTTTACCCTTCCCTGCTTTGAAATTTAAAATATTTTGCATAAATCATTCTTGGTAAATAACTATCTCAAAATATAAGCTTCAACACACTTCGGTGACACTTCAGGAAACACTTTGGAACCTCTCTAAGAATATTGTCAGAAGTTGAGAGGGATTTGTTTCAGGCATGACATAAAATTTAAAAATTGAATTGCTTGCACAAACTTAAAACCAAAACATCATATAACCTCTCTGTGTTTGGACCCATCATGTCTGTCTATTTGGATAAAAACTATTGGATGCACATTTTTTGGTGAGCTGTCAACAGTGAAGCATGAAAACAGATGTGTTTCTGCTATTTTCATTATTAGGGAAATAAAAGCAGCTGTGCTGGGCTTGTGTGTGAAGGAAGCTCTCAGCGAGGCCTTCACACTCAAAGCTGGAAAACCTGGCAGTGTAGACCAGGATTTACATCATGAATGTCTTCAAACAAGGCCACTGGGGACAAATTCTGGGTGTTATTGAGGATTTCACTCCTCTCTGGAGTTGTTGGTTCAGTTTTTCTGATATCAAAGCTTTGTGTGAGAATATATGCTAAAGCTAGGTAAAGTCATTATGGCCTTAATTTACATAAAGCAATATGAAAGATGATTTCAGAACTGCACTTTGACAGAATTTGTGACTCTGTCACTTTAAAAAAAGTGAATGTTGCTTATTATATTTTTGCTGGGGGATGGTGGGTGAGAGGTACAAACTGATGAAAGTGGTTTGATACAGTTCTGCTAAGACTATCTAGACAAAGAAGATCAAATATGTGTTTCCTAGACACAATACACACAAAGGGGGAAAATACAGCATATTTGGTGAAAGAAAAATAAATCAAAGTATAAAAACAGAGTCTTCTTTTATGCACTTGCAGACCTGACAATAACCAGATGCTAAGGGTTTTTTTTTTTTTTTGCATCAAATTGGACTTCTTTTGTGTGTGGAAGGGCTATTTTGGGTTCAGTTTGGAAAATCTGTCACAGAAGTTTACTTGTCTCAAGCTTTTGCTTCCTTCTGTAGGTGTCTGCTGTTTGTGTGTGTGTATGGAAAGAGGGATAGGGAGGAGATTCTGTGTGTGCATTTGTATGTGTATGCAGAAGGCTACTTATATATGTATATATCGGACCATTCTCACTCTGCTAATAACAACATACCTGACACTGGGTAATTTATAAAGAAAAGAGGTTTAATTGACTCATACTTCTGCATGACTGGGAGATCTCAGGAAACTTACAATCATGGTATAAGGGGAAGCAAATACATCTACACATGGCAGCAGCAAGAAGAAGTGTCAAGCAAAAGGGGAAAAGCCCCTTATATATTCATCAGATCTCCTGAGAACTCTTTCACTATCATGAGAACAGCATGAGGGTAACTGCCCCCATGATTCAATTCCTTCCAACTAGGTCCCTTCCACAACACATGGGGATAATGGGAACTACAATTCAAGATCAGATTTGAGTGGGGACACAGCCAAACCACATCAATGTGGCTATGGGCTTTTCCTGTCTTTATGTAGAACAGAAGTTATCACTTAGCAAGGAGAACAGAGACAAAAATGAGAGAACGATGAAACTGGATTTCTCTATATTGATCTGAAGCTTGAACTGATGTTATACTAATGATCAGAATTTAAAAAGATTAACGTGAAGAGACTGATAGAAGGGAACAGTGACATATTTCACTCGATGCGAAATTATGTAAGTACTACATTTATTTATAGTATCTTGAGAAATTTTCCCAAGGGGAGGAATGTAAATGGACTACAGATAATCAGAAAAAGTACTAAACTTAAGAGTATAGATTTTGCTTTAAAATATAGATACTACGATTTCTTTAGGTAACTATGATAATAGCTCACCATTGTAGCTTTAATTAGTCAGAATCTCCAAGTGTGATATAGCTACAGGTGTTCTAATAAGAAATGAAATTCTATGGTGTTTTTATATTCATTTTTATAAACTGCTTGGGTGTAATAATTTACTAAAAGCTTTTGATTTGCTCTTCCTCTCATCATAGATTATTATTTTTTTTTGTTTCAAGACAGTGTCTCACACTTTTGTCCATCCTGGAGTGCAGAGGCATGAACTTCGTTCACTGAAGTCTCTTAACTCCTGGGCTCAAGGGATCCTCCTGCCTCAGCCTTTGAGTAGCTACACCACTCCAGTTCACCACTGCACCTGGATAATCATACATTTTTTTTTTTGGTAGGGTCTCTGTATGTTTTCCAGGCTGGTCTCAAACTTCTGGCCTCAAGCAATTAATTCTCCCATCTCAACCTACCAAAGTGCTGGGATTACAGGTGTGAACCACCTGCACTGGGTCATAAATTTTAAAAGGTTGTTTATGAAGCAATTTTAAGAGGAGAGTAAGGAAGAAGAGCAAATTTAGGTATGGATTTCAAAAGTCTTGGCATGAACTCTAAAACTTCTGCCCACATGAGCAATTGTAGAGAGCTACTTAGAGTCTTTTTTTCCCAGGTGAATATTCCTGATGCAACAAATTTAGTTCAAATATCAATTTTAATTTTCATAACATTCCCATTATCTCCTTTTTCAGTCTCTGTCTCTCTTCCCTGTTATATCTGGCTTTAAAATTATATTACTACTAGCTTATACTTGACTAAACTTAGAATGACCTAGTGTGAGAAAATGGTTTAAACATTGTACTTATGGAATGGTTATTAGTAATGCTGGTTCAAACAAACATGCTGCTTCTCTAATCAACTCTCAAGGAAGAGTTTTTAAAAATTTCAACACAAATTTTGTCACATTTTATTGATTCATATTATGATTCTCAAAAAATAACTATTTCTAGGTTGTCCCTACTGAGTATTTTGGTCCTGTATATTGAATGGAAACTCAGGGAACATTACTTTGTAAGAGCAGGAGGTGAAGGCGGATGCCGGGGGAGGGAAAGAAAGTAGCGGCCTTGGGTTTTACATTCTCCAAGGAGCACCCCCAGAAATACAAATGCCCACCAAACCCACAGCAAGGCCGTCTGGAAGTAAATTCTAAGTTTGTGTCTCTCTCACTCTCTCACATTCCTACCTTATCATAGGATATTCCCTCTTTTTTAGTTTGAAATCTACAATGTTGGGATTAACCTAAACTTTGTGTTGGTGTTCAAGCCTGTTGTTAAATTCACTGTTTAACCTATTGCAATCTGGGTTCTTTCCCTTCCCCTCAGAGTAATTCTCTTATACCACTCCATTCTCATCCTACCTCTCTGACTTCTCTTCTTGGTTTCATGAGGGGCTTCTTTTTTTTTCTGTCTTCTAAATTTTTGATGATTTTTTTTTAATAGCACATACTTTAACTGAGAGATGTCATTGTATTTCAGGGTTTTATCTATGGCTTGTTAAAGACTTCTCCAATGGATTTCTCCAGTATAGACTTCTGTTGGGGAAAAAAAAACATATTTATCTCTTTTGAATATCTATGCCTGATATTCAGTCTCTTTCATCTCAACCTCCTCAATCAGCCTCCCTTCCCTGCTCCTTCTCCTATGACCTTCTATACAACCCTTTCTCTTACATCATTCACTACTGAACATTTACCAAATCATACAGATATTCTTTAAAAAGATTTCTTGATCCTAATATCTCCCAAAGAAAATCAAAAGTTCTCCTCCCAGAATATAGCTTTGTTGGGTAATGAATATTTTAAATTAAAAATCCTTAGAGATCAACAGGCTTTGGAAGAGACTTTTTTTCCCCATCTACATAAAGATAGGACCCATCAAGGAGAACATTTCCTCTTGCTCCTCTCCCCATTTTATCTTATCCGTTACAAAAAGATCAACAAAATGTGACTACACTTGGACAGAAGCTTTTTCAAGATAATGACTGTCTTCTAGGAACATTTAATTCTAAATTAAATGACAAAGAACTATTTTTACAAGTTAATTTCTGTTCTCCACCCAATCTTTTTCCCCAGTAATTATTTATTGTTCCTCAATAAAATTTCTCTTCTTCCCCTTCCCATAACCTGTCTTACCAGGTGGGATCCAAGCTCCCTTCTTTCTGTAACCTCCAGATGGTATATAAGCTCATGTACCACATTTGGAAAGTTAGGTCTTCGTTCTAAAGGCTCCCCTGTGTACATGTTAAATAAGTTGTGTGCCTTTTCTCCTATTAATCTGCCTTTAACAAGCTGATTTTTTATAGGGAAGCTTCTGAGGGCCAATGGGAAAGCTGGACCTAACATGCTTCTCTCATCACTTCTTGCCTGGATTATTACTATGATAACCTTCTAGCTGGTCTCCCTGTCTAAAAATATTCATTCCTTAAGCCCATGCTTCACATCACTATCAGAGTGGACCATCAAAAATCCATTTTAGTACCATCCTATTCAAACCATAAAATTGCTCTACTTGACTAAGTATATAAATTTTCTATTAATTAGACACCTCTACATTTCAGTCCTACTCCTCATCCCAGTTTGTTGTTAATCTTCCTTTTACACTTTATTTCTCTTACCTTCATCCCCTCGTTCCTGCTGTTTCCTCTGACTGAATCATCCTTCCCTCGTATCTTCATCTAACTTTTGCTCACTCATCAATGTATCAACTCCTTCACAATGCCTTCCTGACTGCCCTTCAGACTGTCACCTGGAAGGGTAAGATTTCCTCCAGTGGTTTGGGCCTCATTATTGAAACAACTGCTTCTGCACCTAAACTGAAGCAATGATACAGAGTGGCACTGAATGAGTGGTAATAAGCAGGCAATAAGGCTGTAGCCCCCAAGCTTCTATATTTTTCTAGAAAATTGGAGAACAGCCAAGTAGCAAAGGTTAAATTAAGGGCAGTGCTTCTTCATTCAAGGCAAATATTTTAAACAGGTGGCATCCATTATGTGGAGAAAGTTTAGGGTAGTAAGTTGAGGGGGCTGTGGCAGGGGTGGGTGGTGAGGTGTGTAGAAGAGAGAAGATAGTAAATAAAAAGGAGTGATTTCAGGTTTAAAATTGTGTCCAAAACTTTGGCTATGATTACTCCCAGATAGAATTGAATAAGAACAAAAACATGGAAACCTATTAAGCTTTTGAAGACATTGTATTGTCAAAGAATCTACAGGTTATGCTTACAAAGACTTACAATTATTCAAGTCCTAAATCAGATAATTCTGTAAATGATTGCAAAGCTGGGGCAGCCATCAAACATTCTTTCTTTCTTTCTTTCTTTCTTTCTTTCTTTCTTTCTTTCTTTCTTTCTTTCTTTCTTTCTCTTTCTCTCTCTTTCTTTTTCTCTCTTTCTTTTGTTCTTTCATTCACTTGTTCTTTTAGATGGAGTTTTGCCCTTGTTAGCCAGGCTAGAGTGTGATGGCATGATCTCGGCTTACCACAACCTCCTCCTTCTGGGTTCAAGTAATTCTCCTGCCTCAGCTTCTAGAGTAGCTGGACTCACGGGCATGCACCACCATGCACAGCTAATTTTGTATTTTTTGAAGAGATGGGATTTCTCCATGTTGGTCAGCCTGGTCTCGAACTCCCAACCTCAGGTGATCTGCCTGCCTCAGCCTTCCAAAGTGCTGGAATTAAAGGCAATATACACACTACTTTCAGCATGTCCAGAGAGAATGAAAGACAGACTTGAAAGGAATTTCCAAGAGGCCAAAGCTATTAGGTTATGGAGGACAGGGTGCTGGAGAGCTCCTCACAGAGTTAAAAATCAGGGACAATGACACCGGTTCTATAAGAAACTTAGTCTAAGGTAAGGAATCATTACAGTTCATACCCAACAGCCCTTGATAATCACTATGAACAGATGACTGACATTTCTCATTTTTCCCTATTTAAAACAGATGTTATGACAGTTCTAGTCTTCATCCACCATTGTAAACTTAGTGTATGTGTATTGGTGGGGCAGGGGCAGGGGGTGGGAACATACTTGTCTTTCATTTCATGGGTTTCCAAGTGCTAAATGGGACTTAGAGGGGCTTTAATATATTCCTTATATGATACTTAGGTAAGCAAAAGAATGGATTGTGGGAAAGATAATTCTCTTCTTATCCATGGTAATGAAATTTTATCTTTTACAAGGCCATCCAAAATAAAAAGTACATTTCTAGCTTTTTGCAGCTGGTTGATTATGTTTATATGACTTGATTCTGGCTTTTAGAACAAAAATAGTATGTGCTTCTAGGTTTTTCTTTTAAAAGGATATCCTTCCCTTGCCTCCTTTTCCTTCCCCAGTTGTGGGAAGGTAAGGTCTGGGCATCAATTGCAAGATGGAAGCCACATGTTGTGAAGGTTGAAGCACTGATATCAATGAAGGCTTTATCCCTGAGGTTTGTGGAACTATCATACAAGCCAAATGACTTGTTTTAGATTTGGAGACCTTCTTTATTCCATCATCAAACCAGTATCATAACTACTATAAATTAAATAAACACAAAAAGTATCCAAATAAGCCAACATAATTAATTCAACTTTATTATTAAAACATGTGTTCATTTGGAGAGTTTTGTGATTTTTTATTTTTTACTTTTTGAAAAGCAATTCCAAACTTCCTCTAAAATCTGCAAAAGCAAAGTCATACAAAAAAAAACTGTATATACAGTTATTTTTCCTTTCACCCACCCTCAATTTGCTTGAGGGGTATAGTGAAATATGGACTGGAAGTAGGGCACCATTGGTGGACAGACAAAAATGAGATAATCACATTTTATATTCTTTTAATATGTACTTTTGGCTCCTTTGAATTGAAATGGTAGATATTTATATTATTGCATGTTTTTGTTAAATACTAACTTACAGTGGCCCAAACCATCAAGAGTTGAATTGCAAATGAACACAAAAATGATGAAAAGTGAACTTAATTTGAGAAATTTAGGGAAAGGACAGGAGTAAGCACATTTATGAGAGAGCTGAGACATTGAAGGCCAGGGATTTCCTTGGTCCTGGAAATAGAGAGAGTTCTAAAGGTCAATCCATTTGAGCTTGGTGAATATATTGCCAGGGAATTGGATTTTTCTCTTCTCCCTATCTGTGTTGTCTCCTTCCTTGGCCTGAGAGATTATCTTGGATTATATGGATGGGCTGTTAATGCCATCAAATGTTTGTTATAAAACAGAGGCGTGGCCAGGTATGGTGGCTCACACCTGTAATCCTAGCACTTTGGGAGGCTGAGGTGGGTAGATCACTTAAGGTTAGGAGTTTAAGACCAGCCTGGCCAACATGGTGAAACCTCAACTCTTTTAAAAATACAAAAATTAGCTGGGAATGGTGATGCATGCCTGTAATCCCAGCTACTCGGGAGGCTGAGGCAGGAGAATCTCTTGAACCCAGGAGGCAGATGTTATGGTGAGCTGAGATCGTGCCACTGCACTCCAGCCTATGTGACAAACAAAATGAGACTCTCTCAAAGAAAAAAAAAAGAGAGAGAGAGGTAGAGGGAGATTTGACACATACGAAAGAGGATGTAAAAACAGAAGTAGAGATTGAAGGGATGCAGACACAAGCCATGGAATGCCAAAGAATGCTAGCAGCCACCAGAAGCTGGAAGATGCAAGGAATGGATTTTTCCTTAGAACCTCTATACAGAAAGTGGCCTTGCCCACACCTGATTTTGGATGTCTGGCTTCCAGGACTGTAACAGAATACTTTTCTGTTGTTTTTAGCCACCAAGATTGTAGTAATTTTTTTTACAGCAACTACAGGGTATTAATACAGTGGGCAAGTTATAATGAAATAACCTACTTTGAATTTTCTTCTTTTAAATAAGTGTACACATCAAGGTTACTCATTAATTCATTCCTTTATTTTATCTGTAAGTAGAGTTCTTTTCTGTAATTGAATGTGGGTGGGCACATGTGTTTAAGTGTAGTCATGCTGACTTTGCCCTTTAAGTATTTAAATAGACAGAATGATTCTACGGCAATCTTTCCTACATGCCTCATTCTTTATTGTTCCTTATGCCTTCAGTTTTTCTAGCCTGTTTTTGTCAAAAAAAAAAAGTTATGGGTAAGCTCATTATTTAAAGTAGTTTTACCTATTACTCCTGCTCTTTGCTGATACATGTAAATAAAATTATTGTTTTGCCTGGCCTGGCAGTGGGATGGACAACTGATTAATGCAACACCTTATAATGTATTTTATTTTTCTAAGCATTGCATAGGCCTTTCTTCGGGTCATATCCATGATGAATAGACTATATGTTTTCAAAAAGTAAACAGCTAAGATTTAGAAGTCAGCAAGTTGGTCTATAGACAAAGTCAGTCAAAGTCTTTGCTGTATTAATCCTATGCTCTAAGGGGGAAGACATACTGGGGAAGAGAGTGATGGATAATATTTGACAGATGTTAAATTACTGTGTTTGTATCCCCCTCCCCAATCAACCATGTTTCATCACAGTGATTCTCTTGGGGTTGAGCATCAAAAGGAAGTATTGACAAATGCTTCTTTAGGAAGAAGGGACACATAGACATAGTAAAAGTCTGTCACAAAGCAGGCAGCCAGAGCACTCCCTTCTTTCAGCGGCTTATGGGCAGAAAAAGAGAAAGAAAACATAAGATATCAAAGGGAGGAAAATAGTCAGACGTGTGGTTTTGATGAAGGTTGTGTCATTTAAGGAAAACCAAGGGAACAAGTGTTTTGGCCCAGCCACCCATTAGGTCTCATGGGAGCCCATGAACAGAGTGGCCACACAAAATGAAATGACCCACATCAGGTAAGAGGTGGATTGGCATACACATACTGAGTCAGAGTTCTGTTTTTCCTCCTGAAACTCCCTTAGGTATGGTGTAATGTGAATGCTGAGTTGACAGCTCGGTCCCTGGCCAAGCCAAGTACACTCAACCACAAGCTCATGAGATATAGATGTCAGCAGCAGACACTAGCAGAAAGCTCAAGGGTGGGACTGGGCCAACCACAGCTCACTGGATACCAGCCAAGTACACAAGCAAGGCAGCACCTGGGTCATGGAGCAGTCTGCCTGGGTACAATTCTTATCTCTATAGTAATTTGCATAAAAAATATTGCCTCTCTCTGCCTCAGTGTCCCCAACTGAAAATCAGATTACTAAAGTTACAGATGCTCTTTGACTTATGTCCAATAAATGCATAGTAAATTGAAAATATCGTAAGTTAAAAGTACATTTAATAAGCTGGGCACATTGGCTCATGCCTGTAATCCCAGCACTTTGGGAGGCTGGGTTTGGCAATTACTTGAGGTTAGGAGTTTGAGACCAGCCTGGCCAACATGGTGAAACCCCATCTCTACTAAAAACAAAAATTAGCCAGGCATGGTGGTACACGCTTGTAGTCCCAGCTACCCAGGAGGTTGAAGTGGGAGAATCACTTGAACCTTGGAGGGGGAGGTTGCAGTGATCCAAGATCGTACCACTACACTCCAGCCTGGGCAACAGAGAAAAACTCCATTTCAAAAAAAAGAAAGTGCATTTAATACATTACTGAACATTATAGCTTAGCCCAGACTACCTTAATTAAATGTGCTCAGAACACTGACAATAGCCTATAGTTGGGCGAACTCATATAACACAAAGCCTATTTTATAATGTGTTGAATATCCCATGTAATTTATTGAATATCCCATGTAATTTATTGAATACTGTAGTAAAAGTGAAAAACTGAATGGTTTTATGGATACTCAAAGTAGGATTTCTACTGAATGTGTATTGCATTCATATCATCATAAAGTCAAGACTTTTTTTGTTTGTTTGTTTGTTTTTCTTTTGAGACAGAGTCTCACTCTGTCTCCAGGCTAGAGTGCAGCAGTGTGATCTTGGCTCACTGCAACCTCCACCTCCTGGGTTCCAGTGATTCTCCTTCCTTAGCCTCCCGAGTAGCTGGGACCACAGGCATGCCCCACCATGCTCAGCTACTTTTTGTATTCTTAGTAGAGATGAGGTTTCACCACATTGGCCAGGATGGTTTCTATCTCCTGATCTCATGATCCATCCACCTCAGCCTCCCAAAGTGCTGGGATTACAGGTGTGAGCCACTGTGTCTGGCCAAGTCAAGAAGTTTTAAGAGAAATTATTGGAGGACAGGAACTGTCTGTGTTTACCTCACAGAGTTGTTGTGATGATTAAATTAAGCAGTGCATGTAATCAACTTAGAACAATTCTGGGATTATAATAATCATTCACTAAACATGGTTGAGTTATCCAAGAACCAGCATGAGGCCATGAAATTTCCTTTCCATATTGCTGTGATAACACATAAATACTTCCTTCTCTGACTTGAGGAAAGAAGTTCAGAAGATACATATAAAAGATGAAATAATTACATCAAACAAATCTCCCACTTCAACCCGTGGATTGAATTAAGTTTTAAAGTGAAATCTACTTCATAGAATAGACTTCATTTTCTTTGCCTTTAATAAATTGTTGTGTAGGTAAAAGACTGGTCCTGGGCCCAAGTAAATGAATGACCATTTTCTGATAGTAATGATCTATAACAAAACTTCAAGTGAAATAAATTCATGTATAATGAAGAGTCAAAGCAGGAACAATAGAGCCAGGGAAGAACTCCCTGAGATGGTAACTTTGGAGCTTAGACTTGAATTTGAGGAGGAGCCACAATGACTTACATTTGGAGGAAGAGCTTAGATGGAATGGCAATGCAAAGGTCTGTTGGCCACGGTGAATTGCTATGTCTTAGGAACAGAGGGAAAGCCAATGTGCCCAGAATGATGGAGATGGAGGCACATACTATGGAGGTATTTACTGGCTGTGGTAGGGAGTCTAGGTTTTATTCTAAAAGTAATGAGAAACTGTAGTAAAGTGACAGATGTACATTTTTGCAAATCACTTATATGCATGGAATATGGATTCCAAAGGGACATTAGTGGACGAGCTGTAGACTATCCACTGTAGGTAATCCAGACAAGTGAACATGATTTGAACTAGGGCGATAGCAGTGGATATGGGAGAAAGCGGATGGATACAGAATGTATTTGAGTAATAGAGACAATAGTTTGTATTGTTGAGAAATTAAGCACAACTTCCTGAGTTTTGGCCTTGGCATTGGTGAACAAAAATAGATACCCCTTACTGAGGTAAAGTACGGTTCCAGCGATTTTGGCCACAAGACCGAACAGGCATCAAATATTCTGTTTAGAATATATTTAATTTAAGGTGCTTAATACATAGCCAAGTACAAATACCAAGTAAGCAAGGATTATGAATAAGTCTAGAACTCTCAGTAAAATTCATGGTTTTAACATCTAAATGTAGGTGTCTATCCATATAGAGAGATTTGGCAACATGTGACTGAGAGACTATGTTAACTTCTCTTCCTAAATCCACAAGGGGCGTGGTTTCAAAGGCAAGGATGTCCCAGCGCCATGCCTCCATCCGCCTCCCCATCCTGGAACCTAGAGTTCTTTGTCTAACTCCCCCCCCACCCCCCCCCCGTGTGGGCTAGGTAAAATTTCGGGTGTGCTCCTTTGTTTAAAAGCCCACAAAAGCTCTGCAAGGAAGCGCCTCTGTTCTGGGCCAGTCAGCCAATCCGGCATCAGAGTCAAAGATCAATCACTCCAGAGGAAATTGGAAAGGACTCCTCTCATTGGACAAGAACATGAATGGGGCAGGAATAACTTCAAAGTTAAAACACCACTTCCCCTTACCTGTACAGATCTCCCTCTCTGGGATCCCCTCCCACAATAACCTTGTAGCTGTTTTTCCCTTTCTACCTGTGCCATATCCGCTTTGGATTCTCCTCCCACAGCAGCAAGGGAGCTTTCTCTCTCTCTCTCTCGCCCCCCCGCCCCACCCCTCTGCCTAATAAATCGCTTTCTGCTAAACTCTTTGGGTCCAATATTTACTTGAACTGTAAGCTCATGGGGCTGCCAGGCCCCTCCTTCCTCATTCTTGGAGCAAGGGAGGCGAAGAACTTGAGGGCACATCCCATCAGGGAGGGAGCTCAGGCCCGTCCTGTCCCGCTACTCAGTTACAGGACCGTAAGCAATCATCGATTTGGAGAATGTAGATAAAGAAGAGGAGAGTGCTCGCATCTATATAGGATGAAGCAAAACCAAAACACAACACAAAATGTTTCTTCATCTCTTTTCTGTCAATACAGTGGAGAAATGCACGGAAGATACAAGCTAAACTTGGAACACTGATTCTGTCCTGGTTGTAGGATTGGAGGAGGTTGAAGGGAAATGTTATTTATTTATTTATTTATTTTTTGGTGTATGCATTCTGTGTTATTTGAGGACACATGGCTTCGAACATGGAAAGTACCATAACTAATACATGTTCCTTATAGACAATTTAGAAGAAAATACCAAGCCAAAATTAAAAGAACATTTATTCATAACCCTACACTCAGAAGCAACTATTGCTAACATTGTAACATAAAGCCCTCTGGACTTTTTATTGCACAAATGTACTTAGATCTAGAACCTTAAATATTTTATTTTTAGTATTTCACAAAAAACGTTCTCCAGAGTTTGTGTTGTCCGTTTTCATTCTATCCAAAGTTGATTTTTCTCAACTCCTAAATTTTGATACCACTTATACCTATGATCCACAGTTTACTTCTGCTTATCCTACTTTTGTATCCTTTGACTACCTGTAATTCCACGTATGTGCCCTCTCAGAAGCCCAATTTAATGTATTATACTTGAAATGTATGTTTCCATAATCTGCACATTCTGAGTTTTGGTAACTGGTACCACTCTCCACTAAACCAGATGTTTTAGGCGGGTTCTTATCCTTGACCTATTCCATTCTCTTACTTTTCATATCTAAGGAGTTAACATGTTCTGTATATTTTATGCCTTGTATATCCTTTAAATCCAAATTTAGATATCCTTATTGCCACTGTTTAAGTTTGAGCTTTTAATCTTTTTATTGCTATTTAATTCTTTTTTGCTCTGCTATAATCTGATTTTTCTAAAAAAGTAAACCTGAATATGTCACTCTCATTTATAGCTTCTCAAAGACCATCTACTACCTTCAGGATAAAAACTGAACTCCATAGTTTCACACAAGCCATTTCCTGATGGGGTTCTTCTACCTTGGCTTCCTGTATCTTATCACCTTCCTTCTTGCATCTTCATCTCTAGTCACAGGGAGGCACCTGCAGTTTCCAGAATATATTCCAGCCTCCAATCTACCTACGGTTTCTGATAGACTCCCTGCAACCAAAGAGTAATTCAGTATATGCTTATTGAATACAAAAATACAAGTTTAAAACGGCCTCCAGAGCATACAATGTGGACATGTGAAGTAGCTGACTGTGTAGACATGAGAAGTTCAAGTGAAAACTGAGCCACAAATATCAAAAGGATTCTGAATCAGGAAGGGATATTTGAAACTGTAGGGATGTAGCACCCAGGGATTCATATTCTAGTCCGGTGCTGTCCAATAGAAATAAAATGTGAGTCACATAGCTAATTTTAAACTTCTTAGTAGCCACATTTTAAAAAGTGAAAATGAATAGGTAAAAATAACTTTATTAATATAATTAATATAGCCAATATATCCAAAATGCTTTTCATTTCAACATGTGATTAGCATTTAAAAGTTAATATTAAAATGATTGAGATATATTACTTTTTAAATACCAACTACTTAAAATCTAGTACAGGTGTCTATTTTATACATGCAGCACATAATTACTTTTTAAAGTTTTGTTTTTTAATCAATGACTAATAAAATAACTTTTTATTAAGTTGAAATAGTAAAATTATATATTTTTTGGTTGTACAGTTATTTTTAAATTTATTTTATTTTATTTTATTTATTTTTTTTTTGAGTCAGGGTCTCACTGTTACCCAGGCTGGGGTACAGTGGTGTGATCAAGGTCCACTGAAGCCTTGACCTCTCTAAGCTCAGTAATCCTCCCACCTCAGCCTCCCAGGTGGCTGGGGCTATAGGCATGTGCCACTACACCTACCTAACTTCTATATTTTTTGTAGAGTCAGTGTTTCGCCATGTTGCCAAGGCTGGCCTTGAACTGGACTCAAGCAATCCTCCCACCTCAGCCTCCCAAAGGGCTAGGGTTACAGGCATGAGCCACCATGGCCAGCCTGGTATAAAGTTTCATAAATTTAACACATATATAGATTCATGTAATCATCCATAAAAGAAGGATACAGAACAGCAGTGTCACTCTAAAAAAAATTATTTAAAAAAATTGACTTGTAATAATTGTACATATTTCTGGGTTACATAGTGATGTTTTAATATGTGTAACATATAGTAATCAGATCAGGATAATTAGTATATAAATCTCAAACTTTTCTCATTTCTTTTTGTTGACAGCATTCAATATCCTCCTTCTAGCTATTAGAAATTACATATTATATTACTGTTAACCATAGTAATTCTACAACTTACAGCACATAGTAATATACTCAATATATACAACATAATTAAGTCAAATTCTCAATATAGAGTAGTCACATATATTGCACATATGTACAATAGATAGTATAGCACACCATAATGCAGATTAGGGCTCCATAATCTCATGCGGCTAGTGAGTACTGTATTCGTATAAAATCTCCTAATCTTCTTCTACAGAGAAGAAGCTTGGGTCCAGTGCAGGGGGATCTGTTTAACACTGTGTGGCTGTCATTGGGGATAAGAGCAAGCATCCATAAGTTCATGTTTGAGGGCTTTAGGAACAGTCTAGTTCACTGCCTCTGGATGTAATTTAAAATGAGTCAGAAAAGTTGAAAGCAGTGACAAAAGTAAAAGAGTTAGGAAGAAATTCATGGTGAAGAGTAGCAATAATTGCCATGAGGCAGAAACGGGAAGTCCCGAACTAAAAGTTGTATGACTGTGGTACAAGAAAATAGACCTACTTCAGGTAGGTTATCAAAAAATTTATGTGGCTGGTCATGGTGGTTCATGCCTATAATCCTAGCACATTGAGACAATAAAGCAGGAGGACTGCTTGAAGCCTGGAGTTCAAGACCAGCCTGGGCAACATAGCAAGATCCTCGTCCTACAATACATTTTTTAAAAGATTCTCCAGGCATGGTGGTGCATGCCTGTAGCCCCACCTACTTGGGAGGATGATGTGGGAGGATTACTTGACCCTGGGACTTCAAGGCTCTGGAGCTGTAATTGTGCCACTACACTCCAACTTGGGGGACAGAGCAAGACCCTGTCTCAAAAGAAAATAAAATATTTTAAAAGGTTTATATATTTAGGCTCTGCAAAAGCGGAGTGTATTTGGTAATTTTTTTTTTCTGGTTTACTTTTCATAGCCCCATGAAAACAACTGGCCATTTGAGAGGTTCTTATAGTTTATTATATATTTAACAGCACTTTCCATGTGTTGTTACTAAATATCCAAAGCAGTGGTTTTCATTTTTGTCACCTTGAATATCAGTAAATTGAAATCTCTAAAATAGTACAGGGTGGCCGTGATCTCTAAAGCAACTCGATGACAGTATCCCACCATTCCCTTCAATAAATATGCTGTGAGCCCAGATAGAGAAACCCAGCACCTTTATTAGATAAGGACACTAATTATAGTGAGGTAGAGCACATTCATTCACATCCTCTGATGTGTCTGAAGAAGCACGAGTAATGTTGTGTCAGAGCTGATAAAAGGTGCTCAGACACATGTTGCCTGCTTTTTGTCCATAGGGAACACATATCTGTGACTAAAGACATATTAGACTTTCTGTGAAAAAGCTTAACACCCAATCTTTATAAGGAAAATTTTCATTATTAGGTTATCTATTTGTTAATAAGTAATATACCAGAGTTTAATTTATGTATTTTTTTCTGATGTAATGTTTCGACTCTTGGAAAGATAGTTTATACAATTTTTTTAAAGAAGTGTAAAATATTACACTAAAAGCAGAAAATCCTTTTGTCTATTAATTAATTGGCTATTTGAACGATGTTCTAGTTTTCACTACATCTGCAAGCATCTCATCATAAAATATACAGCAAGTATCAGCAAATGTTCTTCTTTTATATAGTCTTTTTTTTGGGGGGGGAGGAAGGGAGGAAGGCAGGAAGGGAGAGAAGGAGGAAGGGAGGGAAAAAGGAAGGGATGAAGGAAGGAAGGGAGGAAGGAAGGGAGGGAGGGAGGGAGGGAGGGAAGGGAAGGAAGGAAATCAAGCA
>CM052651.1:109614182-109633739 GCA_028533165.1 Leontopithecus rosalia
AGGTGAGTCTGCCTTCCTGGAGCTCCAAACCTCGGTCAGAAGGGGAACCAGTTATGTTCACTCTGCGCCGAGGTGCCGGCACAGCTTCTGCGCCGGCCTCAGGAGTCAGCGCTGGGAACCCGCGCGGCTCCTCCAAACCCCGGTCAGAAGGGGATTCAGCCCCGCCTAGTCAGCTCCGAGAGCTGCCGTGCGGAGGTGCCGGTGAGACTGGTGCACCGCGGTGCCGGCGAAACTACTGCCCCGTGTGGCTCCTCCACTGGGAATCTTCTGCTCCTGAACGACCAGAATTTGTCTGAAAGTGTGGCGTTCTCTAGTTCTATGAGCTTTAACTGCGAGCTGCAATCCCAAGATGTTAGCGATCGGCCATCTTGGATCGTTCCCCTATAGTCTTTTATATTATTCCTCCTGATTATATTACCCAAAAGGACAAAACATATATGGTATAATTTAGTATTTTTGTTTTTTAACATTCAGTAAGCAGTTAATGAGTTTCTCCTATGACCCTTTCAGTAAAGAAGCTAGATTTTCTTTATTGATTTTGGTTTTTTTTCTACCTAACTTAGACGTCTTTTAAAATTTGGCACTAAAATAAGAATAACAATACTTAATTTTTATTACAAATAACAGAGATTGATGCATGTAGACCACAAAAACTTGGCTGCAAGGCTAGGCTTTTGGAGCTAGCATTATAAAGTTTCTCTAATGATGTATAGGTCTTTGTGACCTATATTTGGTCCAAACGTAGCCCTTTACATGTGGGGCAAGGTGAGACAGAAAGTGGGGAACAAATTGGGTTATACTAGCATGTTGGGGGCTGGATGTGAGAGTGAAGTGAGTCTACCAGCTTCTGCTGGTAGAGTTTTTTATAACACAGGAAAAACTGGTTATTTATTGCAGGAAAATAAGTACCTGTCATTTCTGCATTTGTTTCTTGTTAAATAAATGTTTAAATATATTTTTAAGAAAGATGTGTTCATTGAAACTAACAATTTTTGTTCTACTTGGAAAATCACGGAATTTTCACTTTGTTTTCTTCTCAAAGAAATCCATACTTCCCAGCTGATCTTAAACTGGGACTCCTTCCTCCCAAGTTTGAACAGGTCTGATTCATGGCAGTTCATAGCCATATCTGAAGTTTATAGTGGTGAATCTCTATGCCAGTGATCACTATCACATGGCCTTATTCAGTTCCCAGAGGGACAATGGTGAGTCAAACTTCCTAACCCCCATCAGGCTTCAGGAAGAGAGAACTTTCTCACCAAGAAGATCCTTGAGAAGCCTGTTTGAAAGTCAGCTCCCATCACTTTGAACCTATAATTTTGCTACATTGCATCTGCTAATTATCTTATACAATCATACCCATTAATTTTATTTGGAGAACTGTTTCCTCTGCTTCTTCCAAGTTAACATTCAATATGCAATTAATGAGTTTCTCAAAGCCAATCCATAACAATAGAGGAATGAGGTTTAGATTATTCATATTGGCCCAGGATTTACTTTTACTTATAGAAAACTTTTTAAAAAATTGCTTTTAAAGACTTACTGTATTGGGCCTATTTGTTTGTTTCTCTATTTTGCTTTTTGTTTGTTTGTTTGTTTATTTATTTTGAGACGGAGTCTCCCTCTGTCACCCAAGCTTTAGTACAGTGGTGTGATCTCAGCTCACAGCAACCTCCACCTCTAAGGTTCAAGTGATTCCAGTACTTCAGTTCTCTTGTGGCTAGGATTATAGATGTGTGCCATCGTGCTCAGCTAATTTATTATTTTTAGTAGAGATTGAATTTTGCCATGTTGCCCAGGCAGGTCTCTGACTGCTGAGCTCAAGCTATCCACCTGCCTTGGGCTCCCAAATTACTGGGATTACACATGTGAGCCACTGCATCCAGCCTGCCCTTGCTTTTTTAAACATGAACATATAAAGCTACTTTCTGAGGGATTAAGTAATACACTAGTGTATTTAAGAAAACTAGTTACTGTATTTGGTTAGTCACTCTATAGCCACTAAAAGTACAAATCTAATATGTAAGACTTTAATAAGAATAAATAATTAACAAAAAATTAAAATTAACATAGCATTTAGACCAGCTATAGCTGGGGTATATCCCAATAAAACTTCTTTTAAAAAGGGAAGAGGGCTGGGCACGATAGTTCACGCCTGTAATCCCAGCACTGTGGTAATCCCAGCACTATGGGAGTCCGAGGCAGGAGGATCACTTGAACTCAAGAGTGGGCTGAGACTAGCCTGGGCAACAGAGTGAGATCCTTTCTCTACAAAACAAAACAAAACAAAATTAGCTGTGCACGGCGGCATGCACCTGTGGTTCCAGCTACACGGGAGAGTGAGGAACAAGGATCACTTGACCCTGGGAGGTTGAGGCTGCAGTGAGCTGTGTTTGAGCTACTGAACTCCAGCCCGGGCAATATAATAAGGTTCTGACTCAAAGTATTAAAATAAAAAGTAAATAAAAAGGGAGAAGGAGTTATTATCAAGGCCAAAAGTAAAAATGATAGTGAGACTGAGGTTCAAAGTTAGTAATACCTATAATTTTAACGTGTTCTGATGTAGGCTTTACTATCAAGTGGTGAAAAAAAAGACTTAATCTCCATTTATAGGACAGTTAGTGGACTGTGGCAATCTGTAAGGATGAGAGAGACAAAAAAGCAGGATTAATGTCTCACTCTCCCATGGGACTGAACCATGGGACCTGCAAATCCCAAGAGAGAGGGAGACTCATACAAGGTCACTTTGGATTAGGCATGCAAACTAATGGCCTTACTAATTGTTCCAAGGGGTCCTGTGATTGGGCATGAAGCCAGGACACTTCAGCCAACAAAGCCTTTCAATTAGGTACAGTTGCAATGCCAAGTTCCTCAGCAAGAGCATGTGAAAGAGCTCCTTTTGACTTTTGATCAAATCCATTTAAAATCTTTGCCATGGGACCCTGAAAATCACCCATATAAAATATGTCTGGAATGTCTCATACCTGGGAACTAATATTAGGTATTATTGTTACTATAGAGCTTATTACCAATGAATTGGTTCATAAGGCTCTCAAGTAAATGGATTTCAAAACAAAATATTGCTGTAGATCAGGCTGGAGACAGGAAATCAACCCACATTTGCCCACAAAGTTAAAGACTATCCACTTTTGAAGGCAGGAACTTTGTCCTATACCTCTGTGCAGGTGCGGAGCCCAACATAGGGTAGACATTTAATGAATTTTTTTTTCTAATTGTATTGATAAGATAAACAGTGGACTTCTTGAGCTTGTAAAATATGCATCAAACAAATACATGGTTTACTGTTGGAAGACTCTTTTCTGTTCTATTTTCTTGGCTACCCATGGTGAAACTTGAAATAGTTGTGCTTTTAGGACAGCAGAAGAGCTTTTTTTTCTAACCTGGGAAATCCATTTCAGTGGCAGTGTGCCGGCTTCGTGGTGGTTGTTTAATCCCTCCTGCTTTGGAGCGCTCATTTGTGTCGAGTTGTGAAGTCCCCTGCCTTGGATGTGATCATAGAACTATGGAGAAGGGCTTTCGCTTCAGTACACTTTATTTTCAAGTGTAAGAAAAACAAGGTTGGACCCACACGTAGTCCTGGATACTTTGTTTTCAGCTCTTATTTGTCTTTTCTATTGAATTTTTGGTGACAATAATAATTCACAACCAAAAGAAAGATTCAGCTTTATTCTCTTCAAAAGGGATACTCCCATAATTTCAACTCTCCTAAGGTAGATACAATTAGGGAAATGATAGAACCCCAAAGCAAAAAGTTAGGACAGACTGTAGCAATTTCTGTGGCCTGTGCAACAATTACCTGCCTGTTCTGCCAAGCTCCCCTATGTGGAATCAAACAAGTCTTTAGAGAAAGGAATTCAATTTGTTGTTTTTTTGGTGAGGAATGCAAGAATTTAGGAGACATTGAACACTTACATCTTAACCATGAAGGTTTGGAGAATGTAACCTGGAAAAATATGCTTTTACAAATGTAAACAATAGTTATACAGTCAAATGCCTATAGGAACCAAAAAGGTAAGAAAAAAATTGTGAATTGGGGCAGGTATTAAATGAAAGAAGTGCTCGGGGCTGTGGCAGAATGGTAGATTTATGCTTATTCCAAAGTTATTCAAATTATTGAACACACACACACACACACACACACACACACACACACACACACTTCTTAAGCCAAACATGTCAGTGGCTTATGTAGTTTTTTGGCCATTATTTTAACCCATAAATCTTATCTGGCATTTTGTTTAGGTTTTTCACGTTAGGAAAGTTTTTCCAAGTGTGACTTAAAAATAGATCTGCTTACTGTCATGTGACATTTCAAGAGAGGTATGATTTTAAAAGAACTAAAGACTGAGTCATATGGAAGCAGGACCTTCTTAACCCTTCCTAATTCAACAAAAGCTCAATCCGCTGCTACAATGACCCTAGGAGGACTGAGTCTGGACCCTCATTCAGTACTCCTCTCCTTGAGCTCCCCCTAGAGGTCACTGTCCTCCATTAACAGGCCCCCAGCTGTTGCTCAATATCTTCTGAAAGGTGAGATAAATTCGCAGGAATAGGAGTGGTGGTGGTGCTGATGCTATGGAAATAACAATCAAAAGAGAACTAAGGACAATATTTATATATATTTATTCCTCGTGTCTTGTTCAGTAAATATCGAGGGCATGCTACGTGCATAAAATTATGATGGATGTTCTGGAAATACAGAAATCACCAATGTAGTACCTCTCTCTTTGGGGAAACTAAAAACCCACATAAAGGAACCATTCTTTCTGTCATCTTAACCATTCTTTCTGACATCTTACAATTGTCTTTTACTAATTTTTCTACTACGTACTTCTTAAGTAATGATGTTCTTAAGAATTCTTTTCAAACTTTCTTTCCTCATTTTACATACCTTTATTTAGGTACGCCTGTTCTTTCTTCTGATTTCAGTTACCACCTATTTTCTGAAGATTTTCACCTTTATATCTCTAGACTGCACCCTTCCTGAGTGACAGACTTATGCTCAAAATTTTCTGCTGAAATTCTCCCCTAGAATGTTTCAAAGTCAATTCAAATCCAATATATCCTAATGAAAATTCAAGGCCATAAGTATTTAGTGCCATATGTGCAATACTAGTAATAAGTGCTATGAATCTAGAATATTTTGAGCTAAGATGTCTGAGATAGACATGGGCAAGACTTCAAACAAGGATTGTTATTGGGCAACAGTAGCATTGTTTCTTTCTACCTATTGTTTCTTTCTTTGTTTTTTTTAAGACAAAGTCTTACTCTGTCACCCCCAGGCTGGAGTGCAATGGTGCAGTTTCCAGGTTACAGTCTCCAAACCTTCATGGTAAATTTGTAAAAATATACTTTTACAAATTTAAACAATAATTGTACATTCAAATGTCTATAGGGACCAAAAAGATAAGAAAAAAAAATGTGAAGTGAAGCAGGTATTAGATGAAGGAAGTGTTAAGAGCCGTGGCAGAATGGTAAATGTATGCTTGTTCCAAAGTTATTCAAATTATTGAACACACACACACACACACACACACACACACACACACTTTTTTGGCCATTATTTTAACCCATAAATCTTATCTGGCATTTTGTTTAGGTTTTCCATGTTAGGAAAGTTTTCTACCATTGTTTCTTTCTTTGTTTCCTTTTTTTTTCTTTAGACAAAGTCTTACTCTGTCACCCCAGGCTGGAGTGTCATGGTGCAATCCTAGGTCACTGAAGCATCACCTTCCTGGACTCAAAAGATTATTCTGCCTTAGCCTCCTCAGTAGCTGGAACTATAGGCCAGTGCAGCCACACCTCAATAATTTTTAAATTTTCTGTAGAAATGAGATCTCACTTATTGCCTACGCTGTTCTTGATATCCTGGTCTCAAGGAACCCGCCTTCCTTTGCCTTCATAAGGATTATATGAGTGAACCACAGTGCACAGCCTTATCCCAATACTTTTGAGGTTCAAGCTCAGTTTTGACCTCTATTACAATCCGTATTTTTTTTAAGTGAAAACTTCTCTTGCAACAATGTTTTTCATTCTGTTTTATTTTTTCCTCTTCTAACTGAGGAGATTGGAAATTGAAGACCAGATAGGCAGAAGACCCAGCCATATTCAGCTCACCTAAAAAATATACATATTTTTCAAATATTTATAGATATCTTGATGCCTAGAACCCAAAAAGGACAATCCTGAATCCCAGTTGAGAGGCAGCTTTTGAATGCCAGGCATTTTCTTCATTCACTCTCCATCCACTTAAGAGTGTGGCTCTGGCTCTGCCTTTGTCTCAGCCAGTAGCTGAATGCAGCCTCTCAGGCTCACAGCACTGCCCTGTAATCCCCTGAAAGAACTGGAGTTCTTTCTGTTCCCTCCCTTGCAGTGTGGCACTTCCAGCTTAAGCAACTCTCAGCCCAACTGAACTCTTTTATAATTCCATCAGGCAAGCTCTTTTGATGCTTATTTCAAAATAAAATAGATGTTTTCTTCTTTATATCTTATGCAATGTTGTTTAGAAGGAACACAGAGAGCCTTTTCTGTTCCCTGAGTAATCACAGTAGTTGCTTTTCTTCCTAGAATTGTAGATAATTAAAACATGATTTTTTTTTTTGTAATGTACAACTAGGTAGACCATGAAAATCTTAGCTTTGTGGTACTTTTTCATGAGAAAAAAGTATCATTTTGACTTTGATAGCCTCAGAGGTGAATAAATTATAATATGACAGCATACAAAAAAGGGTATACAGTTGTGAAAATTCAGTAGGAAACAATAGAGTCTATTGAAGAGTTCTAATGTCTTGTGGCTTTTCCTTCCACAATGACAGTTATTAAAATTTTTAAATTTTTTTTTTAGCCTTTGAATAGAAAACTGTCCATTTGCAAGGCAGGTAAATAGCTTTAAATATTTGTCAACGAGTGTTGTGAAAGAGATCTTTTGTAATTACAGCTACTGAAGTTAATTAGGCATATTATATAGCATGGCTTGTTTGGCATAATACTGGCTTTGTTCTTAATTGAAGTGTTATTTGGTGAGTCTGTTTAATGAAGGGTTATGTGTTTTCTTTTGTAATTCTAAAAGTCACAGAAAAATATAGCCCAGATGAATAAATGAAGTTAAGAAGCATTTGAAAAAAGAACAGAAGTTTCCTAATTTTTGTTAGTTTATTAAGCTAGTGCTTGAATTGGAAAGTATTGAAAACTCTGCTTTTGTTTTTAAAGGCAAAATCAGATGAAATTGCACTTGGCTTAGGTTTTGATGGGATAATCATTTGGCTTTTAATAATGCATCCTACAGATGCAAGAGCATGCACAGATTAGGAACCGGCATGACTTGTTTCAAGGTTAAGGACAAATATGTTTATAATATAGTCATCTCCACCCTACCTTCACCAATCAATCACTTGTGCTCCTGCACTTCTTTTTAGAAAACAAAACAAAAACAAAATGATATCTTTCTCTAAGACCCAACTTCACTTTCCCTGCTTGGCAAAAAAAGAAAATAAAAGAAGAAGAAGAAAATCCAAGAACCCTAGGAAATGTAAGACTTGTCCTGATTCCAACACTAAGCAGAAATGGAACCATCTGCCTGATTAGACTCCTTCTGCTATTGTTGTTCCCTGATGCACAATGTTGATGCTGGAGCCTGAGCTTGGAGACTGATGGATGGTGGATGTGCACAATCGTTGAGGAATTACTGCTGTTATATATACATGCCATGCCATACGGGTGTCCTATATTATGTGCCAAGGTGATAGCTCTTTTTTGTTCATATCACCATGCTCAGCTATTGTTGCTGAAAGCACACAAAATGGGAGGAAAGAGCATTTCAGAGCTGTAAAATAGCACGTGTTACACCTCAAGACAGAAGAGATATGGTTATGTCTAGACAGAGAAATACACTGGGCAACATCACTTTCTAACAGCAGTTAACTTTGGACTATAGGATCATAGATGATTTTGTTTCAACTTTCTTAGTCTTCTACAAGAAAACCACATTATCTTATTATTAAAAAATGTTTATGTACCCAAAAGAGTCAAAAATCAGTGACACAGGAAACAACAAAACCTAGAAGTGATATTATTTTTATCTCTCTCTTCTTTTTTTTTTTTTTTAGTTAGGTTCTCACTGTCACCCAGGCTAGAGTGCAGTGGCCTGGTCATAGCTCACTGCAGCCTTGAACTCCTGCACTCAAACGATCCTCCCACCTCAGCCTCCTGAGTTGCTGGGACTACAGAAACATATCACCATGCCTAGCTAATTTTTAATTTATTATTATTATTATTATTATTATTATTATTATTATTATTGTAGAGATGGAGTCTCCCTATGTTGTCCAGGCTAGTCTTGAACTCCTGAGCTCAAGGGGTCCTCCCACCTCACCCTTCCAAAGTGCTGGGATTACAGGTGTGAGCCACTGTGCCCAGCTAGTACTATTTTAAAAAGTGTTACAGAGCAGTACTCAAGCTATATAAGAAGAAGAAAATGAAAAAATGAATTCATCAGAATTAAGGAAAACACTGATGCAGGAATCCAGGTCTAAAATGAAGTCTTGATCTGGGTATTGGCAGATTCTGTGGAGAAGGTTACAGAGAAACAAGAAAGAATGTAGGGCTGAATTCAGGATGGAAGGGTTTCTCACCTGTTTTATCTGTCTCAAAGGTGCCACCCACAACAGAGGCCTGACAATTTTTCCTAATCTTTCACTTCCTTGTATTTCCAGATTTTGTTTTATGTCTTTGTTTTCCTGCATCTTGTCTGTGATATACCGAAGTGTAAATTTTTTTATGCTCCTGCTGGTTGGTGTTCTCTGAAGTCCTTGGATCTACTGTTTTGTGCCTTCAAGGGGATACAACCCTCTTGCTCTGCTCAGGTGCCACAAAGCGGAAAAAACATGCAGATTATCAACTCCAGTAACTAGAATCAGCCATTAACCATGACCCTTGTCCCTCTTCCTATCTTCTTTTGGTTTCAATGGTTTTATTACTATTAAGGCATAGTAAAACGAACAGACCAGGAGAAAACTGCCATTGAAAAGGTGATTTATTATACTCTCAGATCTCAAGAGAAGAAGTATAGGTCATGCCACAGAGGCCACGCGAGGAATTGCCAGGGTCGGTCCCAAAGCAGAGGGGGAGGGGAAAACTGGTGCCCACAAGCCTTCACCATGGTTTCTATGGGAAAAATGGGCAAGGGAGGGCAATTGGGCTTAGAATTGGTGAGCTTGAAAATCCTGGCAAGTTTTGGGGCATGGCAGTTGTCCCTAGTTGTCTGGCATCTGGCCCTGGGGTGATTAGAGCAGGTGTATAGTGGCTTGGAGTGTGAGATAAGGGAGGTGGTAGACTCTGAATTGGTTCTTTTCTTTCTTTTTTTTTTTTAAGACAGTCTCACTCTGTTGCCAGGTTGTAGTGCAATGGTGCAATCTTGGCTCACTGCAACCTCCGCCTCCTGGGTTCCAGCGATTCTCCCGCCTCAGCCTTTCAGGTAGCTGGGACTACAGGTGCCCGCCACCATGCCTGGCTAATTTTTGTATTTTTTGGGTTTCACCATGTTGGCCAGGATGGTCTTGATCACCTGACTTCGTGATCTGCCCACCTCAGCCTCCCAAAGTGCTGAGATTACAGGCGTGAGCCATCACGCCCAGCCGGTTCATTTGTATTTTAACAGTGTGCCCCTGGGGAGGAGAACCCCCGGTGAGAAGAGGAGGGTCAAAGGCTCCTGGAGGCTAAGGCAAGATGCCTCAGGTATATTATCAAGTTGTACAGAATATGATGTGTCTGGCATATGCATGTAGTATAAATAAAGCATCTAACTTAGAGAAGCTGGCAACATGGTTAATATACCCTTCTCCCTCTTGTCCTCTTTCTCCCTCCCTCTGACTTTCATGCTCCTGTGAAGAGGCTTATGACAAAAGTCCAGTGTACTTTGATAATGCCTGGTGGGTGGAGAGCAGTAGGAGAGTTGAAAATGGGATGGGGCAGCAGGATAAATCTCCAGTCTTGGGTGTCTCACAGCATCCCCAGTTACCTAAAGAACTTCACTTTATTGGAGAAGTCTTTGGAAGAATTTTGTATGTAAGATCATAGCTAAGAAAGATGTATATTAAACTAGTGATAGCTTTGTTATCAAAAATTACCCTAATGATGATGAATAATTTTGAAATTTTAAAAATACCTTAATGCATAATTTTTACTCCATATTTGAATATTTATTAAGCTATGTGTGTGTGTATATATATATTTATTAAGCTATGTGTGTGTATATATATATATGTACACACACACACACAGTTTAGAAAATATGTGTTTAGAAAATACAAAGTATATATTTTACAGTCTTGATTTATATATTGAAAGTATAAACCCTATATTGTATGTTTTATATTACAAATATATTTATATATGAGATATGACAAATATTATAAGATTTGAGTGACTGTATTTTTTACACACGGTTTTGACCATTCTTACCAACCTCCAACTTTTCAAATCATGATTCTCCTTTAAAATCTATTTAAAGTACCACATCCTTGTGGAACTTGGGAGTAAGCTTGCTCCTGGTCATATATTACAGTATTGATTATACTGGCTAATCTATTGCAGGTCATAGCCAGTCTTGGCCACTGGGCTGCCACAGTATTCTCCAAATAAACATGTTTTTCCTGAATATTCCTGATAACAATAATCCTAAACCTGAGTTTTTATCTTTAGTGTCATTATCTCTCTCTTCCCCAACTCCCACATCCTCACATTCTGTATGCTCAATTACTAGAATTCTATCTTGACCTATGTTTTGAGTTTTTGCAATGGTATCTTGCCTTGCTAATTAGATCTGCTGAAGAGTTTCTGCCAGTACAGAAGCCCAGTCTTTGTACATCATAGATTTCCTAGATGGTGATGACAAGCCTGTCTCTACTGCCAAGTATCTCCTTCTACTATTATTGATGTGTCCTGCCCCCCACCACCCTGCAATTCACTAACAGATGAATCTATTTCTAAATCCTGGACATTATCTTAAATTAAATCTTAACCTTGAGTAACTAGCCATGCCTGGATGATGAGTTATAAATTAATGTACTAAGCATTCCAGCTATTTTTACTCTCTTCTCACACACTTTGTATCAAGCACATTGACTTGTTTTGCCGCCAACTAGATTCAAGGAATCACTTCTCCTGTTACATTTGGTGGAGCCATACTTCATCTTGTCTACAACATCCTTCCACTTGAGCTTTGAATTCTCCCTGCTTCTGAGATCTCTCACATGCGATTATTTGATAAATGTCTACCTCCCACGGTAGGCCGTAATTTATAGGAGATCAGTGATCTTGTTCTATTTTTTATTCCTATTGCACCCCTAATGCCTGGCAGAGTGCCTGTCACATAGTAAGTGCTCAATAAATATCTGTTGAATAAACGAATGAAAATGCTAAGGCCCTTGAAGTATCAGACTATGTAATGTAAACTCCATCTTAGAATCTACTGTTACGTTACTCAGACTCAAATATACGTAATGATGAATGAAGGCCCTCTTGAAGAAATATATAATTTAATGCTATGTTAGAATTCATAAGCTTCAGAAGATTAATCTTCAATTTCAGAGAAAAGTATTCTGCATAGAAATTTAGACCTAAATAAAAGAGGACATACCCCGGGATAAAAGTTCAGACTGGCTCTCATGATATGGTACATTTCTAAGCTCATTTTGATGGTCAATATCCACATTCCTTTTTTGAAATCTGTTTAGATAATTTTCTCCTTTTCGCATTGGCAACAAAACAGAATCGGTTTGATCAAAAGACTCAATGCAGTTTCTAACCATTGCACAAGCCAACATAAGGCTCATTCTGGGTTCATTTTTGGGTTAGTCCACATCTCTATCATTTATTGTGGAATGTAACTGGTATTTCCTGCTTTCACAAAGAAACTCAAACCCCAGTTGAAATATCAAGAGCTCAAAAGGATGGGGCTGTGTTCTCTTCATTCGTAAAACAAGGAATCCTCCCTCCACAAAAATCCCAAATAAGACCTGAGGGCCTAACAACAGCAGTCCCAATTCTGTTTGCTTTGTAGCAGTGCTGTCCAGTAGAAACTTAATGCCAGCCTTAAATATAATCCACATGTGTAATTTAAAATTTTCTAGTATATACACATTCAAAAAAGGTAAGAGATACTTTGAAAATAATTTTAGTAATGTATTATTAAAATGTAATGTTGTTTATTTAATTTCAAAAATGTTTCAGCATTCTAAACATACAAAAAAGCAACAGAATGTTAGAAATCATGTTTAAGTACAGAAAACTTTCCTTGATGCAGTGGGCCTTTGCTTTGTTGACAATGAAAAGTTTTACAGTTTGTTTAAAAACAAATGGTTTTAAAACTACCACACTTAAATGAAAAAAAAATGCAAAAACAAAAAGTAAACACTTCCGAAGCCAACTGACCACCTTTTGTTCACAGCTAGGAATGGTAGCAGAATGCTATGTCACTAGATACAGAAGCAAGAAAACCTGAAGCTAAATGGATACCCACTGCAGTCAACAGGTCAAGCCTCATAGTGCATACCCTGAGCTATGACCCCTTTCAAAGGCATCTGCTATCGCAGCCTCAACATCAAGCAAAGAGCATCAAGAGTTTGCTTGGTTATTTTGTTCTTTTTACAAACTATAGATATATAGTTGATAACTCAAGATTTCTAGCCAGTAACCATGTAGTTAACACTATCTTACAAAAAAAAAATGCCAGAAGCACCTTTAAATGCCTTATCACACTAACAGCAAAGTGCACACAGTAAGGAGGGCATGAGGGTACCTTTACATTTTAAAAATATTTGGAAATATGTACAACTTTGATACAGTTTCGGGGTGCTCTGGACATGCATGACTACTTCATGTAAACCTTTGATAGTTTCTAGAGCACTGTAAGAAACAACAATATGATCATAATCAAATTTTGTAATTAAACCTAATGAGGCTAACAGATACTTCTCAAATAAAAGATGTGTCAATTACAGCTATCCCCCACTATAAGGCAGAGGTCCCCAACCCTTGAGCCATGGATAGATACCACCCAATGGCCTGTTAGGAATGAGGCCGCAGAGCAGGAGGTGAGCAGCAAGTGAGCAAAGCTTCATCTGTATTTACAACCGCTCCCCATGGTTCAAATTACCATCTGAGCTCCACCTCCTGTCAGATTGGCAGCAGCATTAGATTCTCATAGGAGCTCAAACCCTATTGTGAACTGTGCATGTGAAGGATCTAGGTTGTCAGCTCCTTATGAGAATCTAACTAATGCCTGATGATGTCACTGTCTCTCATCACCCTCAGAGGGACCGTCTAGTTGGAGGAAAACAAGCTCCAGGTTCCCACTGATTCTACATTATGGTGAGTTGTATAATCATTTCATTATATATTACAATGTAATAATAATAGAAATAAAGTGCACTATAAATGTAATGTGCGTGAATCACCCCAGAAACCCATCCCTCCACCATCCATGGCGAAATCGTCCTCCACAAAACTGGTCCCTGGTGCCAAAAAGTGTGGGGACAGCTGCTCTAAGTTCACAAGGAGACAGATAAACAGTTTTTAAATGTGTACTTCTCCTCTTCCTCCTCCGTTTTTTCTTCTTCCTCGTCTTCTTTGTTGTCCGCTTCCACCTTTAGTGGAACCCTTTGGGCCATCACACTTTCCTCTGGACTTGGAGTCAGCAGCATCCTGCTCATACGTCTTTAGCTGCACCACCTTACTGATGTAAGGCTGCTTTCACTGTCCCTTCAGTATTCCACATCTCACCCAGCTTTTCTGACACTTCACAGAGATGCCAGGGTTTGTGGATTTGATCTTGTGGCAGAATTTTCCACAGAACAGAAGAATTCAGATGGAGGCCTTTTGGGGGCATTAG
This sequence comes from Leontopithecus rosalia, assembly GCA_028533165.1. Lineage (NCBI taxonomy): Eukaryota > Metazoa > Chordata > Mammalia > Primates > Cebidae > Leontopithecus > Leontopithecus rosalia. Next base: position 109,628,092 of record CM052651.1, read on the forward strand.
GGTTCTTCTGGCCTCCCTTAGCTTGTTCATAATCTTCGTTTCCCAATCATAGAGTACTTTATCGACTTTTGCCATTTCATCAGATTTAAACTTCTCTTTCCCAAACATTGTCTTTCACCTCTTAGAGCAATTGTTGGAAAATTCTGTAAAATTGATAGGGAACACTGGGCTCACACCTGTAATCCCAGCACTTTGGGAGGCTGAGGCGGGTGGATCACGAGGTCAAGAGATTGAGACCATCCTGGTCAACATGGTGAAACCCCGTCTCTACTAAAAATACAAAAAATTAGCTGGGCATGGTGGTGTGTGCCTGTAATCCCAGCTACTCAGGAGGCTGAGGCAGGAGAATTGCCTGAACCCAGGAGGCGGAGGTTGCAGTGAGCCGAGATCGTGCCATTGCACTCCAGCCTGGGTAACAAGAGCGAAACTCCGTCTCAAAAAAAAATTGATAGGGAACTCTATATTTTTCTTTTTATGTTCTATCTCTGCACATCTGCACAAAGAGGGCATAGGCAGACATCTTACCCTTTAGTTTCTTGGGCTCAACTTTAGCCATCCTAACTGTATTGTTCCAATATATTTTATTTAGCTTAAAATATAAAAAAAAATCACTTCAACATGTAATCAACATGAACATTGAGATAGTTAACATGTTTTTCCTATACTAAGTCTTTGCAATCTGTTGTGTGCTTTACGCTGCAATTCAAACTAGCCAAAATTTAAGAGCTTAATTGCAAGTTATGGCTAATGATTCCATATTAGGCAGCATAGTTCTAGAATATGCTTCTGTGCTATTTTTTCCCATATAGCTGGAAGAGATGTCCACATTTATTTCTACTGCAACCATTGGCACCATAATGAGGAAAGGCCAGCTGCTGAAATCTCTGAAAAGTTTTAATAGATTCAGCAAGTAAGATCTATCCAAGTGCTTTAGTTCTCTCCAAGCCTCTGCTCACTCCAGCTGCAGTTGCTGGATTCAGCTCAACTTTGATACAGTGTGACTGGGTTCATGCTGCTGCTCTGATTGCAGCCATCATTATACAACCTTGTCCAGGCTCACTGTGGCCAGAAACAGGAAGGACTCTTTTCCCTTTCATGTCAAGTACAGCCAAGTGTGCTCAAACCGAAACTGACTTAATATCTCAGTGCCACAGCATTTGTAAGATTCACTCACATGTATTCTTTCTGTTTTTCTTACTCTGGATAACTCTAACGATCAAGAAGCATCCTTCTAGGCTAAGAACCTATAAACTCTAATATCTAGAATAATACATATATGTATTTTTAAAATCTTTTTTTGAGACAGGGTCTCACTGTTGCCCAGGCTGGCATTCAGTAGTAGGATTATCGCCTACTGCAGCCTCAGATTCCTGGATTCCAGCAATCCTCACTCCCACCTCAGTCTCCTGAGTAGCAGGGACCACAGGTGAGCACAATCATGTCTGACTAGTTTTTTAATTTTTTGTAGAGATTGTGTCTCCCTGTGTTGCCCAGGCTGTTTTTAAACTCCTGGACTCAAATAATCCTGCCTTGAACTCCCTGTTGGGAATACAAGTGTGAGCCTCCCCGCAATGCCTGACTGAATAATATATATATATATATATACATATATACACATATACACATGCATATATATAAATATATATATTTTTTCTTTTTTCTTTTTTTTGAGACAGAGTCTCACTCTGTCACCAGGCTGGAGTGCAGTGGCACAATCTCGGCTCACTGCAACCTCTGCCTCTTAGGTTCAAGCGATTCTCCTGCCTCAGCCTCCTGAGTAGCTGTGACTACAGGCATGCAACACCACACTCAGCTTATTATTATTATTATTTTATATTTTTAGTAGAGACGGGGTTACACCATGTTGGCCAGGATGTTCGTGATCTCTTGACTTGTGATTCACACACCTTGGCATCCCAAAGTGCTGGGATTACAGGTGTGCATCACCAGGCCCAGCCCTGAAAAATATTTTTTAAATAACATTTTAACAGACACAACGAATACATTTATGGAGAATTAAAAAACCGAGGTTTAGTGTCATGAGAATAGCATGTTTTCTTAAATTTTTGTATGTAATAAACCACAAAGATTATACTGTGGATTCTGGTAACTTCCAGCTCATCTTTACTGGGAGTGATTGATAGTAGATCTAACCTAAGATGATTTTGTCGATTTTTCAAGTTGTGTTGCTTGGACCTAATGCATCTGCAGAGCCAGCTGCTGGGAGCACTCACAGGGGAGAGAGGCAGGTGTGCATAAAGGGTGGCAGGCGGCAGAGCATCGGCTTCTCATTCTTCTCTTCCCCAAACCCGGTCATTGTTTTTCATTGTTTTTCTTTCAATGCTTCTGGGCAAGATCTGGTTGGATAAATGGTTTCTGTGCCCAATTTTTAAAAAACCCACCTACCTAAGGGAATTGTCTCTGTTTTGATTTAGTCTGCATATTTTTTGTGCTCCCCATATTACATTTTTATCCTGCTGTCTGTGCTGAGATGTCCACTTTTCCCCTAGAGACTTTACTCCTAAGTACTGTCTTTGGTTGTGCAACTGTTCAAAGAAAAGCCTTTCAGCGCCACATCTTTTAAGCTCATTTTTATTTATTTATTTTTGTTTGGTTTCTGTTTATTTAAGTAATATTCTTACAGGTGTGCACCACCTTTGAGGGGAAAAAACTAAATAGAAAAAAAGGACATAAAAATCATCCATAATTGCATCATACAGAGATAAAAGTGTTAACATTTTGATATATTTCCTCCTGAATTATAGTTCATATATATTTTAAATTAAATTTGAATAATCTTTTACGTAGTTTTTATTAATGTTATCTTGTGTCTATTTCATTAAAGCATAATTATTATTAACTTTTAAAATTTCAATCCTATGCATGTCTCATAATTTAGCCATTTCTCTATTGGTGGAAATGTCAACTGTTTGTAATTTTTTCTTTATTAAAAATGATTCTACAGCTAGCCTTTTTGTACCAAAAGAGTGCTTCTTCAATGAACATCTTGTATATAAACATTTAACTACTTCTCTAAATGTATTTTCTAGGAATGAAATGACTAAGTAAATAAACTTTACAAATAGTTACTGTATATACTGCCAAACCTTGCCCTTCAATATTAAATGCAGCTCCAGTAGTGTATGTGAATATTAATTTAACCTCACTCTTTCTGACTTTGAGTTCAAATTTTCAAAATAATCTTTTCAACTTTGATTGTTAAAAAAGGCAATTTGTTTTTTTATTATTTGCAGGTCATTATAGTTTGTTATGAAACATTTATTTTCTTGGATTTCTCTCTATATCTATATTCTGGGATTTCTCTATATATACATATATGTATATATAAACACACACAAATGCATTCCTATGTGCTATAACACAGTTCCTTTGATTGCTGTAACAAACTACCATAGACTGGGTGACTTATAAGCAACAGAAATTTATTTCTCACAGTTGTAGAGGCTGAAATTCCAAGATCAGGCTGCTAACATGGTCGGGTTCTGGTGAGGGCCCTCTTCAGTTGCTGACTGTATTAGTTTGTCCTTACACGGCTATAAAGAACTACCCAAGACTGGGTAATTTATGAAGAGGTTTAGTTAACCTCTTACAGTTTGGTGGGCTGTACATGAAGCATGGCTAGGGAGGCCTCAGGAAACTTAAAATCATGGCAGAAGGCAAAAGGCAAGCACAGGTTACTGTGGCGAGTCAGGATAGAGAGAGCAAAGTGGGAAGTGCCATGCACTTTCAAACTATCAGGTCTCCTGAGAACTCACTATCATGAGAACAGGAAGGGGAAAATCTGCCCCTATGATCCAGTCACCTCCCACCAGGTCCCTCCCCCAACATTGGGAATTCTGATTCAACATGAGATTTAGGTGAGGAGTCAAACCATATCACACTCTCTTTACTTTTGCAAATTTCTGCAGCCAGCTCCCCAGAAAATGGATTTTTCTTTTTTACCACATGGTCAAGCTGCAACTTTTTCAAACTTTCATGCTCTGTTTCCCTTTTAAATATAAACTCCAGCTTTAGATAATTGTTTTGTTCACACATATGAGTGTATACTGTTAGAAGCAGCCAGAGCACATATTTTTTATCTTTTTTTTTTTGAAAATCAAGTACAGTCATATTCCTTAACTCCATACAGCAACAGCAGAATGGCACAAGTCAGTTGTGCAACAGAGAAAGCCAAGAATCGTTTTGCACTACAGCATAACAAAGAATGGGGAAACTTTCCATCCATAGGTTTAAAGGTAGTGCTGTAGATCACATCTTGAATGCTTTGCTACCTAGACGTTTCTTCCAATAAATACCCTAAATCATCTCTCTCAAGTTCAAAGCTCCACAGATCTCTAGAGAAGGACACAATCTCACCAGTCTCTTTGCTAAAGCACAGCAAAAGGGACCTTTGCTCCAGTTAGTTCCCAAGAAGTTCCTTATCTCCATATGAGACCACCTCAGCCTGGACTTCATAATCCATATCACTATTAACATTTTAGTCAAAACTAGTCATCAAGTCTCTAGGAAGCTCCAAACCTTTCCTCCTCTTCCTGTCTTCTTCTGAGCCCTCCAAACTGTTCCAACCTCTGCCTATTACCCAGGTCTGAAGGTGTTTCCACATTATCAGGTATCTTTACAGCAATGTCCCATTTCTCTGGTACCAATTTTCTGGATTAGTCCATTTTCACACTGCTATAAAGAACTACCTGAGACTGGGTAATTTATGAAGAGGTTTAATTGGTTCACAGTTTTGCAGGCTGTATGTGAAGCATATAGGGAGGCCCTCAGGAAACTTACAATCATGGGGGAAGGTGAAGGGTAAGTGTATTCACATGGCGAGGAAAGACAGAGACAAGAGGGAAGTGCCATACAAACTTCTATCATCAGATTTCATGAGAACTCACTCACTATCACAAGAACAGCAAGGGGGAAATCTGCCCCCATGATCCGGTTACTTCCTACCACATCCCTCTGCCAACACTGGGAATTACAATTCAACTTAAGATTTGTGTGGCGACAAAGAGCCAAACCATATCCCAGACTGTCAACTTCTCATTGTCTCTTTACACCACAGAAAGACAGTGAGAGAGCTCTCTGAGGTCCCTTTTATCTCACTAATCCCACTCATGAGGGCTCCACTCTTATGACTTACTCACCTCCCAATTGTCTCTTTACACCACAGAAAGACAGTGAGAGAGCTCTCTGAGGTCCCTTTTATCTCACTAATCCCACTCATGAGGGCTCCACTCTTATGACTTACTCACCTCCCAAGAGTCTAACCTCCTAATACTGTCACATCAGGAGTTAGGATTCCAACATATGAATTTTGACATTCAGCATATAGCATTCTTATGGTAATTTTTCCTCACAAATATCAACAATTTCAATTTTATTTATAAGGACATTTTGTGTTTTTTTATTATCTTAATTTTTTTTATGGGGGGAGAAAGGGAGGAAGGCTGGAAGGGAGGGAAGGAGGAAGGGAGGAAGGAAGGAAGGGATGAAGAAAGGAAGGAAGGGAGGAAGGGAGGAAGGAAGGAAGGGATGAAGAAAGGAAGGAAGGGAGGAAGGGAGGAAGGGAAGGAAGGAAATCAAGCAATGAGAGAGATATTGCCGACCTGGATCTAGAGGTTTACAAGTTGATT
>CM052651.1:109634239-109668467 GCA_028533165.1 Leontopithecus rosalia
AGTGTTTAAACCTGTGCATACTTCTCGGAGTTCCTGTATTGTATTCTTCATTTCCATTAATTCTCTTATATTCCTCTCTAAGTTGTCTATTCTCATTAGGATTTCGTCAATCCTTTTTTCAAAGTTCTTAGTTTCTTTACGTTGGGCTACAACATGTTCTTTGAACTCACGCAAGTTTTTTATTATCCATAACCTGAAGTTTGATTCTGTTATTGGGATGAGCTCTTCCTCTATCAAGTCTTGTTCCATTGTTGATGAGGAACTGTGATCATCTTTGGAGGGAGAGGCGTTCTGATTTTGAGTATTCTCAGTCTTTTTACGCTGGTTTCTTCCCATCAGTGTAAATTTATCCTCCTGTCGTCTTTGAGATTACCAGCTTTCAGTAGGTCTCTTGAGTGGACGTCCAAGATGTTAGTTCCCAGGGCCAGAAACAGCGACATTAAGACTGATGGTGTTTTTCTGCACAGGCTTCTCCTGACTGGCTTCCTTCTTGTGTCCGTAATAGGCGAGTCTGCCTTCCTGGAGCTCCAAACCTCAGTCAGAAGGGGAACCAGTTGCATTCACTCTGCGCGGAGTTGCTGGCACAACTTCTGCGCCGGCCTCAGGAGTCAGCGCTGGGAACCTGCGCGGCTCCTCCAAACCTCCGTCAGAAAGGGAGCCAGCCCCGCCTAGTTAGCTTTGAGAGCTGCTGTGTGGAGGAGCCGGCAAGACCGGTGCACCGTGGTGACAGCGAGACCACTGCCCCACGTGGCTCCTCCACTGGGAATCTTCTGCTCCTGAGCGACCAGAATTTGTCTGAAAGTATGGCGTCCTCTAGTTCTATGAGCTTTAACTGCGAGCTGCAATCCCGAGATGTTAGCGATCAGCCATCTTGGATCCTCTCTCAGACATTTTGTGTTTTAAGGATAAAACATAAATCTTGACCTATCATATTCATTGTAAATGAAAATGACCCAGATTGTCTTAAATTTTTTTATTTTATTGTTTTTTCAAAGGAGTTGAGACATAGGTTTGGTTATAAGCACTGTATTGTTCTGTCACTTCTGGCAGCTTCAGCTTCTATTACACTGAAGATACGCAAACTTACGTCTCTAGCCCAGAGCCCAAGATAGAGACTATCTTCAAGATATATGTTGAAGGCTTTTATCTAACAGAATAGAAAGTACTCTGATTAAATTGATAAAAATAAAGCCCATAAGGTTTTATAAGAAATTGTATCAGCTTTAACTATAAGAAACAAAGACAGTAAAAAATTAAGAGAAGCCTTTGAAACTCCTGAACTACTACAGGCAAAAGGAAGTTAGCAAAGATAACTGTGAACATGAAACATTTTTTAAGAAGAGTATCACTCAGAGGGATAAGCCAAAAGTCCAGAATGTAGTCAAGAGTCATGGAGAAGTATTCCTAGGTAATAGGATTGAGCCTTCGTCAAGGGAATGGAAACATGTCTCTAGATATATTTCAGAATTGCTATGGACCAATGACTGTTTTCACCTCTTTCAAATGGAAATGTCTATTGCAGGTATCCTATACTTACCTTATCATTGTATGTTGGGTGTGCTAGAGATGTGATGGTTAATTTTAAGTGAGTTTGACTGGGCTGTGGGCTTTCCAGATATTTGGTCAAAGATTTTTCTGAATGTTTCTGTGAGGGTGTTATTTGATAAGTCTAACATTTAAATTCATAGACTGAGTAAAAGGCTACCCTCCTGAATGTGGGTGGGCCTCGCCCAGTCAGTTGAATGCCTGAATAGAACAATAAGCTGACTATTCCCAGAATAAGCGGGAATTTCTTATGCCTGAATATCCTTGAGTTGGGACATCTTTTTGGTTAGTTAGTTAGTTGGTTGGTTTGTTTTTATGCTTTTAGACTTGAACTAAAATATTGGCTCTTCCTAGGTCTAAAGCCTGCTGGCCTTCAAACTGAACTATACCAGTGGTTTCCTGGTTCTCAGGCTTTTGGATTCAGACTAGAACTACTCTAATTGTTAGCTCCCCTGAGTCTTCAGTTTGCTGGCTGCAGATCTTGGTACCAATCTCATGAGCCAATTTCTTCTAATTTCTCTCTCTCTGTACACAAACACCCACCCCCACCCCCACCACCCACACACCCTATTGGTTCCATTTCTCTGCAAAGACCTGCCTAATACAGAGGATAGAAATCTTGCATCTTTACTTCATACATCTTCAATTGAGAGGAACTATACTGGAGAACCTATACGAAAGGAACCACACTCGGGGACCCTCATCTGCATATAGACCTGATTTAGAGGACCTACACTTTCAGGCAAAGCCTGATGCTCAATGAGAAAAGGCTTTTCAGGGGTCCTGGCAGAGGCTGAATGTATTTTGTTTTTATTATTATTGTGATTTCAATAGTTTTTGGGGAACAGTGGTGTTTGGTTACATGGATAGGTTCTTTAGGTGTGATTTCTGAGATTTTGGTGTACCCATTACCCAAGCAGTGTACACTGCAGCCAATGGGTAGTCTTTTATACCTCATGCCTTCCCACCCTTCTTCTCAAGTCCTCAGAGTCTATTATGTCATTCTTATGCCTTTGCATCCTCATAGTTTAGATCCCATTTATAAGTGAGAACATATGATGCTGGATGTTTGGATTTCCATTTCTGAGTTACTTCACTTAGAATAATGGTCTTTAATTCCATCAAGGTTGCTGCGAATACCATTATTTTATTCCTTGTTCTTGTTGAGTAATATTCCATGGTATATATACACTACACTTTATGTGCTCCATTTCCTCCATTGATTGATGAGCATTTAGGCTGGTTCCATATTTTTGCAATTGTGAATTGTGCTGCTATAAGCATGCATGTGTAAGTGTCTTCTTCATATAATGACTTCTTTTCCTTTGGGTATATATCCAGTACTGGGATTGCTGGATCAAATGGTAGTTCTATTTTTAGTTCTTTAAGGAATCTTTACACTGTTTTTCATAGTGGTTATACTAGTTTGCATTCCCACCAGCAGTGTAAAAGTGTTCCTTTTTCACCACATCCACGGCAAAAATCTATTACTTTTTGATTTTTAAAATTGTAGACATTTTTGCAGGAATAAGGTGGTATTGCATGGTGGTTTTGATTTGCACTTCCCTGATAATTAGTGATGTTGAGCATTTTTTCTTAAGTCTGTTAGCCATCTGTATATTTGTATATCTTCTTTTGAGAATTGTTTCTATTCATGGCCTACTTTTTGATAGAATTATTATTATTTTTTCTTGCTGATTAGAGTTCCTTGTAGATTCTGTATATTAGTCATTTGTTGGATGAATGTATTTTGTATGGGAGAAACACATAAATATGGCAACCCATTATTTTACATTCTTTTCAGTATGTGGTAGATTTATGCCTCTTCCCCTTGAACTTGGATAGACTTGTGATTTGCTTGTAACCAGTGGAAAGTTGCAGAGATGATCCTGCATAACTTTCAAGTCTAAATCATAAAAATGGTGACATTTCTATCTTGTGTCCTTAAAAAATGATTCTCTCTTTGAGTTCTGTATAATGTGAGAAGACTGACTGCCCTGAGGAATACTGTGAAGAAGCTTAACCATTTGATAAGCCCAATACATACAGGTTGAGTATCTCTTATCTGAAATGTTTGGGACCAGAAGTGTTTTGAATTTCATATTTTTAAAGTATTTTGGAATATTTTCATTATACTCACTGTTTGAGCATTCCAAATCTGAGAAAACTAAATCTGAAATGCTCTATTGATCCTTTGAGCGTCATCTTGCCACTCAAAACGTTTTTAATTTTGGAGCCTTTCAGATTTTCAAATTAGGGAGACTCAGCCTGTAATTGTTCTCACAGAAAGTCTCAACTGAGGTCTCTGCTGACAGCAAAACCATCTGATACAGTGAATGAAGACACCTCTAGTAGATTCTGGCCTCCAACTGCTAAGTCACCCCCAGCTGTAGAGTCTTCCAAGCAGAGGGGACCCAGGCATTGCAGAGTAATAAAAACCCATTCCCTGCTATGCCTTGTCTGAATTATTGACACACAAAATCTATGAACAAAATAAGAGGTAGTTTTATATCACTCACATTTTAGAGTCATTTGTTACATGGCAATAGCAGAGTCTCCTTCATGGTCAGCAAGACTAAAACCAAACAGAATCTCAGTTTTCCAATCCATTAAAAAGCTTTGTCAATTTCACAGTTCAAGTTTCTCTTGCTTCCATTCATTTTCTCTACAAGTTTCATTCAAACTACAATTCTCTTCCTGGAATATTACAGGAGCTTCCTAATTGATTTGTCATTCTCCACACTAAAGCCAGATGATTGATTTTTTCAAACATAAAAATTTGATATTTCCCACCTCTTATTCCCCACTCCTACTCCCACAAAATTCTAAAGAGTGTGAAAGTTTTACGTTACAGTTGTGTTTTTCCTTACTTACCTGTATTTGTAAGTTTTGGCTTTTTATGATATGATCCTATATGCCCATGTTTGTCATGACTCATAACATTATTGTGAATTGTATATTATTTAATATGTAAAAACATTTTTGATTAATAAATTCTTTTACCTTTTCAAAATTATCTGTTTTAAAACATTCAACTTTTATTTTAAGTTTAGGGGTACATGTGCAGGTTTGTTATATAGGTAAACCTGTGTCATGAGGGTTGTTATGTAGATTATTTCATCATCCAGGTATTAAGCCAAGTACTCATTAGTTATTTTTCCTGATTCTCTCCCTCCTCCCACCCTTCACCCTCTGGTGGGCCCCAGTGTCTTCTGTTTCCCTCTCATCATTTAGCTTCCACTTATAAGTGAGAATATGCAGTATTTGGTTTTCTGTTTCTGCATTAGTTTGTTAAAAGTAATGGCCTCCAGCTCCATTTATGCCCCTGCAAAGGACATGATCTCATTATTTTTTATATCTGCATAGTATTCCATGGTGTATATATATATGTACCACATTTTCCTTTATCCAGTCTGCCACTCATGAACATTTAGGTTGATTCCATGTCTTTGCTACTGTGAATAGTGTGGTAATGAACATATACATGCACGTGTCTATGATACAATAGAATGATTTATATTTCTTTGAGTATATACTCAGTAATGGGATTGCTGTATTCAATGGTAGTTCTGTTTTTAGGTCTTTGAAGAATCATCACATTGCTTTCCACAATGGGTCAAAAATCATCTTTTTATTTTAGAATAGTTTTAGATTTTTAGAAAAGTTACTAAGATAATACCTTTTCCCCAATTTTCCCTATTACTATATCTTATATTAGCATGATACATTTGTCACACTAAGAAAATAATATTGGTACATTATACTAACTAAACCTCAGACTTTATTGAGATTTTGCAAGGTTTTCCTTTCCTTCTTTCTTTTTTTTTTCTGGTATGCATTCTCTATTCTAGAATCCCATCTAGTAATATAACATTACATGTACTTGTTGTGTCTCTTTAATCTCTTCTGATCTGTGACAATGTTTTAATCATTTCTGTGTGTGAATGTATGTGTGTGTGTGTGTGTGTGTGTGTGTGTGTGAGTGTGAGAGAGAGAGATCTTGAAAGCTTTAAGAAACAGTGATAAGTTATTTAGTAGAGCGTTCCTCAGTTTGAGTTTGTCTGATGTTCTTCTCATGGTTAGACTGGAGACATGACTTATTACTCGTGATGTTATCCTTCATACCTGGGCAAAATAATTTGGACAGTTTTCTCAACTGTAAAGTTTCTTCCCCTTCCTCTCGCCCCTCTTTTTCTCTTTCTTCATATCTGATTCTTCAGAAGCAAATAATTAAGAACAATCCATATTTTAAATTTTGAGGTAGGAATGAAGTTTCACCTACTAGAAGGGAGATGTCTGTCACAGTTCATTGTATTTTGAGAGTTCCTTCATTTGCACTTGACTTGTGAATTTTTATCTGCCTTTAAAAAATTTTTGTTAATCTGTATCTTTTTTTGTATGCTACTTATACAGTTGAATTCTATTTTACAAGTCAATGTGTACCTCTTTGTCTTTTATCAGAGGAATTTCTCCAGATTTTATCTTTATTGATTGATTTCTAAGGGATGCTACTTGCTTCTCACATCATGTTAATCAGCATTTTAGGCTCTGGCATTGCTTACCAACCCTAAGAGTGGCAGGGAGTTGCTCTGTGTCATGGTGGAACCCTCAGCTGTCTTCTCCACAGTGGTTGAGTTCTCCGGAAGGGATCAGCTTTCTTCTCATATCACTGAAGTGAAAGGGGACACTTTAAACCTCTTTTGACAAGGTAAGTCATTTCTAAGCAAGTAATGTGACCTAAAAAGAAATCTCTTATTTTGTAATACCATAATCTTTCTGGTTCAAATTTTAATAGCTACCATTTGTGTGTTTGGCATTCTCCTGGATGCTTTATGTGTAACAGTTTATCTTCCCAACATTCCTAAGGGTAAGCCTTGTTCTTCCCATTTAAGATAATAAACTCTTCCTAGGAAATGGCAGAAGTTTGAAAACCAGCCCTTCTTACTCTTCCACCTGTGCTCTTTTCTACTGTACAAATCCCCCAATAGAAAGAAAAATCCCCGACAGCACATTCCTTCTGCTTCCTACCCTTTCCTGGAGCTTTCTAAAATGTTACTGTTTATTTGATTCAGGTTCAGAGCCGAATAAGCAATTTGTAGTACTGTCCTGCTCCCATTAAGTAGTGCAAAAATCAGTAAGTGGTGGTCTAATGCAGAAACACGACAAAGAAAACAGTAAAAGTCACATTGTGAGATTGTAAGAAGAGAAGAAAGCATACTTTGAATAAATTCAATTCAACAAACACTAAATTAGCTCCCTGTTATATGGAGATTCTTGGGAAGATGAAAAAGTGAATTAGAAGCAGTATTTGTACATTAGGAATTCTCAGAGTTTGATCGAAGGAAACCAAAATATTTCTCTCCAAAATAGTGAGTATTGTTGAATTACAAACACTGAAAACATGGGCGAACACTCTGTCTCAGCCTCTTCTTGCCTGATGGCAGGCCATCAATCCTTTCTTGAGACAGAACTTGCTTATCAGCCCAGAGAAGTTACCAACAGGCACTAGAAAAACTTGCAGACACATCTTCCTACATTTTCCTACCTTTTGAAAGACTGAAACTTTTCTCTCCTTTGTCTTTCTACTATATTGGATTGAGGCTCTTTGTTGAAATACTATTTAAGCAAGTCCCCTAAGCCACTGCCTTGAGAGAAATACTTTTGAACTGAGGCCTCTCCTGCATGATGGGTACAGCATACATTAATAAATGTCCATTGTCTTTTTTTGTTAATCTGATGTTTGTTTGCAAGAAACTATCTCAACAAAGAACCTAAAAAGGAAAGAAAGCAAATTATGTTTTCTCTTCTACATAATAAATGTGAGTTGCGTTTTATAAGAATGGGAGAGTGTTCAGAACATGAGATGTATCATAGCAATAGTGATCACAGTCACAGGGCTTGTTTCCATTGACATTTAAGCACTATGCTCTGCCCTAAGTCAATGACTCAGTTGGAAGGAATGACCTCATGTGGCATATTGTATTTTAGGCAAGAAATTGCAAATTTTAAAAGATTTAACAAGTTACATAGACCATTCAATTTCTCCCTAGTATACAAGGGAGAGAGTATAAAAAGTATACAAGACTTTTTAATTGATTTCAAAATTCTTATATTTACCTAAATTTGTGGAAAGTAGACACTTCGCAGATTTTTCATAAAGTTACTAAACATTAGCTTGGCATAGTAAAAAAAGATTTCTAATATGATTATCTTAATATTACCCACATAAATTGATTATAAATTTTTTCTCCCACTGTGAGGAATAGAGTGTTATTTTATTTAAACCTAATGCATTTCAAGGAAACAGAGCATATTTATGGTAGTTCAGCTCATATTTGCAATGTACACGTTGACTTGGAAAAATTGAAACCTCCCATACTATTATTCCAAAATTTGATGTTAACTACCAAAGTATGTCTAAATCTTAGCTTATGAAGTGCATTTGAAACCAAAATATTACAGATTTTTTAACTCAAGGCTATATATATGTACAATTTTCTATCTGATTTAAAATACTTTATTTCAGATTTCAGTGGGGTTATCTTCAAATCTGGTATTTGTTGAAATGGTATTTGTTCAAAAGTTGGGCATTCTGTTACATATTATATACTTTGATGACATTAGTAGTTGTACCAAGTTTCCTGTGTGCAGTCTCTGTCTCTCTGTAAAACTTGTAAAGGGAATCCTAGCAGACAATAGCAGTTTACAATTTTTAAAATCTTAGCTTACTAATATTTAAAAATATGTAAGTTCTATTGAAGAAGGTAAGCAGAAAATACTATAATTAGCTTCAGGGATATGATATGAAGCCCTGCCTTACGTTTTTAATACATTTCAAATTGCAAGAAGTCAGAAAAGGTAAAACTTTATGAGACTAGTTATTTCTCATGCAACACTTGCTAGTAAAAATTCTTGTCTGCCTTCATTTATCTTGATTTTTAGTTTGAAAGCTAAAGCCAAGCCAGGAAGAGAATGACAACATGAGAAATCCCAAATCAAGGTAAACACTGCTTTAGCAAAGAACAGAACTGTGAAATAAACCAGAAGGAATATTATCATGCCTGTCATCTAGGTATCTCCTTACCCCTCCCCCTCGCAAAAAAACTTGCATTACTTCTCTTGATATTCTCCCTATAAAATAGATACTGTTAGAGAAACTATTTCTGCATACTTGTGTTTTAGAAAAAAATGTGTTTCATATGGAATATGTTTCTTTTTGTCATTTCCAGCTGATAGAAATATGAAAGATATTTAAACCTTGCCCAGACATTGAACAGATTTCTTAATTAATACCGTAAAAGCTAAAACAAACAAAAAAAAAACTTTAAATAGGGCTTAAATTTGAAAAGCACCTGCACATTTTGGACTACATCTGAATTTCAAATTCATATGAAAGTATTATGAAAGTTTCAGAAGATTCTCTATTTCTTCTTATTTTCAGGTATATATATCTAAGTAGAAGGTATTTCAAGGGTTTTTTTAAAAAGATGGCTTTTTGGCATCTTTGCTTTCGGCATTTGTTGGTCTAAGAGCGTCTTTAAAAATTCTGTTGGCTGGGTGCGGTGGCTCACGCCTGTAATCCCAGCACTTTGGGAGGCTGAGGTGGGTGGATCACAAGGTCAAGAGATCGAGACCATCCTGGTCAACATGGTGAAACCCCGTCTCTACTAAAAATACAAAAAATCAGCTGGGCATGGTGGCACGTGCCTGTAATCCCAGCTACTCAGGAGGCTGAGGCAGGAGAATTGCCTGAACCCAAGAGGCGGAGGTTGTGGTGAGCCAAGATCGCTCCATTGCACTCCAGCCTGGGTAATGAGCGAAACGCCTTCTCAAAAAAAAAAAAAAATTCTGTTAACTTTGCATTTCATAAAAGAGGCTAGAAAGAATAATCAAAAGCATAGCATTTAAAATACTTTTATTCTAGTCAATTCTGGAAAAAAAAAATGTTGATGGCCTGAAAGGCAAAGATAATTACCACAAAACACTAAATATAAAGGATTAAGTTTCTTCAAATAAACTGAAATTTGTGATTACTTTAATGAGGGAATCAAGCCAATGAATTAGTTAGCACAAATAACTGACCTATTATCTATTACAGGAACAAAAGAAGCTAGAATTTAAAAATAGTTGTCATTGAAATATTTATAGTAGTAATAAACACAAAGTTTAAATGTGCAAATTGTTAGGATTATAAAATATTCCATTATTGTGTATTAACTGAAGATGATGAAATATGGGAAAATCACTTTGAATTTAATAACATTGCTCCTCAAAGTTAATTTTTTTGAGAAAAAGGATGCTTTGTAAGATAGTTTCCTTTTCTCTTCAAGTTACTGGCATGTAATAGACACAGAGTTGCAATAACTCACATTAAATACTTACTTTGCTACTGCCTCCTGCATATACACTGCCTCTCAAGTAAACCTGGTCTAGCCCATTCATGGAAAAAAATAATAAATCAACGTAATGTAACTTGCTAAATATGTGAAGCTTAAATCAATTAAGTTAGGCTTAAATCAATTAAGTTAAGTTCTAGGAAATTTCTAACATGTACCCATGAATTTGCAATGAATGATACTGCCCAGTTGTTGCCTATAATTTTACCCATCACACGTCTCCACATGCAGACACTTGGCAGTTTTGGTGTGATCAAATAAGCAACAAATTAGTTGTGTTTCAAAAAAGAAAGGAAAAGAAGAAGAAAAAAGATGGCCGGGCGTGGTGGCTCAAACCTGTAATCCCAGCACTTTGGGAGGCCAAGGCGGGTGGATCACGAGGTCAAGAGATCGAGACCATCCTGGTCAACATGGTGAAACCCCGTCTCTACTAAAAATACAAAAAAATTAGCTGGGGGTGGCGCGTGCCTGTAATCCCAGCTACTCAGGAGGCTGAGACAGGAGAATTGCCTGAACCCAGGAGGCGGAAGTTGCAGTGAGCCAAGATCGCGCCATTGCACTCCAGCCTGGGTAACAAGAGCAAAACTCCGTCTCAAAAAAAAAAAAAAATAGAAGAAGAAGAAGAAAGACTTTTGTAAATCAACATAAGTCTCACAGTAGCTTAACAAACTATAAAATACAAGGATTACAAAAGGCATAGTGGTGAACCTAAACCAAAAGACTATAAAAGTTTGAAGAGCGGCTGAAATTAGATTACTTTGGTTTCTGCCACGTGTTCCCTGTCTTTTTTCTCCTCCATCCTCCTGCCTGCCACTCTATCCCCTTGTGGTTACATACAGGCTGACCCAGAAGATCACGGTAGGCTAGGGAGTAGACCAGGAGGCTCAGTCCACCACTGAGTAGCACTTAAAATGAAGTCATTTCACCAAGAAGACATAATGTTTAGTGTGCCTGGATTAAGCCCTATTAACCAGTGTGGGATTTTTAACATTCCCTTCTGTTCTAATTTTCCTGGATATCTGACTTATTTAAAATACCAAGTCTGACTCAAATGATCTTCCTTTCCTGAGCATTGCATCTCAATTGCTGTGCCCCATCCACTGCCTGGTGCTCTGTTGTGATTGGACAGATTACCCAGAAATCAGGATGCAGCATCTCACTATCACCTGAGAAATAGTAAGTCAAAGGACCTTTTACTGTTGTCCCTTATTTATTCATTCGTTCATCCATGTATTAATTAATACTTTTGTATATTTACCCAGTATATCCAATAGAAATTTTAAAAGTAGAATCACTAATAATTAGTAACTTGATTATTAGTTACCTGATTGGATATAGGTAGAAATGAATGGAGAAGACTTTACCAATTCTAGTTTTGATAAAATCCAGACTTTGCCAAACAAGGTCTGTTACCAAGGAGTCAGATTACATCCCTCAATTTTGCATGATTCCATGATACACCCTAGCAAAGGAATCCCTCTGTCCACAGCCTACGATTCTCCCTCCTCTCCATGCACTTCTTTTATGCTGCTTGGGGAAGCTGCTTCCATTCTCAATATGACTTAAAACTTCATAGTGATAATTTCATATTATCACTCTGTGAGAAAGATAAAATATTATCACTCTGTGTTAAACCTATGTGAATTGCACAATTTTGTTTTTACTATTTAGTATAAATGGCAATTAAACTCCGTATTCCAAAAGCTTTCCTTAAAAGGAATAGTTACTGGATAAGCTAAATATCTTTAGGTATCTAAAAAGCATAGCAAAATATTTAATCAGCAAATAGAATTTAATGTATATTTCTTATTTTCTAAAAAACTTCCTTTCTGTGGGTATTCTGTGATTTTTATCATATTACCCTTATAACAGAAAGGAAAAGCTTCATTTGGAGAATAATTTATTAGTCTGTTCTAATGCTGCAAATACAGACATACCCAAGACCGGGAAATATATTTAAAAAGAAGTTTAATGGACTCACAGTCCAGCAGGGCTGGGGAGGCCTCACAATCATGGCGGAAGACAAAGGTAGAACAAAGGGACGTCTTACATGCCAGCAGGCAAGAAGGTATATGCAGGGAAACTCTCCATTATAAAACCATCAGATCTCATGAGACTTATTCACCATCATGAGAACAGCATGAGAAAAACCTGCCCCCATGATTTAATTACATCATACTGGGTCCCACCCATGATATGCGGGGATTATTACAATTCAAGGTGAGATTTGGGTGAGGACACAGATAAATCGTATCTTTCTGCTCCTGGCCCTCCCAAATCTCATGTCCTCACATTTCAAAGTCGATCATGCCTTCCAACAGGCCCCAAAGCTTTAACTTATTGCAACATTAACCCAAAAGTCCAAGACCAAAGTGTCATCTGAGACAAGGCAAGTCCCTCCACCTATGAGCCTGTAAAATCAAAAGCAAGTTAGCTACTTCAGAGATACAATGGGGGTATAAGCATTGGGTAAATATACCCATTCCAAATGGGAAAAATTGACCAAAACAGAGGGGCTACAGGCCCTATGCAAGTCTGAAATCCAGCAGGACAATCAAATCTTAAAGCTCCAAAATGATCTCCTTTGACTCCCTGTCTCATATCGAGGTTACGCTGATGCATGAGGTGGGTTCCCATGGTCTTGGGCAGCTCCAACCCTGTAGGTTTGCAGGGTACAGCCCTCCTTCTGGCTGATTTCATGGGCTGGCATTTAATGTCTGCAGCTTTTCCAGGTGCACAGTGCAAGCTGTCAGTAGATCTATCATTCTGGGGTCTGGAGAATGGTGGCCCTTTTCTCACAGCTCCATTAGGCAGTGCTCCAGTGGGGACTCTGTGTAGTGGCTAGCATCACACATTTCCCTTCTGCAGTGCCCTAGTAGAGGTTCTTAATGAGGGCTTTGCCCCAGCAGCACACCTCTGCCTAGACATCAAGGCATTTCTATACAATAATGAAAAAAAATGTAATGAAGAAATTGCATTTTTCAAAAATGTGAGCTACTTTTTAAAAGTTATTCTCAGTGCACATCTTTTATTTCTATAAAGTATTTAAGACAAATACTTTGTATGTAAAACAGCTTTCCATGGAAAGTATGTGATTGATTGCCAGACAAGTGATAAAGACCAGCTTTGACATGGTCTTTTTCTTTTTTCATACATGAGAGAACCCCTTGTTTGAACTCACTAGTTCAAAGCCCACCTTGTCAGCTAAAAATTGGTGATTAGAGGAGACTTAATCCCAATGTGACTACCAGAGGTATGCCGGCAAAAAGAAAGCCCTAGTGATTCTGCACTTACTTCACATACAAATCTATTTGAAAGGGTTATTATAAAAGTCTTTTGTCATCCCCTGTATCTTTGAAGGAGTTAGAAATGATAAATCTTACCTTTTGATTATGAATTGACAAACAAACGCTAAGTGGAAAGTGTTCATTTTCTTGACTTAGTTATGTCCAGACAAGGCATAATTGTTTTACACTGGCCTATACAAAGCCTAGATCTTTTTTCTAAGATGTTGGGAAATGAAGTGAAAAACCATTTTAACAGTCCTTGTTCTAATTTTCTCTAAATCTTCTTTATTTATTTCTGAAAACACTGAAAGCTAATAAGAAGACATAAAGAGTTGATCTTAGTTTCAGAAAAAGTAAATTCACATGCAATTAATTAGGCATCTACAGTCTGTTTTAATGATACCTACATTGGTCAGTGCCACCTCCTAACACTGAGATTATCCAAAATTTCTGTGTCCTCTATATCAAAAGGATAGACAAATGCAAACACCTATGTAGGGCAAACATACAGTTTCCCTATAAACATGTAACTATGGAAAGACACAGAAAGTCAATGGAAGGAAAAATAATAGTGCTCAGTATACTGGAGTATGATGGCCTTATCATCCTGGCCCCACTGTTGGATGCCTAGGATGACTAATTTTATTGAGAACCTGATGCCCTCTTTTGAGAGACGAACATCTCAGATAGATCTTTGCAGCCAGTGTCTTTCACTGTAAGCCTCAGGATAACCACCAACCCCATTTCACCAAGCTTTGGCCTCCAGCACCTTCTCTTTGCTGTCAGTTTCCTCAGCATTCCATAAGTGGAAACAGAATTCAGATATATTTTATTTAGATCAAAGGTCAGCAAACTTTTTCTGTAAAAGTCCAGATAATGAATATTTTAAGATTTGTGTGCAAAGAGGCAAAATCGTGGAAATTACATAGATGTTACATAATCAAAGAGAAAACAAATTTCTATATACTTTGAAATTGGTGAAATTCAAATATAATAATTATAATTGAGTACTACAGCATTCAAGTTATTATGAGAACTACAGTTATAGATACATAGATACATAGATACATAGATAGATATACTTTTTATCCAAATGAGCTGAAATAATTTTAATACATGTCTACTAATGAGAAGAATGGAATTCTCCCTTCGTGTTTTTTCTTATCAAATTCAGTTACAAATATCGTTTGTTAATGCTATCTGTAATGAAATTTTATGTTTTTATCTTCCAAAATATCTTTTTGCACAGATGGCACTGCCAAATATTGTTTTTTGTTTGTTTGTTTTCATTTTTCATCAATATAATTGCTCCGCTGTATTCTTTTTTTTTCTTTTTATTGCATTTTAGGTTTTGGGATACATATGCAGAACATGTAAGATAGTTACATAGGTACACACGTGGCAGTGTGTTTTGCTGTCTTCTGCCCCTTCACCCACATTTGGCATTTCTCCCCATGCTATCCCTCCCCACCAAATACTGTTATCAGTCCACTAACATATGATTTTAATCATACTCAAAACTTGAAATACATTAACACAATCCTATTAGATTCTTTTGATGTTTGGCTTTAATGTGTCGTTACATTTTGGATAAATAAGTTCTAATTGAAAATTAGGTGAATGTTTCTCAATTTCTTAGTTAAATAGATTTTGAAATATGGTATTTCCTTTTCACTTGCATAGAGGTCTAAAGAGTTCTGCTGAAATTATAGTTTGAGCTCAGAGAATATATCCATTAAATATTCATGTGAGGATAAAAATCTTGACTCCTGCTTTAACTTTTGCCAGCATGTGGTTCAAAATTGTCGTTTGAGAAAACATTAGTTGCCAAATGACATTATTGCAGTATCACTCACCTATAAACTTAAAATTTCCTTGTAATTTTAGATTGAATTAATTAAGTAATCAAGTCAGCAGTAAAAGCAAACTTCCAAAGCTGTTCAGTATTCAGTAATATTGATTTGGGGCAATTATTCTTGTTCAAGGCAATGTCAAAAGCTTAGTAAATTTGTCCAAATAAGTCATTTTCTGCTGTGTACTTTTTTTTTTTCATCATTAGTTATAACACATCTTAGCAGATGCCACTGCAGATTTTACTAAATTGTTTCTCAATTTTTTTGGAAAATATTCTCTCCTATAATTATTCCATATGAACTGTTCATACACACTAATTCTTCAGCTATCTCAAACTTGGCATTAATTCCTCAAGTGAAAAGCAACTCAGCAGTATTGGTAATCCCTGTTAACTTATCAAGAGTCAAAGAAAACCACTACATGTAATTTCCTTTATTTTTTAATTGACTTGATATTGTTCCAGTGTTCTCAACTCTTTGAACTGTTATTCTCATCAAAAGGCTAATAATCTTAAGCAGAGTTTTCTCTAGGCAGATATTAACTATAGCTGCAATCAAATGTGATTTAATTAATTCACCATTTTAAATGAATTTTCTTGCTTGAATAGCAAATGAGCAACGTGGACATGTACTTTGGTCACAACCTGATTTCCATTTTTTTAGTTTTGTGAAGAAATTCTGCTGTGACAAAATAGTCCAAGTTAAATTTTTTGATTATTGCCTTTTTTTTTAATTCAGAAAAATACTATAGTACATGCTTAGTTTTTGGTGACGCTGATGTATATTGTATTTTATCACAGCTGTAGGGTCATTGCATAATAAATACAACCCTTCACAATTGAATTCAATAATAAAATAACCCACTTTTCATTGTGCCTCAAAGGTACAACTTTCAAAGCCCCATTTTCTCTTCTTTTCTTCTTTTAACATAATAAATACCCATTGGTAATTTATAAAAATTATGTTGTAGTGGAGCAATATGAATGACATTTGAAATACTGTTGAGTTACAAATACATCACTGTGATCTGTATTACGCTGAGCAGGAGTGTGAAGTAATGAGAGTGTCACACATGCTTTCTGTTGTCATTACTTAACTTTGCCAGCACAGCACAAAAGCAATGGTATATAGTACATAAACAAATGAGTGTGGCTGTGTTCCAATATTATTTTATCTAGAGATAATGAAACTTGAATTTCATATCATTTTCAAGTGTCACCAGGTGTTATCCTTTTGAGTTAATTTCAACCACTTAGAAATATTAGAAAACTGCTGGGCGTATTGGCTCATGCCTGGTATCCCAGCACTTTGAAAGGCTGAGGCAGGCAGATCACAAGTTCAGGAGTTTGAGACCAGCCTGGCCAGTATGGTAAAACTCTGTCTCTATGAAAAATACAAAAATTAGCTGGTGTGGTGGCAGACACCTGTAGTGACAGCTACTTGGGAGGCTGAGGCAGAAGAATCTCTTGAACTTGGGAGGCAGAGGTTGCAGTGAGCCAAGATTGTACCACTGCACACCAGCCTGGGTGACAGAGAAAAACTTTATCTCAAAAAAAAAAAGTTAAAAACCATTTTTAGCTCATGGATGTACAGAGCGAGGCAAAGGGCCAGGTTTAATCCATGGGTCAGAGTTGGGAATCCTATTTAGACAAGTTTCACATTGTTGCCATTTCTACTTTCATTTATTAAAAAGAAGGAGGAGAAAAGAGAAGAGAAAACAGGAAGAGGAGAAAAAGGATAATTTTCAAATATCTGAGCTAGTTAATCTTACTCCTGTCCATGTTGTGGAGAGGAGAGATAGAGGGGAGGAAGGAGTAGGGGGAAGATTAGGTATTTATGTACCACTCACTAAAGCCTGATCCTTGTGGTCAAAGTTAGTTCACTTTCTATCTCTAGAATCACACTTGAGCCCATTATTATGCTAGTTTTATACTGAGAATACAAAATAACTCACTTCTATAGTCACAAAGTCAGATATCAAATAAATAACATTTGAGGATTATTGGTCATGTTATACCTACTGATTTGTTTACCATACCTCAATATAACCCATAAAATAAAGCAGTGAAATGTTCGTAAATTTTCAAATGTCTGAGCTGCTCATTCTTATTCTTATTCATGTCCACATTGTGGGTACACATTCTTGTGCATGTGATATATATAAACTGGAGCTCTCTTCATCTACACTTCAACTCTCAAACACATACCTTAAGAAGTAGAAATTATATGGAATTTGATTGGAGATACTATTTTACAGGAAGGGAAATTAAGGCTAAGCAATTTATACTTAGTATGATGTCTTTTACAATGACATCACACTCAGTGGATGATAAAAAGGAAAAAAAAAGCCTGTTAGAAGAACAATGGTGGAGTCTATTGTCCTAAAAAAGATACAACAAAATAAAGTTAAATAATCATAGCCTTTCATTTTACCTGGGCACACACACACATATCACACACACACCCATATATATATCTGTTGTGAGACATGTCGCTCTCTCTCCATATATATATATATATATATATATATATATATATATATTCAAAGCACATGCATATGTGCTTTGAATGTGAGATTTGCTTTTATAATCTTAGTGACCACTTCGATGAAGATTACCTATCAGATGACCTAGCAGGAAAAAAACAAAAACAAAAACAAGTTTTCCTCTGGAATACATACTGAACCTGCACTGAAACGCATATTTACTTATAATCATGTAATTAGAATTCATCCCATCTTCATGAACAAATGAGAGATCCTTATAAACATTTGAATTGAGTCAGAGGTGCCATTTGAGTTGCTAGACATGGAATAGACCAAAAAGAGAAACTTCTACCTGCTGAGGAAAGTGACAAGATTTCCTTGGAAAAGGGTGAAAGGACTGAAATAAGAAAGTGAAAAATGACTTCTTTAGGAAAATGTGATTTTTCAAATGAAAGAGGGAAGTTGGGAAGGAGGAAATTTTGTGAGGACCTAAGTGTGAAAATATAAATAAGTAACTGCATTAGCTACACTGGAAACAGTTCCAATTTTCTTCTTTCTCATTGTATGACCACCTAGAAATTTGCCCATCTCCTTCTGACCTTTGCATATCAACATGTTTAATGTGGTGAAGGCTGGTAATCAAAGGTGGTGGAGGTTAGGATGATAGACTGAGAAATGGACAGAAGAGATGATAGGGTATCCTTTCAGTGGAGTATGGGGCGATTTTATACCGTTGGGGGATAATCCAATTTAAGAGTGTACTAAGCTATTTTGCAACTCTGTAAGGGTAGGAAACTCATCACTTATAGGAAATTACAAGTAATTCAGATGAATCTTTTCCATAACTACGCAAATGAAATTGGTCCTTTAGAAATACAACCAATTTAAAAGTTTATATTATATTTCATAGTCTCAAAGTGTGATTCAGAGTCCACACGTGACCCAGAGATCCATTCTAGAGGCCTAAAAGGTCAAAACTACTTACATAATAATACTATGATATATCTGCCTTCTTCGCTTTTACTCTTTCACAAGTTTACAGTGGAGTTGTCCAGCTACATGACATATGATATCACCACAGATGATTGCCAAGGCAAATATGAGGTCCCAGATGTTTTCTATCAAGCCAGACATTAAGGAGACTTGCAAAAATGTAAAACAATGCCACCCTTCTCACTACATTTATGTTTGCTTTAGAAAATATGGCCAATTTTCATAAATATATTACTTAAATTATGATATAAAGAACTGTTTGCAACCTCAAGATTATATAGTCCTTATATTTCTTCTAGTATTTCAGTGTTTCAATTTTCTATTATTAATTTTCAATACATTTAGAACTTACCCTGCTACATGGCATGAGGTAGGGATCTAACTTTTTTTATTCAAGCCATCAGCCAGCTCATTTACTAAATAATCTACTTTCTCCATCATTTAAAATTACATCTCTATCATGTATTAGAGTATTTTATATACTTAGTTGTTTCTGGATCTTCTAGTGTATTACATTAATTTTCCTCTATCCTAATACAAGTAATAAACTTTAAAAATTATTAAGATTGTATAATGTATTTTAATATATAGTACAGCAAGGAAATCCTCACTATTCTTTCTCCCATTTCTTTTCCAGAAAAACCATTCCTCAGAAAGAAAGTAAATATGTTCAAAAATTGCAAGTAAATGTACAAATTATGTGTAAGCTGTTAGCAAAGCATTGAATAGTCTTTAGATGGAGTTGAAACTCAGTCTACTAAAATCCAAAACCCATAATGAGCAACCACTATGTGCACATAGGTGCTTTTTAAAGCTTTAAAAAGTGCTTTTTATTGACATATATGTTGGTTTTGGTATAAATCATTTATCTTAGCATCTCGACTCATGTTTTAGTCTTTCATGAAATACCAGATATCCAAAAAGTATGAACATTTCAAAATTTATCTATATTTAGTTTTTCCCAAATCACAAGCCACTATTTTCTATAATTAATTATCAGTTTGAAAAGAACAAGAGTTCTAGTATATTTTTTCATTTTCAGCAAGATTGCTGTCTGCTGTGCTAATTATAACAATTATTGTTGTTCAAAAACAAAGCACCACAATTTTCTCTGTTCCACTTTGGGCAATTAGGTTGTCAGGATTATGTAGAAACTTGTCTTGGAAGTTTTCTCACCTATTCCTTTGTAACAGCAATGAAGAATGGCTTGATAAGAGACAACAGAAATTGGCAATGTCATAAAAGATTTCATTCTCTAAAATCATATGTTAATGTTTTGTATAAAGGATGATACATAGTAACAAATAACAATTAACCACCTTAGGTATGAACAAATGAAGAAAAGCAGCAATAGTAACAGCTATACCATGTTAGAAACATTTGAGTGGCTACTCTACGGTTCCCTGTCTTTCAAATTATTCATCCATTTATTTGTGAAAAAGATTTTCTTAATGTCTCTTTTAAAAGATTTTAATGGTTTTCTCTTTTCTTTTTCAGTTCAGTTTATGTAATATGAAGCTATATGGATAATGTCTATGTTTCTTTATACACATTTTTTTCCTTTACTCACTTCTTCAGACTTTCTATATAAAATGTCTTAGCATAGCTAAGTTATTCCACATTTTACAGACTTTGAAATTCCAAGAAGGGTTTCCTGTGCTCTGTTGGCTATTTTTCACTTCCTTTCTGTTCTTTTTTCCCTCAGATTCTCCTGGGCAGTAATATCAAATAACCGTAAGGACATCTGATATTTCCAGAGAGAGGATTTTCTTGTTGGGGAGTGAGGGGGGAACAACAAAAGACCTTTCTGGAAACAGGAAATCATTTTAAGTTGACCACATTTAGAGTTCCAAAGCTAGAAGCTTTGGAAAGTTTTATTTTATTGCTTTTTGATGTCAGCCTAATGTAGGGTTTCATACTTAGTCTGGATGTCTTTCTTATAGTTATTACTTTAGAAAGTAATGCATAATAATGTTCTGCAGAATGTAGCTTTATGTATATGCCAATAGTTCTACCCACCTATCTATCTAGTTCTTCCTAAATAAGCTGTGTATGTAAAAGAAGAGTTATATATTGCACATAGATGCAACAACTGATGATAAACAGTGATTTATAGTATACGATGAAGGATACTATACTGGTACTCCATGGAAAATTATTTTAATATATGACATATTTGGATTTATGGGCTTGCTTCTAGATATGCAGATTACTTCTATAAATTATCAAATGTTTAGAAGAAGACAAGAAACATGACAACACAATCATGATGTGTTAATTTTGTTTATATGGAGACAATTGAAAATAACATCACTTTGACCCAAGTAATCCATGTTTAAGTGACAGACTCTATAAAAAACTGATTGTAATATAATTAAATAAAAGAAAGATAGATAACATTCCCTCTATATTTTTGCTTCTCTCTACTCAAAATGTGAAGTCTCAGACAACAGAGAAGAAAGTTAGTAAATTACCCTTTTCCCATTTTTTAGAATTTTTGGTTGCAGTGGACAGAACTTGTGGAAAAAGTTGAAACACAGGCTAAGTGCTCATCATTTTTGGAAAGTATTTTTTTTAAATGCATTCTAGGATGACTTAGTTCCTTTGACATGATTATATTGGGAAACTAAAAGAAAACCAAAGTTACATCAGCGTTTATTTCCTATATGTATCATGTATACATGAGGCTGATAAAGAATTGCCATCTCCTCTGGTGAGCTGAGTTTGTACCTGCCTAAGAGAGAATGAATGACTCCGCAATCAAACACTCCAAGCTTGAGCATCCTGGCATCAATAACAGTTATGAGAGCTCAATCAAAGGGAAAGTAGAGTCCAGAGCAGCATAATCTGCTTCCATCCATGAAAGGCATTGAAGAGAACATCAGACCATGTGTTATTACATAGGACAAATTGCCAATGCTGCTAAGGGGAGCTCTGAACACAGTGTTTGTTTGGAGGAGTTCCAGTGAAAGTGCTTCTCCTTACCCCATTGTATGTCCTTCTCACAGAGATCCCATCTGTAGTATTCACTATTACATACACAGTGTGTATAATATTGTGATGTCCAATGAATTGACAATATAATAAATGTTATAAAGTGCTCCATAGTGATAGTCACACTGAGCATTCCACTCTTAAAGACACCCAGGGCCAAGCTGAAGATTTTAGAGGCTATCACATTTCTAGAGAGCTCTACTGAAAGATGACTGTCACAGGAGCTGATGCCTGGCAAGAATCCACTGAGTACAGAGGGAAGTATGAGAGACAGCAGAAGGAGACCTGCCTTGAATTGCATCTTTTGCTAAGAGGAATTGCTTTCAAAAGCATAACCTCCAACGCACAGTTCCTAGCACTTTGCTGTGTTGCAAAGTTTTTAAGTGGCAAATTTGGAACTGAAAGGACAAAGAGAAAAGTGTAGAAAAAGCAGATGACTCATAGTGTACCACTCAATTTAGAGCAATCTAGCATGCACTTTTTTTGTGGATTCACTAGGAGTTTGGCAAAGTTGTTAATCCACATCGCTTTGTGCCTCGGTTTTACACATTTATAACTTCCATTGTCAGCTCTCTGAGGTTTGGGGGAAAAGACTGGCTTAACCCACATAAACCTGGGTTATACCAGAATCAATGATTCCATCATTGAAGAATTTTTAAGATTAGTAAATTGCTCTGGGTTAATTACACAAGGAAATGCCTAAACATGGCTCAGGGTATCAATTTCATAATTTTTTCCTGAAGGGTTCCCTGGCTGGGAACTATACTCATGTTTATTTTCTCCAGCCCATTACCTCACAATGGGTACCTCCATTCAAAAAAGATCCATTTATGTAAAGGTCATTTTCATTATATTACAATGAATTCATTCCAGGAATAGCCGGTATTCACAGGGTGCTATAACAGGTGTTGCAAGTGGATTTCCTGCTGAAGAGTCATATATTCCTAAAAGGAGGTTACCAATTTCAAGAAAAGCAAGTGCTGCTAGCTAGATTGACAAGTCCTAAAATGGGTATTGCTAGGTGAAATATTCTTCTTCATCCCAAACCACTGTTTACCAAAGGTCGTAGACTGCCTGTTGAAAAGTACGGCCTCAGAGTTTCCTTGGACTGCGCTAGAGGCAGCTTTTCCAAGTTCAGTGTTTTCAATGTGCCAGCTTAACCTCTTAAGTTCATACTGTGTGATAAGTAAGAAATCCTCTTGGCTTCTCTCTTTTTTTTTTAACTGAAAAACCTCACCTCTTTTCACTTAAAAATGAGTTTTATGGGATTGTGAGCTGTTCCATCATTGGAAATGTGTTCACAGAATTAATCAAATGAGAAAAAAGTGGTTGCTGTAATGAATTTAATATAAAACCTCGAGAGAGACTATGTCTGATTTCTTGCAAGTGAACTGAGATGAAAAACAATGTCAACCTCTGCATGCTAAGATTTCTTGCTATTGCCAGTAAGATGATGTCTTTCCTTAACCAAAATTCTATTTTTCTTATTAATGAAAATTCTAGATGATATAGAAAATTAGAATTTAAAAAAATCCATGATCTTATACTCTCATTCTACTATACTGATATATTTATACTTGTCTGTCTAGCAAAATCCATTTTCTATATATGTGTTCTGTGTTCTCTGTAGTTATGTTGTTAATACTCCCTATGGAGCATTTGTTACCTATAATCCCTAGATTTTCTACTTATTACTTTATCTTATCATCATCTAAATCCTATTAATTAGTTATTATTTTTATAGGTGAGAAAACCGAAGTTCATATAAGTTCGGTGAAAGCCCCTTACCACAAAGTTAGTAAAGGAAGGATCAAGATTCACATCCATGTCTGTCTGGGTTCAATAACCATCTGTTAGCTCTTGCTTTGTATTGTCAATAGTGTAAGGAATGTGTCAAACACAAAAATGCTTGAGAATGGATCATCCCCAACAATAACAACCACTTTTTTTAAGGGCAAAAGGACTGAGTTGCATTCCTTGAAAAATGTTAATATGTGCATCTATGGTTATATTCAACAAGGCTAGAGACCACTGAGACCTAAATCTCCTCCTAAAGCAAATGTTGCCTTTCATAGTCAGAGATATTTGGCCACCCTAACAGAGTCACATGTGTTCATTTCTTCCACGGGCAGAAGCAAACAGATGTGCATATACTGCAAAGCACAAAGGAGCTTGTCCTGAAGACTATTTTGTCCCAATCTTGACATTCAAGTCCTCTGGAAAAATATTAAGTCATTGGCATTGTATACAGTTCTAGCAAAACCTCAAGGAGTTTTAGTAGTTAAAAAAATGTGGACAATTATTAAGAAACAAAATAAAGCCCAAATATACTTACTTTGACTTAAAATGAACTAGAATCATTGGGTTCAGATTTGCCTGATGACAAGGGTGATCATTCACAGTTTAGCTTGAGCTCAGGAGTTAGGTGACATGTGTTGAAAATTACACCTGTCTCAACACCTGTTCTTTGCCTTTCTTCCTCTGAAAAGTTGGGATAATAATACCTCTGAGCACCACTGTGAGAGACCGGCATAATCCGTGTAAAACACTCAGGACTGTGCCTGACTCAGAGTTTTCATTTAAGAAATGCTAGCAATTCAACAGTAGAACAGATCACTTAATGGAACCCTTACCTTGAGCATATATTTTTTCTTTCTTTGTAATGGATTTTGTATAGTGTAGTGTTGCTTTTCATCTTTCAGTGTATGACTTAAAATTATAGAAAAGAGCTCTAGACATACATAATTAAAAAATGTTGTTTGTAGACGTTCATCTCATTTTTCTTTATACCAGACTTGCTTAAGTCTTCACTATTTGATTCAACATTAAGAGCTCTCTCACACTCTTTTCTCCTTTGCATCAGTTGCCCAAGTCATTTAAAATACTGATCATACATCTTTATTCTGTTTATTAGCTTTGTATCTCTATGATCTGATAGTATCAAGTCATTTTTTTCTGTCTTTTTAATATTTTATCGAGAAAACCTCAAATCACAGTGTTTAAAACTACAAAATTAAAACAATTAGCAGAGAAAATATAATGAAGCCAACTGAGCATTAGAGAATCAGAAAAGAAGCCTCTGCACCTTCATACTGCCCCTTAGTTGGTCTGTGACCTTGGGCAGATCACTCATGATTCCCTGGTTCAGCTTTCTTGTCCGTAAAATGAAGATTATAATACATCAGGCCTTTCTCCAAGGATATTGTGAAAGAAGATATCAAATGTAAAAACCTTCTGTGTATTCTATAGATTGAGAGCATGAAAGCGTGTTTGTTTAAACTGAGATAGGCAAAAGCCTCTGTAAACTATAGAGTGCAAAAGTGCACGTGACATTTTATGGGAGTTTATTTATTTAATCCCTCTGATGGAGGCACTGTGCTATGATCTTGGGTTTTGCAATATGGTAGCAGCTTTCCAGGAAAGGGAGTTTGCAACTGTAAGTAGAATCTGATAAGAGCCCAAGAAGTGATCTTGAGAGTGTACTCTAGGTGTCCTCTAGAGTGTACTCTAGGGAAGGAAAGGAGAACCAGGGACTGACTGAGCTCTTCAGGAAACACGTACTAAAGAGGTGGGTTTCCGACCCTTGCATTAAGTATTGGATAGGATGGAAATAAACGGAGGGCAGAGGGCGTGTTCCAGATGGGAGGAACAGCCAGATCAAATATGTAGAGTGGTGGAAGAGCACAAAGGCTGAGCAATAAACTGATTTGAATGTGGCAGAACCCTCCTGTAGGGAAGCAGTGAGAGATGAAACTGGCAAAGCTGAGAGAGGCTCAATGGGATGCCAACATAATGATGCACTTTGTTAACATTTGAAAGGAAGGCCACTGAAGGATTTTTGAACAGGAGAGTGACTTGGTAAAAACTGAATTCTAGCTTCAGACAAACTCATTTTTAATCCAAATTGGCCTTTTAGCCAATATTTTCTTAGGCAACACTTACTGGACACACATGGTACAGTGGAAAAAGTGTGAGTCAAGGGAGGATCTTTGGAATGTGAGGCCTCATTTCTTTTCTGGACCTACCTTTGGGCCAGCGTGGCAGGCAAAGCCATTGCCTCATATCCTGCTCTTTCCCAACTCTTCTGGAACCATTTCTGCGGCATTCTTACTTCACTGTATTTCTATCAGTGTGCTCCAGGTTAAAATACAAAAGATGTTTTCACTGAAAAGTCTTCAAAGAGATTTGAAAGTGTCCTGTCTGCTATTAATTCTTTTTCCATTCCTTTATTGCTCCTATTTCACTGGTCATGTTGCCTTTCAGCATTGAGTGTGCTATTACATCACAATTAGAAGCATATGATTACATTTTAAATGACTATTTCCTGTCCAGATTCATCATTAAAATGGCCTTTATAGTTAGTAAATTCCAACTCACATCTAATGCTATTTTTAAATCAGATAAGTTCTTACTATTTAGAATTATCTTAAGCCACGCTTTTACATGGAGAGTTTGACAATCATCTTTGTATATGCAGGAGCTTATACTAAGGATGGCTTTGGCCCTTTCTGAGCCAGAAATATTTGGTTCTAAAGGTATTGGTGGATTTCACATAGATTATTTAGGTTATAACATGCTAGTGATAAGATTTTTGTTTTCCTTTAATCAGGGAAAATAAACTCATTCTGCCCATCTGCTCTCTGTTTCTCAAAACTGAGAAAAGGAATAAACAAGTTTTTATGTATTCCTTGATTTTTACCTTGGCGTCTATAGATTGGCAGAAATTTGTCATTCCATATACATGTGTATATTTGGAACCAGCTTTTTAAAAACTATGCTCCATTTAACATTATTAGGGCCGGGCGCGGTGGCTCAAGCCTGTAATCCCAGCACTTTGGGAGGCTGAGGCAGGTGGATCACGAGGTCAAAAGATCGAGACCATCCAGGTCAACATGGTGAAACCCCATCTCTACTAAAGATACAAAAAATTAGCTGGGCACGGTGGCGCGTGCCTGTAATCCCAGCTACTCAGGAGGCTGAGGCAGGAGAATTGCCTGAACCCAGGAGGCGGAGGTTGCGGTGAGCCGAGATCGGGCCATTGCACTCCAGCCTGGGTAACAAGAGAGAAACTCCGTCTCAAAAAAAAAAAAAACATTATTAGTACACAAAGGGCAAGTCTGCTATAACTGCCAAGCCAATAAACAGGATTGAGTATAGTCTCCTAGTAAAATGATCAAAAAGGTAACCCTTTAAAGTATAAAACAGAATTGTGGGGAGCCTAAATAGCTATAGTAGACAATTAACCCTCTCCGTTCCTAAGTTTCTATTTCTTTCTTTCTCATAGACATTAAGTATAACTTTAGTTGAATTGTCTCAATTTCAAGAATGTATTTTATTTTTCACGTTGGTAAGTGATATGGATATTTTATGTCCCAAATAATCATGGTCTGTCAGTGGATCAGTGTGAGATAGTTGGAAAACAAGTAAATAATAGTGGAAATGCCTATGGTAATTTGAGTCAGGAAACCATGATAATATCATTGTCATCTGAGCTTTAAGTTGTTATAAATGAGAATGGATTTAGAACAGTGTTTCTATGAATTTATTCCCCATGACATAATCAGTAACATTTTACAGATAAAAAAGGATGTTTCAAAATGGCTTTTTAGGGTAGTTACCTTGTAGCTTTTTGTTCTTACGCACACACAAAAATGGTCAGAGCTGAAGTTTTCTGAAACTGGACAACAAGATGGTCAACATGCATTCCTCAATTTTCAACTACATTGGTTATGCTCTGTTATGATATCTCTTTGGAAAATCATTCACATAAACCCACTCTCTGTTTCAAATAAAAGTTTGAAGTAATTAAATGAGATTTTTTTTTTTTAAACGGAGTTTTGCTCTTATTCCCCAGGCTGGAGTGCAATGGCATGATCTTGGCTTACTGCAACCTCTGCCTCCTGGGTTCAGGCAATTCTCCTGCCTCAGCCTCCTGAGTAGCTGGGATTACAGGCATGCGCCACCATGCCCAGCTAATTTTTTGTATTTTTAGTAGAGACGGGGGTCTCACCATGTTGACCAGGATGGTCTCAATCTCTTGACCTCGTGATCCACCCGCCTCGGCCTCCCAAAGTGCTGGGATTACAGGTGTGAACCACCGTGACTGGCCTTAAATGAGATTTTTATAAAAGCAACTCTAATCCCTGTTAAGAAAATCAGGAATCATTAATGACATGAGATGAAGAAAAAATCTCATGGACTCCTCACAAGACTAAAGACTTCTCTTGCCACTTTTTGAAAGTCATACTTTCAATTACATTTTCAAAGCCAACACTTCCTTCAGATGATGAATAAATTGAAAACTAAATGTTTTCAATCAAATAAAGAATTCTCATGCTGGAAAGGAAAGGAAAAAGAAAGAGACAAATCTTAGGATTATACTTAATTCCAAATACAGTTATCAATTCTCACCTTTTAAACTCAATAAGGCATTAATATTTGTATATACCTGTGGCATGACCTAACGACACAAAAGACATAGCCACTGGTTACCTTCGAATTGGGGGGAAAATGTTAATGTGTATATTTGTGCATACATAAAAGTATGAGAATGAATATGTAATAGCAAGGTGCGTGTTAAGGATGTAAGAAAAAGGGTACAATTTACTACTGTTACAGAAATGTACGTATAAATAAAAAACTAGAGTCTATAGATTAATTAAACCAGCTAGTTCAAGAAAAGACCATACTGCATAATTTAGAAGAAGGATAAGTCCAGGTGTGGTGGTTTACACCTGTAATCCCAGCACTTTGATAGGCTGAGGCAGTCGGATCTCTTTAGGTCAGGAATTTAAGACCAGTCTGGCCAATATGGTGAAACCCTGTCTCTATTAAAAATACAAAAATTAGTCAGGCAAGGAGGTGCACGCCTGCAGTCTCAGCTACTTGGGAGAGAGGCTGAGGAATGAGAATCCCTTGAACCTGGGAGGTGAAGGTTGCAGTTGGCCAAGATTGTAGTCTTTGTACTCTCAGCCAGGGCAATACGAAAGTGATTTAGCAAAGAGGAAGCAAACAAACATCATTGTGTCATTTACCTCTGTGTGACCCGCAAGCCACTCTCCCTTCTTCTCCATCTGTTCTTGGCCTCAAAAATGGACCTGCATTGGTCACATCCACAGGACCCCATGTCCTCTGGCTCTGTAATGTTTCCTTTGAGGTTGTGTTCGCTTCTCCCTTTCCTCATCACTTTTGGATTAAGAGTGGTCACAGTATACTGCTGCTGGCCACCATTTGTGATCTATTGGTGAGAGGTGATTCACTTCCTCTCCACTCAAACATTCATAATCTGTTACTTTGTAAATAAATACTCATCTAATTATTTCTATTCTGCTGAGACCTTGGCTGGTACATTAATTGGTACCAGAAGTAGACCTCTTGAAAGGAGATCCTAGGATTGGTACATCATATCTTTGAGAAGTACAGAGAGAACTTCTTTGCTGGGGATGGGAGGAGTCAGATAGGGTATATGGGCAAATGATAGCATCATAAATATTCAAGTTACCTTGGTGGTTGGATGGGATAATGTGCTAGCAAAGATCAAGGTTGGGGTACTTAGCTGTTCTAATAATTAAGGTTATTGAGTCACTTAATTTCTTCTTACAGTTCTACAAAATACACATAGGGAGAAAAGAGTTGTAACTATAAACCTGTAATTAGGATTGTATAAAGAGAGCCAGAAGATTTCCTGAATAACTTGAGGGAGTCACTTCTCTCCCATAGTCACAGGACAGATGCAGCTGACAACCAAGCTCAGGGTATGACTGCAAGAGTTGCAAAGTTTTAGCACTAATTATAAATTTGAACTGCCAGTTCTCTTATGCAAAGGAAAAAGCAATTGTTGAGAAGCAATGAAACTCTGCCTCACTGGTGGGGACATTTTGGTAGATATAGGTGAAGCTAAGAACTATGACTCTCAAATTCCCATAAAGTTTCCTTGCCTCACAAGCAAATACTGACTTCTGTTTCAGAACCACTTCACCAGTAGGCCTAAAATAAAAGTTGGAGCCTAGCATAGACTGGACTGAGAGTACAAAGACTATTCACAAAAGGAAGAATAAATATTCAAGTCATCCCACTAGGTAAAAACCTCTCATCCAGCAGAAGTACTTGCAGATACTAAGAGAGCTTGGAATTGGATGGTGGAAGCAGGCAGTAATGATCATCAAATTATGCTAGTGGCCAGCTATAGGAGGGAGAATTTAGAAGTTATATTTTAATGATACTCTATTAGTTTTTTCTTTATTTCCCTTGTATAGCAGGCCAAGCCTACTGGTTCATGCCCATAATAGCACTTTGGGAGGTGAAGTTGGAAGGATAGCTTAAGGTCAGGTATCCAAGATCAATCTGTGCAACATAGCAAGATCACATATCTACAAAAAATAATAATAACTTAGCGGGACATAGTGGCATGCATCTGTAAACCTAGCTTCTCAGGAGACTGAGGCAGTAGGATCTTTTGAGCCCTGGAGATCAAGGTTGCGGTGAGTCATGATCGTGCCACTGCACTCCTGCCTGGGTGATAAGCAGTAATTGACCTTGACTCTTAAAGAAAAAAAAAAAGGAAGAAGAAGAAGAATTAGAAGAGTTAACTTTTTAGGCTTCAGGAGGGAATATGATAGAATTGATATTATCCCATAATGATATGACAGTTGATGAGACTTTGCTTTTTCTCTGGTTGCAGGCACAGGCTTTCCATCCAGGCAAAAACATTGTTGAGCAGAAAAGACTATCTTGTAGTACAACAAAAAGCCTCCCATTCTTTCTGACGTCAGTCAAGGAGGAGCCTAGCACGAGGCAGGAAGTAGGAAAGAGAGTGACATCGGGGACTTATTCGGGCTGGCTGTGCCCTCAATGGGAAATTCCTGCTCCTCTCCAGGTGGCTTTCTGTTCTCACTTTTTTCTGGCAAGTTCCTCCTCTCACCCGTCTCTAGACTTGGGATGAGAGAGGAGAGGGAGAATTCTATTGATGCTAGCCTGCTGGGTCTCTGCATGATCTGAGCTGTTTCTTAAACTGTATTCACATCTTGGTCACTAGTCCCTTTGTAAACAAATCCTTCTTAAGTTACTCTGATGTGAATGGGCCATCTGTTTCCTGTGAGGAAGGTCTCTGAATGACACTTAGATGTCTGATAACAAACATGCCAAAACCAACTTTAGAATAAGGAGAAGCAAATTTGGCAAGTTTCACTGTTAAAGAGAAGGAAAGGTCACTAAGAATTTTCTTCTATTGTGTATCTTTTATGAAAAAGATATCACTGGGTCATCTAAGAGAACCCAACCAACTATTTCTGAAATGATGCTGAGCTACTGCTGACGTTATCCATGAAGCATGCTAATTGTCCCAGTCATGGGAAAACTGGGATCCAGGGCAACACTCTGGAGAAAGAGACAATGTCCTAAACTACTTTGCTTCCAGTATATCTAACAATCCTCCTCCCTCCTGCCCCCCTGCCCACACAACCCCATTTAGCAAAGGCGATCTCTTTTTGAAAAATATTTAAATAAAAATTTTTTAATTTAATATGAAACTTCCATGATAATCCTTTAAATTCCCCCTTTTCATTTATATACTCAGTCTAAATAAGCATGACTTTATTGTGTAAATCATGTACTTCGAGATTTTTCAAGTTTTGATAGTGGATTTTTACCAATCCATTGGCTCTTTCTTGCTTATTTTGTCTGGTGACTAATGACAGGTTATCAGAGAAGGCAACTCATCAGTAATTACATTTTCTATCTGGTTACCAATCTACTAATGGATTAGGTTAATAAACTCTACCAAACTGTGGAAACACATTCCTAGTAATCAAAATCCATTAGGTTTGCTGGCTCCTACATAAAAACCCAAAACAAACAAAACTAAACCAAACAAAAATAAGAATAACATTGTCTTCTGCCGGAATTAGTTTTTGTTTGTTTGTTTGTTTGGTTGGTTGTTTTTTTTTTTTTGAGGTGGTGATTTTACCTGACACATTTATTAATTCTGCCAACATTTCAACACCAACTGCTAGTTTAGGTACTGACGATTAAAAAAAAAAAGGCAGGGCCGGGCGCAGTGGCTCAAGCCTGTAATCCCAGCACTTTGGGAGGCTGAGGCGGGTGGATCACGAGGTCAAGAGATCGACATGGTGAAACCCTGTCTCTACTAAAAATACAAAAAAAAAAAAAAATAGCTGGGCATGGTGGCACGTGTCTGTAATCCCAGCTACTCAGGAGGCTGAGGCAGGAGAATTGCCTGAACCCAGGAGGCGGAGGTTGTGGTGAGCCGAGATCACGCCATTGCACTCCCTTCCCTTTCAAGCTGGTTTCTTTTTGCTTTGATTGTTCATTAATGTCGTTCTGCATCTGGACAGGACTGATTACTCTCTTCTCAGGTACTGTCTCATTTCTAACAGTGTTTGGGTCAACTTTTGGATGACTCACATTGATATTACATTAGTTGTATCTCTTCATTAAATGACTCACATTGGTATTACATTAATTGTATTTCTTCATTGGATGAAAAATTTCTTAATGGTAGCATTAACGTTTTCCTTTTCAATCATTCTACATACTTTCTAGTGCTTGGAGGGCTATATCTTCATGAATATTCAATATATAGCTGATAGGACATGCTCTTAAAATTAGTGAGAAAAAGTGCTCTTAATCATAGTCCTTTGCTTAGATAAATGATTAAATCAAATGTCCTGTCTAAAGATGAACTATCAGTATAAGGTAATGTGGGATTCACTAATGATGTTCATGATTTTTGTTCACCATCTCTGTTGATTACTTGAATTACAGAGTTAATAATTTGCTTATAAAATTTGTTGATAATTCTAAATTTACAGGGGTAGCAAAAACTTGATTAAATGTAAACTTAATATTTTGTTACTAATTTAAGATATGCTTTGATAATTTGGAAACATTAATCTATGAAAATCTAATGGAGTTTATATATTCAAGTATGTAAAGAATTTCTAAGGGCATAAGTCATAAGATTTTATCCAAAGGTGACCAATTTATGATAGAGTACAGAATCAGCAAAGGGCTACATTATTGCAATATGTTTTCTCATTACTTTTGGTTGTTTGAAAGTAAAAGTATTTCTTTACATTGCTATCATTCAGAGTTTTTAACAAAATAGGCATTTATTTAAAAGAGAGTACTGCTTCATTGTAGTATCATATCAGTTTTACCTTTTTTTCTTCGATAAGTAAACATCATGCTCTGAAGAGTTCTACATCTTAGGGCATGAGTTGCTCACCCCTAATTTGGAGAGGCACATGATGAAGTTGATGGATTTTCTGAGGTCTTTTTCAGGTGTCTCTTCTGTCATAGTCATAAAAAAGGAATTGTTACTATACAGAGTAATGAAAAAATGTGAAAAACTTCTCCTCTCCATCCTTTGAACCCCATAGAAATTTATATCTTCATTTGCTTTGTATTATACAAGATTTGTCTTATTTCTTTATTATTCTTTATTAAAGGTAGGGACTTTCTTCTGAAAGGTAGGGACTGTTGTACATCATCACACCTCTTGCATCAGTAGGAAACTTTTCTTTCATGTAAAAAGTAGAACCAAAAGTTTGGTAAATTGAGCTGGCTGTCAGAAAAAACGCATTAAAATCCCCCTCTTGCTGTGAACTAGCCACGTGATATTTAATGAATCACTTACTGACCTCAGTTTTTTTCATCTAAAAAATGAAAGGATTAAACTAGCTGATCCTGAAGCTGATCTCTACTCCTAAAATTTTACAAAGTTTAGAGTAGTAATAACCAATCCTTAGTCATCCCTGTTAACACAACACACGGAATGTGTGGAACATGTTTACATACTAATATATTTGGATTTCCTTTGCTGCTAATCACCCACAATCTGCAAGAAGGTTTGGATTCTACAGTTTTCTTTAGGCTCTTTTAATTAGCAAACATGCCAAGTTGTATTTATTTAATGTATACTGATAACTGCTCCTAATTGCTGCCAACTCTGAGCAAGGAATCCTCTGCTAAATGACTTCAGAGGTGCACTTATGTAAGAATTGATTAGATCCTGCTATTTGCATGACTTCTCCATGTTCCTCTAGAGGCCAAGAGACCTGTTCGTTGACACAGGTAAAATAATTCAAACTGAAAGTTTTATTTTGTACTCCTGTTTTATGTCCTGACTTTTAAAC
Organism: Leontopithecus rosalia; assembly: GCA_028533165.1. Classification (NCBI taxonomy): domain Eukaryota; kingdom Metazoa; phylum Chordata; class Mammalia; order Primates; family Cebidae; genus Leontopithecus; species Leontopithecus rosalia. The sequence goes on from CM052651.1 coordinate 109,667,948, forward strand.
CTGTGCTAGAGCAAGTGAACCAGCACTTTTTTTTCCAGCTTATTTAATTATAAAACAATAATAAAAAACAGTATATGAAAGCTGCTGATACTCAGGTGTATATATAGTAAAGATCAAATTAGTTCATTGTAGATAAAATTTTTACTGAAACAATGTTTCCTGTTTCTAAAATGATATGTACATATATGTATGTATATATATATGTATACACTGATGCAAGAGGTGTGTTTTAGAATGTAGAGCTAACATATATGATATATATATCAAATATGTTATATATGTTGTATAACATATATATGTTAGCTCTACATTCTTTTTTTTTTTTTTTTTTTTTTTTGAGACGGAGTTTCGCTCTTGTTACCCAGGCTGGAGTGCAATGGCCCGATCTCGGCTCACTGCAACCTCTGCCTCCTGGGTTCAGGCAATTCTCCTGCCTCAGCCTCCCGAGTAGCTGGGATTACAGGCACGCGCCACCGGGCCCAGCTAATTTTTTGTATCTTTAGTAGAGACGGGGTTTCAC
>CM052651.1:109668967-109757683 GCA_028533165.1 Leontopithecus rosalia
TTGTCTATTCTCATTAGCATTTCGTCAAACCTTTTTTCAAAGTTTTTTTCAAAGTTCTTAGTTTCTTTTCGTTGGGCTACAACATGGTCTTTGAACTCACGGAAGTTTTTTATTATCCATAACCTGAAGTTTGATTCTGTTATTGGGATGTGCTCTTCCTCCGTCAAGTCTTGTTCCATTGTTGATGAGGAACTGTGATCATCTTTAGAGGGAGAGGGGTTCTGATTTTGAGTATTCTCAGCCTTTTTATGTTGGTTTCTTCCCATCGTTGTAAATTTATCCTCCTGTCATCTTTGAAATTACCAGCTTTCAGTAGGTCTCTTGAGTGGACGTCCGAGATGTTAGTTCCCAGGGCCAGGAACAGCGGCGTTAAGACTGATGGTGTTTTTCTGCCCAGGCTTCTCCTGTCTGGCTTCCTTCTTGTGTCGGTAATAGGCGAGTCTGTCTTCCCAGAGCTCCAAACCTCAGTCAGAAGGGGAATCAGTCGCGTTCACTCTGCGCCGAGGTGCCGGCACAGCTTCTGCGCCGGCCTCGGGAGTCAGCGCTGGGAACCCGCGTGGCTCCTCCACTGGGTCAGAAGGGGAGCCAGCCCCGCTTAGTCAGCTCCGAGAGCTGTGCAGAGGTGCCTGCGAAACTTCTGCCCCTCGTGGCTCCTCCACTGGGAATCTTCTGCTCCTGAGCGACCAGAATTTGTCTGAAAGTGTGGCGTCCTCTAGTTCTATGAGCTTTAACTGCGAGCTGCAATCCCGAGATGTTAGCGATCGGCCATCTTGGATCGTTCCTCCCCAAAGACAAATATTCTTACAAAATCAAAAGAAAAACTGCTGTTGTAGTTTATTTCTTTTGAAAAACTTTTTAGAAGTGTTCATTAAATAAAATTTCCCAAATATAATTGTTATGTCCTGAACTGAACTCACCATATGACTGGTTTGATTTTATTTGTTAAAAATGAAATTACAAAATTTAAAGGAAAGCACATTTAACAGATTTTGGAAGGTTAATAATTGTTGACTATAGCAGGAGGTGATTAAGAAAGGGTTCAGAAACTATTTTGCATGGGCCTCTAAATAATTCATCATTCAAATCTGTCTAATGTGTTCAGCTTCCACAGACCAGCTTAGTAACACTGCCAAATTAAAGTTGGCAACTTAAAAGCTTATTGAATCTTTGGACCAAGTGTTTTCTTGTTGTTTAGAATTTTTCAAAGACAGAATAATTATTTAAGGTAGGAAAGTACTTGCCCATGAAAATATGCTTTAACATTGTTTCTCTAAGAATAGGGTTCTATTTTAATACCTCATATTTCTCTTGTATCCTAGTGTCTTTGCAGCTATTCCTCAACACTCATTTTCCTGGTAAATTCCTTCATTTTACTTTGGCTCATAATAGATGACCTTTAGCTCTACAGGATGCGGTAATTTGACTCCCCTGGAAGCTAATACTGATAGTACTATTTCCAATCATATTGTTCTTTGATGTTTACCTTCAAAGCCACCTCAAAGCAGCTAAAACAAAGGTTTTTACTTGCCCTTTCTCTGTTACTAACTTATTTTTTTCTTAAAATATGGTGTTTTTTCATAATGTTAAAATAGAGAACTCTTTCATATTTTAAAAATGTGATTTACCTACCAAAAATGCAATATGCATGAACTGCAAATTATGTACTAGATGTATGTTGCCTATAAAACATCATATTTAAGAATCCTCAAGAGTGCTATCTATCTCATTTTACTGCAAGCAGCACAAAGAAGGCAGATGGAATATTCAATACTCCACTTGGAAATCTCTAGCTACATCATCCAGTTCATTAGGTACTTTTTCTACTTTCTACCATTAGTGCAGATGACAGTGTTGCTAAGTTTCTGCAAGTATGTAACAAAGATTCCTTTTTTCCAGGATCCAATAACATTCCTTCACCACCTTAAAGTCCTCCCAGCAGCCTCCTCAAAGATTTTGATGAGACTTTGAGAGTTTTCCTAAAAATCTCTTCAAGACCTCCAGTGCTTTAATTAACATACTCCATAGGCCTCCCAAGCTTCTTTCTACTACATCATCTCAAAGCCGTTGATATATTTTGAAACTTTGGCTGCAATAATACCCTACTTCCAAGGACAAAAATTTGTATTGGTTATCTATTATTGTGTAACAAATCACCTCATAACTTAGTGGTACAAAACAACAATATTATTATCCCTCATACTCTCTGTGGATTAGGAGTTTGAGAACAGCTTTTTGGCTGTCTCCAGCTTGAGGTCCTTCATAAGGTTGCAGTCAGATTTCAGCGAGGAAAGCAGCCATCTGAGGGTTATTGGGCTGGTGGATGCACTTTCAAGGTGATTTGGTCACCCAGCTTGTGGCTGGTGCTGGTCACTGGAAGTTACCTCAGTTTGTTACTGCATAGATCCTTCTCCAGGGACGCTTTAGCATCTCATGGCTTTACAGTTTTAGGAGATGACTCTCCATACATCTCTCACATCTTGTGAGCAGAGGAACTTAAAACTTCCCTTATTCTGAATTCTCTTTTCACAGATGTTTGCATAGTAAACTGCCTTGATTGATAAAGATAGTCCCCCTCTAGAGCAAAGGGCAAGGATTTTTCATTGGTCTCCTATTTAATACTATCTCCTTAAACTAAGGATCAGGCAAGTTTACAGCACATTATAAAAAATTGAGTTTCCTAAGTTTGGGTGTGTATGTTCCTTAACACATACAGTACATGTATAGGCATCCCTTGTTCCACTTTGCGTTGGCTTGTGGAAATTGGGGTTTTAAAAACTGAACATGCTTAAACTTTGGTTACTTTCATTGTTTTGAGTAATCAGTTGACATTGACTCAGGGGTCTTGTATCTATCTTCTATTAACATCCACAACACTGTGGCAAGGTAACTTGTTTGTTTGCAAGTAAGATAAATCTTAGATATTTCCTGGTTCTTGATAGGGGACTGGCTTCCACTAGAATGAGTGATTGAATGAACAACAACCAACACAGAAGCTGAGATGACTTTTTGAATTAGCCTAGAATGTCACGTATCTTAATTTCTATAATGTTCTATTGGCCAGCCCTGATTCAGTATAGAAATGGACTATACACAATTGGGAATACCAGCAGATAAGACTCATTGATGACTATCTTGAAACATAGCTACCACAGCTCTCCTAAAGGGTGTAAAAACCTGAGCTCAGGAATAATACACTGATAATCTTTGTGTTCCCTGTAGAGCTCAAATTAGTGTCTTCATACAATACCAATGCAAAAAAATATTTGTTGAGTATCATTATGTGGAAGAGTACTGAAATTACTAATAGCATGTGAATTGAGATCAAGATAATTAAAAATATAATAGTCATATTTCATTTAATATATATTTAACCTTATAAATTCAACTTTATGAATTAAGGGGTAGAAAAAGAAACTGGTTTTCACAAAGCAAAGACCTTTAAACATAAGCAAATTACTTCCTATGATGCTCAACCGAAAAAAAACCAATAATCTACCCGTACTCCACAGAAAAATAATTTGCTGAACTTTTTGAGAAACAAAATTATATTCAAACCATGTTTATTCTAATTCATACACGTTTAGTGAACTTTCATAGTTAATTTTGACTTAAGCAATCCGTCCTCTATAAATGTATTTAGAACCTAATCACTGAAAATATCCCAACTAGACTCTGCAACATTTTTATGAAACATTAAGACAGGGAAAAGAAGAGATTTTAGTGTAGTGATATAGTTCATCTAACTATATCTAAATCAAACTGCTATCTTCGAGTCCTGTCCCATTTGGTTTATGATACCAGCTCAGCTAATAGCACAGACTTCTTTGAAGCTCAGTAATTGAGATTTATCAAAAATAAACCAAAACCCCAAAAACCTACCACCATCTTGGTGGAAATAATTTTCAAATTCTTATGCAGTTATTCTATTTTCTGACTTGGAGGCATAATGAGTTTAAAGCATTAATTAGGAACACATTCCATCCTTTGCCTCCCATGGTTAAACTGTTTAATTAAAGGCCTTGAAGCCTTCTGGGCAAAACAATCAGGCCACAGCATGATCATCTCCCTCTTGTTTTCTTTGCTTCATGCTTCTTCATCTTTAGAAATGTAATTCATTTATTCTAGGACTGTTTGGCACTTTCCACTTAGCCAACAGTAGACAAAAAAAGTCAGTAGTAGTTTGGTTTTGTAGATTCTTAAAGAGATTAATCTCTGATGTTTGTAGACAGTCATTTATTGCATAAACATTTGTTGAGAAAGTTCCAGCTAAGAATCCTGATACTGTGCTGGGTGTTTTGAAACAAGTAATAAATCTGATGTAGCTCCTTGTTTGCATCTAAAGGAGTGCTCAGGAAAGAAGGTGAAACGAGACAGAGACATTCCAGTCTACAACCCAAAGAAAAAAGAGGTAATATGCCATGGTAAAATGTTATAATAATGCAGAGAGAGAAGAGATTATTTCTTGATAGGTGGAATTATTGTTAGGCTTTCTAATGATTTTGGACTTTATTCCAGGACCAAGAGGAAGGCATTTTCAAAGACTTTTAAAGATAAGAACTACTGATTCAGATTTGTATTTTAAATAGCTAACTCAGGCTGAGGCGCAGAGTTTGGATAGGAAGGGGTAAGAATAGAATGAGAAAGATAAGATGGCTCCTTTACTAGTCAGCCTTTGTAGCTGTTAGTATTTGCAGTCTGCCCTTTTTCTTGATAATCCATTTTAGACAATGACAACCTCTTCTGGCTTGACTCAGTTTCCTCTTTCAAGTATCTTTTTGATTTTCACCTTCTGGTCTCTCACCTTGTGATCATACAAAGAAATGTATTTAGTTTCAATAGAATCAACACATTGGATCCACTTACTGCATGACTTCTCCAGGAGTGAAATCAGAGATGATAAGGTGAGAAGAAATTAGGGAACATTACTGCCATTTGTCATTGTGGTGATTGTAGATTTTTCTGAGTTTAAATTTCGTGTGTGTGTGTGTGTGTGTGTGTGTGTGTGTGTGTGTGCGCGTGCGCGCACATACATGTATGAATGCCCATCTCAGTATCGTTGAAGCCATATACCAAAGACTATAAGATTGGCCCTTGACTGCGGGCATGGGACAAAGGAAATCAGAATTCATGTCCTAGACTCAGCAGTCTTAGGAATGATAAACTCTGAAATGTTTAAGTCCACGAAAATAGAGGAGAGCAGGCACTGTGTCCAAAATGAAAAGCCTAATTATGGTTCTGCCAAATGGGATGGATGTTAGAGGAATTTTCTGGAGCAGTTGAAGCTAGAAGAAATGAACATTTTTTGAAGAACATTTAACAAAGTTTGTGGGCACAAATGGAATTGAATGTATATTTCTACTTCCTCATTTGCTTTCTTTAATTTTTCTTAAAAAAATTCTAAATTGACACATTGTAATTGTACATATTTAGGGAACATGATCTGAAACTTGGATACAGGTATATGCTGTCTAATTATCAAATCAGGGTAGTTAGCATATTTATTCATCACCTTACGAACTTTTTATTTTTTTTGGTGAGAACATTCAAAACTCACTCTTTTAGCTATTTTGTAATTTACAATACCTTATTCTTGACTATAGTTACCCTACTGTGCAATACAACACCAGAACTTATTCCTCCTAATTGTAACCTTGCACCCATTGACCAACCTCTCTTCATTTTCTCTTTTTCTATCTCCTTCTCAGTCTCTGATAACTACTCTTCTACTGTCTACTTCTATAAGAGAGTTTTTCTACATTCCACATGAGTGAGACCATGTGATGTTTTCCTGTGAGTATCTGCCTTATTTCACTTAATGTGGATGTTCTCCAGTTTTATCTATGTTGTTGCAAATGACAGAATTCATTATTTTTATGTCTGAATAGTATTCTGTGTGTGTGTGTGTGTGTGTGTGTGTGTGTGTGTGTGTGCAGTATTTTCTTTATGTATGGTATTCATCCACTAATGACCACTTAGGTTGATTATATGTCTCGGGTATTTTGAATAGTGCTGCAATAAACATGGGAGTGCAGATATCTGTTTGACATACTGATTTCACTTTTTTGGATATATACCCAGAAGTGGGATTGCTAGATCGTATGATAGTTCTACTGTTAACTTTCGAAGAACCTCCATAGAGTTTTCCATGTGTATGTCCTAATGTACCTTGCCACCAACAGTACATAAGTCTTCCCTCTTCTCTACAATCCCATCAATACTTACTTTCTTTTGTCTTTTTTGTAATAGCCATTCTAACTGGAATACAATGGTATATCATTGTAGTGTTGGTTTGTATTCCCTTGATGATTAGTGATGATGAGCATGTTTTCATATACCTTTTAGCCATTTGTACATCTTGTTTTGAGAAATGTCTATTTGGGTCTTTTGCCCATTTTCAATCGAATTGTTTTCCTGCTGTGTTGAGGTACATACCTTCTATATTTAATTTGTTGAGAGTTTTTATCATGAAGGGTTTTTGAATTTTACAAAATGCTTTGTCTGCATCTATTGAAATAACATATGGTTTTAGGCTTTCTTTCTGTTAATGTGTTGTATCACATTTATTGATTTACATATGTTGAACCATCCTTGCATGCCTTGGATTAATCACACTTAGTCATAGTGAATAATCTTAATGCGCTGTTGAATTTGGTTTGCTAGTATTTCATTGTGAATTTTTGCATCTTTATTCATCAGGGTTATTGGTATGCAATTTTATTTTTTGTGTGTATCCTGACCCAGTTTTTGTATCAGATTAATGGTGTCTTACAAATGAATTTGGAAGTGTTCCTGCCTCTTTAATTTTCTGGAACAGTTTGAGAAAAAAAATGGCACTAGTTCTTCTTCAAATTCATCTGTAAAGCCATCAGATCCTAGGCTTTTCTGTGATGGAAGATTATTATTACTGATTCAGTTTTCTCACTCATAATTTGTTCAGATTTTCTATTTCTTGATAATTTATTTTATCTAGGTTATCAAATCTGTTGACATATAGTTGTCTATAATAGTTCTATTTTTATTTCTGTTGTATCAGTTGTATGTCTCTTTTTTCATTTCTGATTTTGAGTCTTCTCTCATTTTTTAAAATTTTTTATAGATAATGGTTTGTTGGTTTTGTTTTTCTTTCCATGAAAACAACTTTTCACTCATTGATCTTTTGAATTGTCTGCAATCTCTGTTTTAGTTATTTCTTCTCTGGGCCTTATTTTACTGCATTCCTTATACCAATCTTGGATTTAGTTTCTTCTTGTTTTTCAATTTCATTGTCAAGTTGTTTATTAGAGATCTTTCTTCTTTTGTGATGTAGAAGGGTATTGCTATTAACTTCCCTCTCACAACTGTTTTTGTTGTGTCCCAGAGGCTTTGGTATGATGTTTCTATTCCCATTTGTCTCAAGAAATTTTACCATTTAATTTCTTCATTGACCCAATGTTATTTGGGAACAGTTTGTATAATTTCCATGTGTTTGTAAAGTTTTTGTTTGCTTTTGATTTCTAATCTTATGCCATCATGGTTAGAAATATACTTTATATGCTCTCTCTCTTCTTAGATTTGTTAAGACTTCTTTGTATCCTAACATGATCTATTCTGGAGAATGTTCCAACTGCAGTTGAGAAGAATGTGTATTCTGTAGCCATTAAATAGAGTGTTCTGTAAGTGACTGCTAGGTCCACTTGGTCTATTGTGCAGTTTAAGTCCAATGTTACTTTGTTCATTTTGCATGATCTGTTCATTTTTGAAAATGGAATGTTGAAGCCCCCACTATTATTTTCTTGCAGTCTATCTCTCCTTTTAGATCTAATAATATTTACTTTTTACAGCTGGATGCTCTGGTGTTAGATGCATATATATTTGTATTTGTTATATTTGCATATATATAAATATAATATTTATATTTATATTTGTTATATATTTATATATTATTGAATTGATTCCTTTATCATTATATAATGACATTCTTTCTTTCTTTTTACAGTTTTTGCTTGAAGTTTATTTGATCTAATTTAAGTACAGCTACTCTTGCTTGCTTTTAATTTCTATTTGTATGGAATGTCTTACAACATTTCTTCACTCTCAGTCTGTCTTAAATGGTGAGGTAAGTCTCTTTTAGCAGCATTTGGGTCTTTTTGTAAAACAAAAATACTTAGCTATTCTATATCTTTTAATTGAAGAATTTAATCCATTTACATTCAAAATAATTATTAATAGACATGGATTTACTCTTACCATTTTTAGTTGTTTTCTAGATTCTGTGTATCTTTCTCTCTTGTGGTTTACCTCTGTGCTTTGAAGGGTTTCTGTGGTGATAAGCTTTTCTTTTTTTCCACATTTGTGTATCTGATATAATTTTTTTCTTTGTGATTACCGTGGGGCTAACTTAGAGTCTTGTAGTTATAATAGACTACTTTAACCTAATAACAACTTAACATGCATCTTAGAAAAAATACTCTAGACTTTTTCAATCTCCTGTGCAATTTATATTTTATTTACTTTAATTTAAATCTTCATTTATTGTGTGTTAGCCACTAATTGTGTCTGTTGATGTTTTTCACTATTTTGACTATGAACCTTGGTGCTAGAGGATTGAAAGATTTACATTGCCCCATTACAACACTGAGAAATTCCATGTTTGAATACTTATCTCTACTTCTGAATTTTGTGCTTTCACATGTTTTAATTATCTTCCTTTTGCTCCCAGTTGTAGCACTCCCTTAAGCATTTCTTGTAAAGCTGGTCTAGCAGTGATAATTCACTCAATTTTGCTTTTCAGGGAAGTTTGAAAGATATTTCTTCCCAGCACTTCCAATCTCTCACCTCATTATCTTCTGGTAGGCAAGTTTTCTACTAAGAAGTCTGTTTATAGTTTAACAGGAATTTCTTTATCTGTAAATTGAAGCTTTTGTCTTGATAATTTAAAAATTCTGTTTTGATAGTTTTAAGAGTAATGTGCAACACATATAAAAGACATTTTAGGGTTGAATCTAACTGAGAAACTTTGAGCTTCCTGAATCTGGATGTCTATATTTCTTTCAAGATTTGGAAAGTTTTCAGCTATTCTTTTGTTAAATAGGTTTTCTGTGACTTTCTCCATCTCTTCTCTCTCTAACATTTCAATAATGGGAATATTTGCTTGCTTAATGATATCCCATATTCTCTTCTTTGTTATATTTATAACTTTTACTTCTTATTTCTTTTTTTCCCTTCTGACTGGGTTATTTTAAATGATCTGTCTCCAAGTTCAGGAACCCTTTCTTTTGCTTGATATAGTTTATTGTTGAAGTTCTCAATCGTATTTTTAAATTTATTCATTGAATTGCTTAGCTCTAAGATTTCAGTTTGTCTCTCTTTTATGGTATCTATTTCTTTGTTAAATTTCTAATCTAGATCATCAGTTACTTTCCTGGTTGCATTAAGTTATTTGTCTGTACTCTCTTATATCTCACTGAATTTCCTTAAGATCATAATTTTGAATTTTTTTCTGGCATTTAATTAATTGTCTTTCATTATTGGTCTGTTACTGGAGAATTACTGTGCCCCTTTGGGTGTGTCATAGTTCTTGCTTTTTCATGTTTCCTGTGTCCTTATATTGGTTTCTGCACATATAATGGAACAGTCACCTTTTTCAATTTTACAAAGTAACATTTCATAGGAAGAGACATTTTTCTGTAGATGGATTCTAGGGTGTCGTTTGGGTATAGTATGTTGGCTTTGGTTCTAAGTAGACTCAGAAGCAAGGTGTTTGTGCAGTTTTTTCAGTTGTAATCCTCATCAGTGATGTTTTCCATTGCATTGGTGACCTAGGCTGTGAAAGTTTGTGGCAGCAGTGGTGCAATTTTTCTGGGGATGGCATCATTGGGCTGGCTATCAGACTGGGTTCATGTGGGAGTGGCAGGCTGGCCAGCTGTGCTACATGCTGTCCAAGAAGAAAGGCTACCACTATGCTGTCTGTAAGGCCATGTACACATGGATATAGCAGACCAGCAGGATGTGCAGTGGCTCTATAGGGGGGCAGGGCCACCTCCAGACTGGATATTGGGTTGAGCCTGTGCCTGTGTAGGTAAAGTAGTCTGGCTGTCTGTGTGGCATGCTCTCCAGGTGGTAGGACCACTGCTGTACTGGCTATAGAGGTGGGTGTAAGCATGCACAGGTGTAGCAGGCCACCTGGCTCTGTTACAGCTTCCTCTCTGTGGAGGTTTGCTTATTCCCAGGGTAGTTGAATGCTGCCTGGTTTCAAACACTGCAGTCTCAGCTGCTTTGCTGGGCCTATACTCTAGGGAGCCAAGGTCATGGTAATATAGCCACTCATGTGAATATTGTAGAATAATGGCAGGGCCTAAAGGATGGAGACAGGCAGTGGCTACGGGCTTCCAGGGCAGGATGTACTCTAGCAGTGAGTCTGGAGTTAAGGTGGTGCCATGCGTAGCAGCCTAGGACACAGGTGAGTAGTACACAATGTAGGGCTTCTACTTTGCAAGGTAGCTGTGTGTTCTCCAGGCAACTCTCAAAACTGGATATGGGGCTTGTAGGACTATTCTGTAGCAGGGACTGCAGGTGTTTGTGGTGGTAATGGGGAGTGCTAGGAGTCTCCAGCTATCTTTTTCCCCATAAGAAGTTCCTCCTGGCTCTGAACCAATTCTGGTGGGGAGGACAATGTGGCAGAGGTAGGTGATTTGCTTACCTCTCTATAATGCTAAGCTGAGTCTCTGTGCTCTGTAAGGATTTCACCACTACCTGCGTGCTCTCCAGCTTACTTCTTCAGTCAATCCATTTTTAATATCGTTGTTTATTTATTGTTTTGTTGCCTTTTATTTTTGGAGGGACAAGCACTAAGTAATTCTAGTCGGCCATGTTGCTGATGTCACTCTTTTCTATTTACTTTCTTAACACCAGAGAGCAGGGTTTGTGATAAAAAAATTTTAGCACTTTAAATTCCCTATGGGTAAGTACTTTTTATACCTTTGAGTTGATAGTGAAGATAATTGAGCCACTTGAAAATATTTTCTTTTGGTGAGTGACAATATATTTTTTGTAAGATAAATGGCTATAATTTAAAGAAAATTATCTGCTGGCCTCTTTTGATGTTGTTTTGTTGACTAAAACCCTGTGACTAGATTAACAGTTTTAGATGTAATCAAAATATTAAAATTGTACTCTTATGAGTAGCAAACAATGACATGGAAAAAGATTGAGTCTTTAGCCCAAAGTTACATGGTAAATTGGAGGTGGTGTCATCATTAATACAATCTATTATCAAGGCAACAAGTGGCTTTGCATTTGCAAGGATAAGAAACTAAGCTCAAAACACAATACAGAAGAATGATTGATGAAATAGATAAGAAGATGGTGTACCAACAAAGAATTATGATTGGCAGTACTTTTATGACTTCCTTCTTACACTCGGTCTCAAAGCGCTATATAATGAAATTAAGAAAACATTTGAAATGTTCAGCATATAAAAATTATTTGCTTTCCTAGGATGGCATGCCCATTCATGACACTTGATTTCAATGTACATATTTAATTGCAAGAAATCTAGCTTAGAAAAATAATAAAACAAGAAGCCACCAAAGCCCAGATCCACAGTTATTTTTATGACACTGTTAAATGTTGTTTGCATCATTACAAAATTTTTCATGTGTCTATCACTGAATAATCATGTACCCAATCTTAGGTAAAAATAACTGCATTTGCCAATAGTTTGCAGTTGAAATAAAAAAAAAACTCTTCAGCCAGAGAAACCTTTCAAAATATTTTAATATTTGCCTATGTTAATTTTCTGACATATGTTAACTAATTTATGACCCCAAGAGGTATTTTTTCAGTGACAGATTATGCAAGTCCTTTTTTGCAAGCAATTTATAGTTTAAAAAGGCAAATCAGCAATACTTACATATTAAGAAATGTTGTTAGGTATTTCTGTTAAAAATATTGCCCCACTTTGTAAATATGTAAGAAAATTGGTGGGTTTATTCCAAGATTTATTTTTTAAATTTTTATTAAAGTAAAATATACATACAAACTTTGCCATCTTTACAGTTTTTAAGTATGCAGTTCAATGGTAAAAATATATTTATATTCTTTCCCCCTACAATCCCCTCGCCCACCAATCTTCATGAAATCCCCTTTTTTAGCTCCCATATATGAGTGAGAACATGTAACATTTGTCTGTCTGTCCATGGATTATTCACTTAATAAAATGGCCTCCTGTTTCATCCCTGTTGCTGCAAATGACATAATTTTATTCTTTTTTATGGATGAATAATATTCCATTGTATGTATATGCCACATTTTCTTCATCTATCCATTGATAGATACTTAGGTTGATTTCAAATTTTGGTTACTGTGTATAGTGCTACAATAGACATTAGAGTGTAGATATTTTTTGACATATTTAGCTTCCTTTCTTTTGGATATACATCCAGTAGTAAAATTACTGGACCAAATGCAAGTTCTATTGTTAACTTTTTGAGGAACCTCCATACTGTTCTTCATAGTGGCTGTACTAACTTACATTCCCATCAACAGTGTATGGGAGGTCCACTTTTCTCTGCATCTTTACTTCAGTTATTTTTTTGTTGTTTTGATATGAGCCATTTTAATTAGGGTGAGGTTATACCACATTGTGATTTTGATTTGCATTTCTCTTTTTATTAGTAATGCTGAACTTTTTAAAGATATTTATTAACCATTTGTATGTATTCTTTTGAGAAATGTCTCTTCAAATCTTTTGCCCATTTTTAAATTGTTATTAATTTTTTTATTATCGAGTTATTTGAGCTCCTTGTATATTCTGATTACTAATTCCTTGTCAGATGGATAGTTTGCAAATATTCTTTCCCATTCTGTGGGTTTTCTCTTCACTTTGTTGTTTCCTTTGATATGAAGGAGTCTTTATTTTGACATAATCCCATTTTTCTATTTTCTCTTCAGTTGACTATGATTTTGAGATTTTACACAAGAAATCTTTGCCCAGACCAATGTACTGGAATATTTCCCAAAAGTTTCTTCTCATAATTTTATAGTTTCAGGTCTTAGATTCAAGTCTTTAATGCATTTTGATTTGATGTTTGTATATGGTGAAAGGTAAGAGTCTAGTTGTATGCTTCTGCATGTAGTTAGTTATCCAGCTTTCCTAGCATTCTTTATTGAAAATACTCTCCTTTTCCCATTGGAAGTTCTTGGAACTTTTGCCAAAGATGAGTTGCTTGTATATGCGTGGATTTTTGTTTTCATTCTGTATATTCATTCCATTGGTCCATGTGTTTGTTTCTGTGCCAGTATCATACTCTTGTGGTGACTATAGCTTTGTAATAAATTTTGACATAAGGTAGTGTGATGCCTCCACCTTCGTTCTTTTTGCTGAAGATTGTGTTAGCTATTCAGGATCTTTTATGATTCCATAGAAATTTTAGGATTTTTTTTCTGTTTCTGTGAAGAATATCATAGATATTTTGATAAGGATTGCATTGAATCTATAATTGCTTTGGATAGTATTGACATTTTAACAAGATTAAATCTTCCAATCAATAAGCATGGAATATCTTTCCATTTTTCATGTGTGTCATCTTCCATTTCTTTTCTTTTCTTTCTTTTTCTTTTTTTTTTTTTTTTTTTTTGAGATGGAGTTTCGTTCTTGTTACCCAGGCTGGAGTGCAATGGCTCGATCTCGGCTCACCGCAACCTCCACCTCCTGGGTTCAGGCAATTCTCCTGCCTCAGCCTCTTGAGTAGCTGGGACTACAGGCGTTCACCACCATGCCCAGCTAATTTTTGTATTTTTAGTGGAGACGGGGTTTCACCATGTTGACCAGGATCTTCCATTTCTTTCATCCAAGTTTTGCTCCTTTATAGATGTTTCACTTCTTTTATTATTATTATTATTATTGAGATAGTCTTACATTCTTGTTGCCTAGGCTGGAGTGCAATGGCACAACCTTGGCTCACTGCAACATCTGCCTCCCGGGTTCAAGCGATTCTCCTGTCTCAGCCTCCTGAGCAGCTGGGATTACAGGCATGCTCCACCATGCCAAGCTAATTTTGTACTTTTAGTAGAGATGGGGTTTCTCCATGTTGGTCAGGCTGGTCTCGAACTCCCAACCTCAGGTGATCCGCCTGCCTCAGCCTCCCAAAATGCTGGAATTACATGCAGGAGCCACCATGCCTAACGTTTCGTTTCTTTAGTTAGATTGATTCCTAGGTATTTTAATTTTTTTGTAGTTATTATGAATGGAATTGCTTTCTTGATTTCTTTTTCAGATTGTTCACCATTGATGCATATTACTAATTTTGTATGTCGATTTTGTATCCTGCAACTTTAGTGCATTTATTTTTTAGTTCTAACATTTTTGTGTGTGTGTGTGGAGTATTTAGGTTTTTCTAAACATAAGATCATGTCATCTGTCAATACAGCTAATTTGCATCTTTCTTTCCTTTTTTTTTTTTTGTGACAAAGTCTTGCTCTGTCATCCAGGCTGGAGTTCACTGGTACAATCTCTGCTTACTGCAACCTCCACCTCCCAGGTTCAAGTGATTCTCCCACCTCTGCCTCCCTACTAGCTGAGACTACAGGAACCCGCCACCACACTAGGCTAATTTTTGTATGTTTTGTTAGAGACAGGGTTTCACCATGTCAAATGTTTCGGCCTCCCAAAGTACCAGAATTATAAGTGTGAGCCACCGCACCTGGCCTGTATCCCTTTTATTTCTTTCTCTTGCTTAATCGCTCTGGTCTTTCCAAATTTTTAAATGTATATGTAGGCACATCTACATTTAAAATTATTTCATTATTTCATTCCTTTTAAAGAATTTTTTTTTTTAGAGATGGCATCTCACTCTGTTTCCTAGGCTGGAGTACACTGGTGTGATCATAGTTCACTGCTGCCTCAAACTCCTGGGCTTAAAGAATTCTCCTGCTTTGGCCTCCTGAGTAAATAGAACTACAGGTGTGTGCCACCATACCTGGCTAAATTTTATTTTTAATTTTTTGTAGAGATGAGGATCTTGCTATGTTGCCTAAGGTGATCTTCAACTTGAGTCCTCAAGCAGTTTCCCCATTTTGGCCTCCAAAATGCTGGGATTTTAGGTGTGAGCCTTATTTTATCCTTTGATGTTGGCTTTTTCCTGCTCTAACATTTAAAAATGACTCTATTTTTATAGGATATTATGACTCAGTTATATGCCCTTATATAATTTTTTATAATTTCTAGAATTGATATAGCATGAGAAAGAATTCTTAAATGTTTAGCAGTTCACCAAGCATCATATAATCCTTTCTCCACATCATTGAAACAAACAACTTCTTACCTTTGAAAATGTTTATTTTTATTTCTTATTTTAAATTAATTTTATCAATATTCTTGGGATTTTTTTCTGAATTTATTCATTTCATAATCTGACTAGCTATTCCAGTGGCAATTAAATCATGTTTTAACTACTAACACTCAAATTAGTCTGGTTCCCTTGGCTGTAACTTAGCTGGACTCACAGCACTGCTAGGCAATAGTGTGCCTGTTGTCACACTCTCATCTAGTTTGTGAATAGTCCAGATTTTTATCTATTTTATGAAAACTGTATGTATTCATTTAATAAATATTTATTGAGAATATAATCCTTTGACATAACCCTCCCAGCTTTTTTTTTTTTTTTTGAGATGGAGTCTCTCTCCTTTGCCCAGGCTGGAGTAGAGTGGCATGATCTTGGCTCACTGCAACCTCCACCTTCTGGATTCAAGCAATTCTTCTGCCTTAGCCTCCTGAGTAGGGGACTACATGAGCAAGCCACCACACCTGGATAATGTTTGTATTTTTAATAGAGATGGGGTTTTGCCAAGTTGGCCAGGATGGTCTCGATGTCTTTATCTCATGATCCACCCACCTCACCTCCCAAAGTGCTGGGATTACAGGTGTGAGCCACCACACCTGGCCTTTCCCAGCTTTTTTTAAATTACTCTTGGGTCTTTTTATATAAACTGTCTTTCTTTTGCTTTTTCACCCTTTCTCCCTGCCCCCATCCATGATTCCTTTTCCAGTTATACCAGAAAACAGCATTTAATGAAGTCAAGAATTATGGGGAGAGGGGTATGAAAAATATCATGAAAGAGCTATGCCTCAGAAGCTAATAAGAAAGAGAGTTTTACAAAGTATGGAATAATAAAAAGGGTCAGATGCTGCAGGTTCTTATTAAAAACAGACAAATTGCATAAGGGATCATAGAAATGTCATAATTTAATAGGTTAGAAGTAGATTAGGTTTAGTGATGATAGCTTTACATAAGTCAATTTCACCTTAGCTGGTGAAATAGAAAGACCTCAAAATACAGTGGCCCGAATAGTATGTATGTTTCTCTCTCTGTCTCATGAAATGTCTGGCCAGTGTAGGCTGGTGGAGGTGCTCTGCTGCAGGTGGTTATTCAGAAACTCGGGTTTATAGCATTTGCTACCCCTAGGATATGATCTTCTTCTGTACGGTAGAAGCTGGGTTGCTGCATATCTACACAACTTGTAAGAAGGGGATACCTGGCTATAAGGGAGGTTGAGATGTGGTTTCTAGCTAGACATTTGTGCATTCAAAACCCCAAACACTCGATTTTTGCAGCTTTCTACACTGGAACTGATGTTCCTGAAAGCTAATTCTCAAATGGATGAATTGTTGCTTTGCTCCAAAATTCTATGAATATGCCCTGTATGTGCCAGACGCTTCATATAGTGTCCTTAGGGATGAAGAAAAAATGTTTGCCAGGTGAATAGTTGCTATCCTGTTAAGCTGTGGCTATGTTAATTTTCACCAGTCTAGATATAACTTTTAGAATAACAGCTAAAATCAGATAAAATTGTTGCAATTCACCGTCATTCTCCGACGTCCATCTAACTATCTTCCCAGGGGCTGACTTTCAGGGTCCTCAAAAAATTCCTAGGTCTAGAAACTGAGTGGAGCCTATTAAGAAGTCATAAATCTGCTTTTTGGCGACTCAAGCCAGATTTCTGTTCAAAAGGCATATACTTTTTTCCAGTTAGATAGGTCAACTAATACCTCATCAACTGCCCATCCACTTCATTGCAGGGAACATTGTCATTAGCCACAGCCACAGATTCCTGCAGGTCACAATACTGATTGCCACCCCATCTCTGTGGCCAATTATGGTAATTGCAAGCACCTTTTCTCTGAGGGTTAAGCACTACCACATGGCCTTTCCTACCCCAGGATTGCATTATTCTTGTTGAAAGGAGAGATTTCAAGAAATGAGAGATCCTAATATAATGGCGGCATTCCCCACCTTTATTTTCAGTTTGCCAAAGAGCCACTTCCAAGCTTTCTGAAGATGTTATTTTCTTCTTGGTGAATTTTCTTACTTGCCTTGATGGAAAGAGTATTAATTTTTTGAATGCCTTCACAGAAAAAGGCACACTGTTCTCTGGCATCTCCTGATGGACAGAGAAGGAAGGTGTGTACGTTGCATATAATAAATCAACCTCACCAGCTGCGGTGGCTTACCCCTGTAATCCCAGCACTCGGGGAGGCTGAGGCAGGCGGATCACCTGAGGTTGGGAGTTAAAGACCAGCCTAGCCAACATGGAGAAACACCATCTCTACTAAAAATACAAAATTAAAATCAACATCAAGACCTTAATTTGCTAAAGTCTGTCTGTCAGTATTTATTTATTTTTGCTCTAAATTAGGGCAGGGAAGTTCGTCAGATTCATATCATGAAATGTTGGTTCTTTTATTTATTTATTTTTTTTGAGACAGAGTTTCGCTCTTGTTACCCAGGCTGGACTGCAATGGCGCGATCTCGGCTCACCACAACCTCTGCCTCCTGGGTTCAGGCAATTCTCCTGCCTCAGCCTCCTGAGTAGCTGGGATTACAGGCATGTGCCACCATGCTCAGCTAATTTTTTTGTATTTTTAGTAGAGACGGGGTTTCACCATGTTGACCAGGATGGTCTCGATCTCTTGACCTTCATGATCCACCCCCCTCGGCCTCCCAAAGTGCTGGGATTACAGGCTTGAGCCACCACGCCCAGCCAAAATGTTGTTTTAAATTGAGTCCAGACTTCACTAGCCAACAAAGGAAACTGCTAGAAGTGCTTAGCATTGCCTTGGCTGGCAAGTTAATTCAAAATACTGAAAGTGCACCTATTATCTATTGATGAATTGGCTCAATTCACTCTTATATTTTGTCTTCTTCAGTATAACACTCTTAGAAACCATCCCTACACAGATTATAAGGTTCCTGATGATCCAGTTTTAAAAGATGTTTTAAGTTTTGTGGTGTATACTGTCTCTTTTTGAAATAGGGTTATCAATTCTATACATGAGGGCTGCTTAGATATAGCTCTAGTTAGGATATAAAGGCAATGAGTGATAGTAGGGAGTGAGTTTTGAGAAGAACTGGCATCCCTTTGTGAGTCAAAAGTGCAGATTAGGCCACTGAAAGGTCTTTCTGTACAGAAAGATTATTTTTCTAATACCAGGAAAAAAAGCCTCCTTCTTTATGCAAAATAATCTTGAGGTGATTTGGAAAATCAAAGTTCACACCTTCAAATGGGTCTATCCTATCCAAATATCCTCATCCCAAGTCTCACAGTGCAACTTCTCAACCAATGCCCTAACCTTGTTTTAAGTGCTTTGGTAACGATGTGCATTTATAAAATGCAGCAATTCTACTACCTACACAATTATACATTTGAGCCCAATCTTCAGGCATATCTGCACTGTAGTTACTAGATATAAGGAATTCTTTTAAGGTTCATTACAGGAGCTTTCTAGTTCTCCACTAGTACTTTGTGTTTGAAATTTAAGTTTCTGTACTTTTTTTTTGTTTGTTTCTTTGTGAGCTTCCTGCACAGTCGTAGGTAGCTAGCCAGCCCCATACTCTTTATAATTATCATTATTGCCATAGAAACAAAATGCAACAGGCATAGGATACCTGCTCCTCCATCCTATGCCTTCACTGGCAATAATCTAAGTAATTATGATGCCACAGCAAGCCATTACCTGTCTCCCATTTTCCTTCAGGAAGATAATGCCTTCATCCAACATTTAACAAACCAGTTTCTGAATCCTCTATTGAGAAGCTACTTTATGTGGCTATTCCTGGTGGTAAGTACTGCATTAGTCAGAATCCAGTTCTCCAGATGGTTCAAATGCAGAGACTTTAATGAAGGACTACTTACGGATGTGTGTATGGGGTGAAGGGACAGTGAGAGCCATCCATGGATGAACATCAGTAAGAAAGCATGTCATTCCCAGGATAAAAAGGTCAGGGATGAAATGAAGTTACTCAAGCACAGAGGAAGCTAGGCTTATTTTAAAAAATGGGCCACCTTGTTGAAGCATTGGTCTTAGAGGGATGCAGCTAGTGCTAAATATACCTGCCAACGTATGGAAACATCAGGGAAAAAATACTCTTACCTCTCTTTTTTATATTCTCCAATCTCCTGCCAGTGCTTCCAGTCACTGAACTGAACTGGAAACCAATCAACAAGGGAAACCAGGAGATGCAGTCCTTGAAGATCAGCCTCCTGGCCACAAGAAGGGCAGGGGAAGAGAATACATAGATCTGTAGAGAAGAGTGGTGATGTTGGGAGCTGCCAGTAAAGAACTATCAAAAGAGGTAACTATCTCACATGTTATCTCATTTTATCCTTGCACAAATGCTGTCACCATTTCCCCACATTTTATAAATAAGGAAAGTGAGGGTCAAAGTGGTCAAGTAAGTTGCTTGAGATCCCATAGCTAGTAAATAGCCATGCCAAGGATGAAACCATATCTGTCTAGTGCATATTACAGTTCTTCCTCTGCCACACCATATCAGAACTTAAACATTTAGATCTGAGCATAAAAATGAAAAGATATTGAGTGATAGACTTGGAATGAAGAGAGGGCACACACAAAACTTGCATTTTTGACATCCTTGAAACAAATAACTTTAAATATATTTTCTCAATAGAATTTATTATAACCTGAGATTATTTATTTACAAGTTTTTTACTTACTTGAATGTAGGGATCATGAGGGCAATGATTTTTTTTTCTTCTTTATTGCCATATTCCTGGTGCCCAGATCGTTTGTACAACATTTAGTAGATTTTTCAAAGAATATTTGTTGAATTATAAACTAAATGAATGAATAAATGAGTGGGTTAGGATAACAATCATAGTTATACCTGTACTAAAGGCAATCAGTTCTCTTTTTACTCCAAGTTTTAACCTCTATAATAACAAAGATAGCATATTGACCACAGTAACCTTTTAAACACTTATTAAGAATGTATATAAAATTATTTCTCTTATTTAAGATAAAAGCCATGTGTTCCTTCATCTTTTCCTTATACAAACATTTTCAAATAAATTACCATTTTGGGTACCTTCTTCTGTGCACAGTTCAATTTTTTCATTAAATTTCTGAAAATGTTAATACTTGGTAACATAAATTTAATATAGTTCTCCGTATGTTGACTGACTTGTCAAGAGCAAAGTAGGTGATTGCCTTCCTTTTTTTGGTAAATATATCCCTATTAATTCACCTATCAGTAAAAACAATTTTTCATTGTAGCTATATTCTGTTGTTAATTCAAATTGAATATGCAGGGAACCAAAAGTATTATATTTTATAAAAACTACTCTTAACTTCATTGTGTATAGGTCTGCCCGATAGTCTTAAAACCAAATTTTGAGTTTAATCACTGAACAGTTTGCAGAAGTACAACCATATGTGTTTTACCCACCACTTTATCTGTAATACATAGCACAGTAACTCATATACACTAATAAAATGAATAATAATGGTAACCATTTATGAGCACTTACTTATTTTCCAGGCACAGAATACATATCAGATTACTGTTGCAGTCACTAGAGTTGGCTCCTGACTAGTGAGACTTTATCATTACCAGTTTTAGTGACCCGTCTTAAATTCCAGGTTTAAGATGATAGTGGAAATTCATTGTGATGAATTCATTCATTTTCTTGTAATGTATTTTAAGTATCACTTGGCACTGAATAGAGACCTGAGATTCTAGTGTATTCAATCTGAGTGGACTCACAGTGTGTATTGGCAGAGCTGTTTCATCCCATTTACCTAGCACCCACTTTTTCTTATGTTTTTCTTTTCTAATTTCTTTTTTTTTTAGTTATCTTTTTGTATAACTTTCCTTACTCCATGCTTTAACCTAAAACATGAAATAAGAGGTAGAGAGAATAAAGAAAAATTACTGCAACATCCAAGGATGTACCAGGGTTTGTGAGAAGTATAATTATGTTTGGTGAATACAAGAGAAAGGCAAATGTTTCTGAGAATGTTTGACTATTTCTAAGAATGGCTATGATATCCTATGTGTTCATTTGTAACTGGCATTATTACATGAGGTTGGTAAAATGTGTACAAATCACTTTCTGAAATACAACAGGGTCTTAAATGCAAGGGTCTTTATTTTTAAGGGAACTTATTGTATCATATAACACGAGTGGCAAATCACATAATGTTTAATGTGCAGTCTGAGGCAGAGTCAAGAAACAATGGAATATTTTACTTCCCATTGGTCACTATAGATTCAATGATATTTTTCTCAATTCTCCCTCTTACCATGTATCTGGCAGTGCATGACCATAAGTGGAGATTTCTCTATTCCATTGATGTTGGGTTTGGCCACATGAAGTTTTTGGTCAATGAATGTGGAATTCTGAACCAAGCTCTTAAGAGACATCCTAGGTTTTGCTTGCTTCCTTGCCCTTCTGTGAACCACTGTGAAGAGAACCTGACTTGGGTAGCTCCTGGTTCTAGGGGTATGTGGAGATATATAAAGCCCACTTGCAGTTAACCTGAAGCCAGGGATGAAGCAGTCAACTCAAAGCCTGAAACAAAACCATCTCAAACAAACCACAGACTTGTAAGAGAGGAAATAAACACTTGTGTCGCCAGTGCACTGAACTTTTGATTGGTTTGTTATGTAGTATCATAGTAGCCATAGCTGATTAATACAGTTACATTGAATTTGGGGGAAATTTTCAAAAGAAAGGATAAGAGCAAACAAAGTTAAAAATTATGTCAGGAAAGGATCACAAGAGAGAACGTCTCCTTTTAAAAGCTAAGAGAGGAATGAAAGTCATTAAAAAGAATCAAAGTTCCTTTTGCCTTCAATTCCTGGCCTCCTCTCAAGCACTGTTATCCCCATATCAAAATTTCAGGTTTTAGATTGCCCACTAATGTGAGTAGTGAATAAAAATATCTAGTAGCAAAGGAATAGTCTAATTTTCTTAAATGAGAGTACACTGGGAGATGAAGGGTAGGCACAGATGGGCTGTTTAGTTTAGCCTGCCTGAATCACAATTTCCAGTTAAAATTCTGTGTGCCTCTTAATTAGGTTTAAATGTTAGCGATCCACTTATGGAGTACAGTATATCTGCTTTTGACATCGCAATCATGTGTCATGGAAAAGATAATAGGACTTGGGGAAAAAAAGAAAAAAAAAGACAACATTCTTGGGGAAAAGTTCTGAAACATGACCTGAGTTGAAGCTTCCTTTGAGTATCTCTTCACTCCCATCACATTAGGAGAAGCTGAATGTAAAAACGGATCCATTGTTTTTAAAACTGGGAAATTAGAAAGTTACTCTTCAATGCTTTTATGAATATATAACTAATGAGAAATAAATTCAGTACATTCCTTAACTGCTACCCCTCCCCCTACAAGAGTGATGCTTCTAATTCAGCATGACCTGCTGTCAGCTCAGGAAATTTCCATCCTGAGATTTTCCTAGCAGAGTCAAAATCAGTCACATTTAGAAACTGATACAAAAAATTTTAAATGAGAGTGCTTGAAACCGCATTTAAATTCTGTCTTGAAAAGTTGCAAAGTGCTCGGTTAATAATTTTCCATAGTGTCATTTTTAAACTATTTTGGCATGCTCTACAAACAGTACATACATTTACTGTTCACATATTAATAAAACGGCCTTGTATTTCTTGGAACAGAGTATCTTTGAGAAAGTAAAAATGTATCCCAGTACACTGACATTATCCAGCTCATTATGAGTGACAGGTTTGGGTAGACCTTGGTCTGGCAATAGATTAGAATGAAAGAGGAATTTGGAGCAGGTTGGTCTCTCAGGCAAAATAATGGTGTGGATTCCAGGTGGAAGAAACATTGTTTGGGTTTTGGAAATGCCTCCATCCCTTTTTCCCAGCTGTTTAACAGCATATTCTGCAAAGATGTTATTTCTGTACTATTCTAGGCCTACTGTTAAGAGAGTACCAAGATCCAGCCATTTTCTCTATTTTTTTACCCTGAAATTTTTAAGGCTGTTCAGGAAAACCCAGTGAAGAGAGAGAAACAACACATTTAGGACACGGAGTCATAAAGGAGGTATGGATTCATAATCTGGTCAGTTATTAATTACATAGTGAGTAGACTAAGAAACAAGTAGGAAACTGTCAACTTTCTGTCACTGGGATAATGGAAACGAGATGGAAGAGAAAGGAGTTCCTAGACAACCCAAATCACAATTAAAGCAAAAATAGTCAAATGGATTTGATCAAAACGTTTATTAGGTAATTTTCAACATTTGGGAACAAAAGTACTGTTCTGTAGGCAAAAGTACTATTATGTAGATACTTCTCCCTCAGACTGCCTTTCCATTCCAAGGTTGGGCAGCAGCTGGGGCACTGCGTCCTCTGCCTCTCAAGCCAGGAACTTTGCAGTCATCCAAAAGTGTAAAAATAATATAAATTTAGTTCACAAAGATTTTAAATTTCAAATAAGCTGTCAAAAATAATGAACAGTAAGATTTTCTGTTAGTCTGACCTGTTTATGTTTAATAAATTAATGGAATAGGAGCTGTGCAAGGCAGATTTAGAGCTCATGCTCCCTTCCTTTCCTCACTTAATTCCTCCAGTTTCACACTCAGTATAGTGGCTTTGTCTGGGTTGATGGCTGACCCTGTAATTCACTCTCAGAAGGCAGACCTAAGCCAGGATTAAATTAGAGCTGGGACTGAATTCACCTTCTCACCACCTACAGCACCTAGTGCAGGATCCAATGTGTAGCAAAGGCTTCAGCAATATTTGTTGCATGAAAGCATGAATAAGAGACTGTTAGCCAGGAGAGAAGTGTTGATGTTTAAGGGGCTCAGTAAACAATGACTCTCTATTCTGCTTGGCTTATGAACTAACTGAGAAGTAGGACAGAAGAATAAATGAGATAGAAAACAGAATAATTCCCAATGAAGCTAATGAAATAGAATATGGTTTATATGTGTGGGCAAGTGGACTTCCAAATACTGATCCTCAGAGTTGATCAAATTACCTAGCCAAGTACAAAACGTACTGGACTACCTGATACCTTCTCCCAAAAAAGAGATGGTGATAGAAAGGGACTAGTTTATATGTATCTAGTTTCTTTCAGATTTACCCATCAGATTGAATCTCATGTCTTTCTGAAGAGAAATAAACAAAGGAGTAGAGAGAGGCTAAGAATATCACATTGGTGGGATTTCTCCATACAGAAGGCAACTCCAACAGGGAGCACTGTTACAGAGACAATAGGTGAGAGCAGGTGCACTTTGTTATACAAAATGGTGTCCTTTGGTTATTGTTAGTTTCAGGCATTAAATCTCTACATTTTTTTTTTTGGTTGACTTTTGAGTAAATAGGAAAAATCTTAAAAGTTCCCAAATGTGTTGTCTCACTGTTTGTCTCCACAAGTTAGCATTAGTCAGCCCCCAGATAATGAAATTGACTCAAACTTCCAAAATTGTCAAAGACAAATTCTGAGCATACCATTATGGAGGTGCCACCGAATGAGGCCACTAATAGAATTACACATGAATCATGCGAAAAATTCAATGATAACAGTATTTTAAGTCTGTCCGAGGATTTGTGAAATATTGTAGGCTATAGGAAGCTTTTGTGTTAAATCTGTACATAATAGTATTTTAATGCCACAAAACACACCAAGGAATATCTTCAAAACAGTCAAATAGGGCCAAGTGTGGTAGCTCACACCTGTAATCCCAGCACCTTGGGAGGACAAAGCAGAGGATTAGTTGAGCCCAGGACTTCAAGATCAAGACTGGATGACACAGTGGGAACTTATCTTTCCAAAAATTAATAATAATAATAATAATAAATAGCTGGGTGTGGTAGTGTTCATCTGTAGTCCCAGCTACTAAGGAGTTGAGGTGAAAGGATCCTTGAGCCTGGAATTCAAGGCTACAATGAGAGGAGCTAGCACCACTGCCTTCTACCCTGGGGGACAGAGTGAGAGTCTGTCTCAGAAACAAAAACAAAAAAATCTAAATATGGATTTGTGTTTTAGTCCCAAGAAAAACAGAACCCCACAAAGATCCAACTTTAACTGATTTTAGGATAAAAAGTCTTAGAAACTACTAAGCAGCACATGGTTCCCATCAGAATATAACTCAGTCTGGTCAGCCAAAAATTCACCCTTGAACTGTCAAGTGGTTTAAAAGCCACCAAGAACATGGTCAAATTTATTAAATTATACTCAAAGAAAAGTTTTATCCTATTTCATTTTTTATAATCAAATTTTTTCTGTTTCCATTTATTTAAAAACAGCTAAAGCATATTTCAAATTCTGAGAAAGATTGAAAGTTGTCACACAAATGAAATTATCTAAATATAATGAAATAATTACAAATTGTACCTATCTGGGAAACTTAGAAACAGAGTAGGAATGGTTTAAAGGCGGAAAACAAAAAAGGTAAATAACCCAGGCCAAAATATTATATTTAGAGAATTAAGTTTGCAATGGAATTGTTTCCTTCTTGAATTGAAGCCAAGTCAGTAGAACCTTTTAATAAAAATCATATATTGATAAAAATTTGTGAGTAATTCTGACTCTATTTTTAGCTATAGTTCTTATTGGAAAAAAATATACAAAATTATGTAGCTACTTTCTGAGTTCATCTACTGTGAATTACTTCTGATTTTGTATGGGTTAATTACAAACAGATATTTCTTAATGGTTTAGACCACCTCTTCCTTGAAATGTTTTTCTATGATACTTTCAAAACAAGGGCATAATAACCTCTTAAGTTTTTATATGTTCTTATCAATTTGTAGTATTATATTATCAAATAGCATATAATTTTGTGCAATCTTCTTTTACAAAATAATTGTAAAGTTTTGTGGAGAACCACATAAATATAAAAATACAGAGAATGTTACAGAAATAAAGCTTCTACATTACTATGCTTCCTTATCTTTTCGATTTCTTCCACCTCATTTTTCCAACAATCTGCTTATTACTATTTGCCAACCTCCCAATGTGCATTGTCTGAGAAAGCTTCTACTCCAATGCTTTCACACACTACATTTTGAACCTAGATGTTCTCCTGTCACTTGTGGTTCAGTCCTAATTTTGTACTTCCTAGGAGAAGTTTTTTTTTTTAAGAAGCCATGTAAGTGACTAAAATTCAACAGTTTTAAACACAACTCATTTTTTCTCCCTCAGACTGTGTTTGCAATTCCATTCCGAGGTTGGGCAGCAGCTGGGACACTGCGCCTATCTGCCTCTCAAGCCAGGAACTTTGCAGCCAACCTTTTTTCACCACCTTTCCTCCCTTACATTCATTTTTCTCACTACACCTTATTTGCCATCAAACCACCAAGGTATTTGTAGTAAAGTTTTTTCTCCTATGAAACGGTACTCTGTTATACCATATCTTCTAGAGTAGGATAGACAAAAAGACCATTTATGGTACAAATATTAATTCCAATAGTATGGAGATCATTCTGGGTTAGTGTAGTGAGTTACAGAAACCTCACTTTGGTCTGATTACTCTTTAGGTTGATAAAAGTTTGAAGGTAGGCATAGCTGCCTGGGGCCAAAATAACAATCTTAACTATGGATTATTAGCAGCCTGATAAAAATAGAACACTATTTCTTTTAGATTTAGGGGTACAAAATGATCAATTAACAAACATAAAATACTTGAACCCCTTCTACAGCAAACACTTAGACTTTTTGCGTCCCTTAGAACTCTTAAGATGCTGTCACTTGTTCTGGCTTCTGGGACTGCTTATGTACTTTGGCGGCAGCACAGCTTCTGATACTCTGAGTAACAAGTTATTGGCACCTACGATTCTTTAACCCTGGTGTTACTGTGACACAAATATGGTGATATTGTCTGTTCACACTCCTTCCTTTAACTTCTCATTCCTCTTCCTGCTCACTAGTTGGTTTAGGAGCCAGCCATCTTATGAGACAGCTTTAAATTCAACCTTGTCTAGAAGTGGAGGGATAGATAAAACATAGATTTCAAGACATTGTCATTCCTAGGAGTATTGCTTATTTATTTCTTAAAAAATTATTTGGTAAGTAAGTGCAGTGATTCTGTCTTTATGACTACAAGAAAAATGTCATTGTATTAACTTCAGTCATTATGCAAAGGGAAGATAGCTCTATATTACTTATATATATATATTTAGTTAGTTTATATACTTGTAGTTTTTGCTTTCCTTTGAATACCATTTCTTTGTTAAATAATATAAAAAATTTCACCAAAATTACAGCAGATTAATAAATAGAGTAATTTAGTTCATTAAAAGATACACAGATGAGTTTAATCAAAATTCATGGCTTCCTTACTAACTGAACTCATTAATCAGCTAACAGTGTCAGTAGTAATTTGCTATTATCAGCATCTTTTTATGGTCATTTTACTAATTAAAATGTTAGCTTTGATTTGAAGCATAGGAAATATAAATTGAAAACTGCTTATTCTAACTACAGATTACAGTGAATCACAATCACCAATATATTACTGGTTTGTTAAAATTTCTCTGAGATGGCATATGCAAGTCTGTGGGTCTTGTGGATATTCTCATCTTAAAGGTGAATGGATATTTTGCAAGACTTAAAATAAAATTACATGTCAAGAAACTGTTAGATCAAATGGAAGAATTAACAATACCTTTATGTGTTATTGTCCTTCCATTTAAGAAAAATAAAAGTTTTTATTCAAACCTGTAAATTACTCCTGTCATCTCAGTGAATATCTTAAAAGTGTCAAAACAAAACTTCAATTAATTGCAAAGAAGGACTAATGCTTTAAGATATATTTATCTTAAGTAATAAACTTTTCTGTCTCCAACATAATAATGAACAAAGCCACAGGCGAAAGGGTGCAGTTGAGGGATTGTTGTCCCTCTTTTACTCTGATCAGTGTAATCAATGTGCACATAAACACGTACGGGAAACTGGAAAGAGAATAGAAAAAAAAAATGTGTTTGTACTGTTCATTCAGGCCCCTGTAGCTGTGGGATCCAGGGATTACCATCAGTAGAACTTCCAAGTCACCTTTTTCCTTATTTATGTGAAAGACTGTTGTGATACAAAGAACACTTACGGAGGGACCCCCTAGACTGTTTCATTAATCTTTTATGTTTAAGGCAAACCTACGCATAAATGTTCATATGAGACAAAGGAATTACGTTTATGGAGAATTCCACAGCCTCCACGAACACGCCATTCCAGTGTTTAACAACTGTCATGAAGTTCTGCCTTATTCTATAAAGTCATTCTTTGTCTCGACTTTGTGCTCTGAAGAGATTGAGAACATCTGGTCCTCATTCCTAATATAATGACATTTCCTGCTCCAGAGTTCCTTTTTAAATCACTCTCAACCTTCTCTTCTTTAGGCTAAATTCCAGGTCTGCTCACTCTTCTCCAGAGTCAAACGTACCAACCTTTTCAGTATGATCGCCCTCCTAATTCGTAAAGAGCCACTCTCCTTTAGCCCAGAACCAGTCCCTTAGCTAAGAGGAGCGGAACTTCCCACCTGATTCCTGCTGAGCTTTCACATGATCACCTTCCACATCTCTGCATGCTCATTACCTTCATTTAAGTTCTCAAACATGCTCAAGGAAAAGAAACTCTTTTAATTTCGGGAAGAGACATTTCTTTCCATCAACTTGCTTTCTTTCTGTCCCAAGGGAAGATTGCAGATCACACTGAGCTCTGGGAGTCAAGTGGCAGACAGCTGTGGCTTCAGCTTCCAGCGGTCACACAACTCCAGAGGGACTGGAAGGTCAAGGGAAGCATGTAGAACCGCAGGCTGTTCACGTGGCTTCGAGGAGGAGATGACCAACCCTTAGTAAAACACCGTCTGCCGGACATGCCATTGGGACTGGCACGCTAATTGAAAACAGCAGGCGTGGTTCTGCAGCTCTTTGACTCTAGCACTCAGCTTAGCATAACTTTTCCTTCCACAGGAAAGGCAGTCCTCAGCCTGGAAAGCTGTGTTATTTAAAAAAAAAAATCTGAATAAACCACTGCTCTAGTAGAAGATAAAGAAACATCTTTATTTTCTTTGTTAGGAAGTTTCATCTTATTTAATTAATTTCTTTTTTTTTTTCAACTGGGCCAAAGCTTGACACTGCTGTCCACGAATATTTTATCATATTAGGATGGAAGATACCTATTAATGCAATTCATTTTTCATTATCATGAGTGCCCTGTTATTTTTACTACAATTTATTTTTCTTTTTTCTACATCAAAGTAACACAGGCAAATAGTTCAATAAGTTTGTGCTATTTTTATGGAATAGCAATAAAATGCCTACCTCTCCCCACCCCAGTTTTCTTTCCTGGAAGCAACTGCTTTATTGTCTTTTGGCTATTTCCTTTATTACTTACCTCTGTTCCTTTAAATAATATGCTTAGTGTTAGTTACGTTTTGTTTTTTTTAAGCAATACATATTGACTTTTTACTATGAAAAATTAACATTTAACTTTTGTTATTTCTCCACCTCTTTCTCATTCATTTTCTGTTTCCCCAACCTCTCAATATAATTATATCATGATTTTGGTTAAATAGGTGATAATTATTGACATTATTAAAAATAGCACGTAGGCCCGGAGCAGTGGCTCATGCCTGTAATCCCAGCACTTTGGGAGGCCGAGGCAGGCAGATCACCTGAGGTCAGGAGTTCGATGCCAGCCTGACCAACAGGGAGAAAACCCATCTCTACTAAAAATACAAAATGAGCCAGGCATGGTGGTGTGTGCCTGTAATCCCAGCTACTTGGGAGGCTGAGGAAGGATAATCACTTGAACCTGGGAGCAGAGGTTGTGGTGAGCGGAGATCACACCATTGCACTCTACCCTCAGCAATAAGAGCAAAACTCTGTCTCAAAATAAATAAACAAATAAAAATAGCATATAAATGCATAATGCTATTTACTGATTAGCTATATAGGATAATATGATTATTCTCCACCATTTACATAGCATTTTATTTTTCCTAGAATTATACATTTTTCTACTTTTTTCCCATTCATTTAGTTTTGTATATATTTATCATGAATTCATTTCTAAACTCTCGCAAGTTATCTGTATCTCCTTTTTAAATGTTTAAACGTCAAGTGTTTATCAGTTATTTCTTGTGGCTGTATTTCTTCTGAAGCTTTTCTTGCATGCTAACTTCTTTGTCTTCAAATTGATGTTATACATGTACATAGTCTTCTCCAGCTTTTTGATCTGCTCTAATCTGGACTGCTTTCTCTCAAGGCCTGGTTCATAGCCATCATCACGGTCTTTCCCTTGACCATTACACTGAGAATTCCATTTGCTTCCCTCTTGAGTGGATCTACTGTTTTCTAGATTCTCTTTCCTTTATATGGATTTATTCCCTTATTTTGGTGGAAGACAACCTCTCAATCATTTGTTGAGAAGGTATATGTGAGTGACATTTTAGATCTTTCAAGTTTGAAAACATCTTCATATTATCACATTTAATGAATCAATAATTTGGTTGAGTTTAGAATTCCAGGTTGGTATTATGGTCACTCAGAATTTTGACAAATTTCCTCCATTGGCATCTAGTTTCTGGTGTTGCTGCTGAGAAGTCTCAAGCTGATCTGATCCTGGATCCTTCTGAAGTAATTTATTTTGTTTTCTTTCTGGATGCATACAGAATCTTCTTTTTATCCATGTTGTTCTGAATTTCACAAAGGTATGCTTTGGTGGAATTCACTATCAGGACTGTGTTGAGCACTTGTTGGGCCCTTTCAGTTTAGTGATATTTCTTGGATTATTATTATGTAACTTCTACTCAGTTCTCTGTTCTGTCTTTCCTGATATTTTGTTTTCAAATGTTGAAATTCCTGAATCAATATTCTAATTGTCAATTATTATTCTTTTTAAAAATCTATTTCTTTTACCTTTCTACTTCCTGGAGTCTCCCACCCCCATCCTTATTTTTCATTCCTTGTACTGGAGTTTAAATTGTAACCAGTACAAAGTTACAATTTATAATATTAAATGTATTTTAGTTTCAGAAAATGTATTTATTTTACTTTTTGGATTATTTTAAGGTAGAAAACATCTATTAATCCATGTTCTGTTTGATATGGCCCTATTCTTGTTTCATAAATGCTACATTTTCTCATATTGCTAATGGGAGTAATGATTCTCTTATTTTAAATTCTCATGTCCGTCTCTAGACTCTGGATCTCCAATTTGTTTTTATTTTGTCTCTTTTGTAATATTTAAGAATTTTGTGCTAGCAGATTTCTTCAAATGTTGACAATTGTCAACTGCTCTTAAATAGTAAAGATTATGACACAAATCAACTGATTAGAAACTTAGTTCTCCCTGTATGCTTCACTCTTCATGTGTTCTGCCTGAGGTATTTCACTGGGGGAAGCCTGGGTATCATTAATGGGGCTTTTCTCTTGAGCTGATCAAATTCCCCAGATAAGAATTCTACAATCTTCTGCTTGGGAGGCAGTACTCAATTGCCAGTGTTCTAGAAACCTAGCAGCAGAAGAAAACTGGGACCTCAACACAATATTAAAACTTCCTTGAGTTCTCCTCTTTTCTGTATAAATTCCTAAATCTCATCTTTTCCTAGTGCCCCCCAGAGCATGTCTGCTTTATCATCTGCAGAGGAAAAACATCCTGTATTAAGTTAAAGTGGGAGAAGGGCAGTTACACAGATTGATGGAGAGGCTCTAGAAGGTGTAACTGTTTCTTAAATTTTCAAACAATTTTCTTTTCAGCCTCACCTTTAATGTACTTTCACAGATACCTGATACCGTTTACCAAGCTGTTTGGGACATTATGATTTCTTCTTAGTTTTCTCAACTATCATCTTAAGATTGTTTTCTATCTTACAATGTCAGTTATCGCTCAGTTTTTGAGCTTTCTACATTTTATTGATCTGATATCATTTCTAGTTCCCTTTGACCTAGGTTTTATTTAGTAAGCTCTATTTTGTTATTTTAGAGAAATTTAAATGGGTGAAGGAAAATCTGTATGTTCAATATGCGGTCTTCAACTGGAGGTCACTTGGTTGCCATTCATTCTTTCACTTATTCTTTTAAAATGTCTAAACCAGGGATACAAATGAGTAGATCACCCACGCGTACTCAGACATGAGTCATTAATCCGTAAACCCTGTTACTATCTTTTGGATTACATCTACTTGATTCAACGATGTATTTTATCTCCAGTTTTGCAAATATTTGGGCTTGTAATCTCTCTCTGTAGACAGAAGTGGCCTTGGATTCCTGCCTTACAATATACCAGACAGTTGACTTTGGATGATTAACCTAATCTCCCTACATTTCAATCTCTTTATCTCTAAATGGGGATAAAATCATTTTCTTCTATTACTATTGCAAGAATAGCTATATTGCATGCAAAGTTCCTGGGATGTAGCCGTTATAATTACTTCATGATTTTTCAAATGTTGTTTCTCTAAACTTTTCCTTTCCTGAAAATACCCAAAATAACTAGCTAGCTCTGTTTATTCTGTTTTGAGCTAAAGCTATGACTTTTGATCAAAATCAAATCAATCCAATGGATACTAATTGTGACATATTCTAACCTCAAATATTTGAGGTAGAAATATACATTATGATAGCTGTTTTACAGTTATTCATCAGAATTTTATTTCTTAGTAATTCACTTCTTTAAAAGGTTTGTAATTTTTTTCAAGGTGTTTACCATAGCTGAATTTCATATTTTCTTCTGTAAAATGAGAATAATGGTATCTTCTTCACATGGTTTTGTTGAATGAAGTGGGATGATATATATAAAGTGTCTAGTACTATGCTTGGCCTCAAGGATGTGCCCATTAAATAATATCAGAGAAAAAACCCTAAATAACAGAAAAAACCCTAAATAACAGTACTCATGTGCTAATGTAAGGAAATGTTTTATTCAAATATGGACAGTAATTAAATAACCATCTACCCAATTCAATTTCAGGGTTTTCTAAAGTGTGTCTCTCTGTCAGTAAAATTTACTCCTTGGAAAAATACCTCCTTCTAATAAAAATGTTTTTGTCTAGAGATATTTAGAAAGATTCAATAATGCTTTCAAAATATAAGATTACTGTTTAATGCAGCAGTGCTACTTCTAGTATTTTAACCTCCTATATAGATACACGTGTGTGTGTGTATTTGTATATATACATATACATGCATATGCATATATGTTTATATGTAATTAGAAAAGTCTGAGAAAACACATATCAAATACTTATACATCAAATAGTTATCTCTGGGAACTGGTGAGTAAAGGGCAATTTTCACATTTTATTTTGTCTATTGCTTGCATTTGTATAAATAGATATTATTTTTGTACTTTTTTCATAATCAGCAAAATGTGTAGTTAAATAATAAGGTTTAAAGATCTTTGTGGAGTCAATTAGAATCTACATAGGCATACTGAATTATATTAAGTACAGAGGGTCCCTAAATTAAAATAGTTTAATTTATAATGTTTTGACTTCAGGGTGGGTTTATGAGGACGTGACCCCATCATAAGTTGAGGAGCATCTGTAATGTGAAACCCTCTGAAGACTTTGTAGTATTTTAGCAACACTATAATGATTTCTCCTTGCTCATTTATTAAGTCTCTCATCACTGTAGTTTCTTCACTCTTTTCTATAGTGTCTCTGAACCCTTTAATATTGGAGAAATATATTTTTAAAATACTATACAGTATTATTAGTCACATTATGCTATGCTCTGTTGAAGGAATTAAATATCACATAATTCCATTTTTAATTTTTTAGAATAATACAACAGATGTAGGAGTAATATCTGTATTTTATTGACCTTTATGATAATATGGCAATTAAGCTACTTTGAAAAGGGCTCTGCTCTGACACTACAGAGAGCAAAAAGTTTAAGATAATACATAATAAAATTTAAAAATATATATAAACTGATTCCAAGTGAAAGGAAAATTCTAGGTTGGCAAATATAAAAAGAGAACTCAAAGCCAGATCAGGCTGTGGGAGCAGCTGAGACCATGTAAACCACAGGAGCTATGGATACAGATATCGAATTTAAGGGATGGGAGATAGGCTATTAATGCCCAGTTGGGAGGAGAAAAAGATGTTAAAACTGCAAGCTTTGAAGTCTGAGTGGAAACAAGTCTTCACATTCTTGCTTAAAATTATACAGTGCCTTATCATAACAATCAGAATTAAGTGCACATTAGCATGGCTTACAAAGCCCTTAAGCTGAGAATTTCCTGTGAAATATCCAGCCTCAGCTCTTTCCATCTGGTCCCTAAAACATATATACAGTATTAATCAACTATGCACAGGGTCACGAATATGCTGTACACTCTTTTTTCATATAAAAGCTTTTTTAAAAAAATACGATTATACTTAAAGTTCTGGGATACAAGTACAGAATGTGAAAGTTTGTTACATAGGTTTATGTGTGACAAGGTGGTTTGCTGCACCCATCAACCCATCATCTACATTAGGTATTTCTCCTTATGCTATCCCTCCTCTAGACTCCCACTCTCTGACAGTCCCCAGTGTGTGACGTTCCCTTTCCTGTGTCCATGTGTTCGCATTGTTCAACTCTCACTTTTGAGTGAGAACATGCAGTGTTTGGTTTTCTGTTCCTGGGTTAGTTTGTTGAGAATGGTGGTTTCCAGCTTAATCTATGTCTCTGCAAAGTACATGAACTCATCCTTTTTCATGGCTGCATAGTATTCCATGGTAAATATGTGCCACATTTTCTTTATTCAGTCTATCATTGTTAGGCATTTGGGTTGGTTTCAAGTCTTTGCTATTATGAACATATGTGTGCATATATCTTTATAGGAGAATGATTTAGAATCCTTTGGGTGTATACCCAGTAATGGGATTGCTGGATCAAATGGCATTTCTAGTTCTAGATCCTTGAGGAAACTCCACACTGTCTTCCACAATGGTTGAACTAATTTACATTCCCACCAACAGTGTAAAAGTGTTCCTGCTTCTCTACATCCTCTCCAGCTTCTGTTGTTTCCTAACTTTTTAGTGATCACCATTCTAACAGACATGAGATGGTATCTCATTGTGATTTTGATAGGCATTTCTCTAATGACCAGTAATGGTAAGCTTTTTTCATATATTTGTTGGCCACATTAAATGTATTCATTTGAAAAGTATCTGTTCATATTTTTCACTTACTTTTTGATGGAGTTGTTTGTTTTATTCTTGTAAATTCAAGCTCCTTGTAGATTCTAGATATCAGCCCTTTGTCAGATGGATAGATTGCAAAAATTTTCTCTCATTCTGTAGGTTGCCTGTTCACTCTGATGATAGTTTCTTTTGCTGTGCAGAAGCTCTTTAGTTTAATTAGATACCATTTGTCAATTTTGGCTTTTTTTCCATTGCTTCTGGTGTTTAAGTCATGAAGTTTTTGCCCATGACTATGTCCTGAATGATATTGCTTAGGTGTTTTCCCAGAGTTTTTATGGTTGTAGGTGTTACATTTAAGTATTTAATGCATCTTGTGTTAATTTTTCCTAAAGTGTAAGGAAGTGGTCCAGTTTCAGTTTTCTGCATATTGCTAGTCAGTTTTCCCAACACCATTTATTAAATAGAGAATTATTTCCCCATTGCTTATTTTTGTGAGTTATGTCAAAGATCATATGGTTGTAATGTGTGGTATTATTTATGAAGCCTCAGCTGTATTCCATTGGCCTATATAAATGTTTTGGTACCAGTACCATGCTGTTTTGGTTACTGTAGCCTTATAGGATACTTTGAAGTTAGGTAGGGTGATGCCTACAGCTTTGCTATTTTTGCTTAGGATTGTCTTGGCTATGTGGACTCTTTTTTGGTTCCATACAAAATTTAAAGTAGTTTTTTTCTAATTCTGTGAAGAATGTCAATGGTAGCTTGATGGGTATAGCATTGAATCTATAAATTATTTTAAATTTCAGGCCAATATCCCTGATAAACATAGATGCAAAAATCTTCAATAAAATACAGGCAAACCATATCTAGCAGCATATCAAAGAGCTCATTTGCCACGATTAAGTTGGCTTCATCCCTGGGATGCAAAGCTGGTTGAACATATGCAAATCATTAACATTATCTATCACATAAACAGAACCAATGACAAAAACCACATGATTATCTCAATAGATAAGAAAAGGCCTTTAATAAAATTCAACACCTCTTCATGCTAAAAACTCTCGATAAACTAGGTATTTGTGGAATGTATCTCAAAATAGTAAGAGCTATTCATGACAAACCCACAGCCAATATCATATTGAATGGGCAAAAGCTAGAAGCATTCACTTTGAAAACTGGCACAGGACAAGGATACCCTCTCTCTCTACTCCTATTCAACATAGTATTGAAAGTTCTGGCCAAGGCAGTCAGGCAAAAGAAGAAATAAAGGGTATTCAAATAGGAGGAGAGGAGGTCAAATTGTCTCTGTTTGCAGATGACATGATTGCATATTTAGAAAACTCTGTCTTCTCAGCCCCAGATCTCCTAAAGCTGATAAGCAACTTCAGCAAAGTCTCAGGATACAAAATCAATGTGCAAAAATCACAAGCATTCCTGTATACCAATAATAGACAAACAGAGAGCCAAATCATGAGTGAACTGCCATTCACAATTACTACAAAGAGAATAAAATACCTAGGAGTCCAAGTTACAAGGAATGTGAAGGATCTCTTCAAGGGGAACTACAAATTACTGCTCAAGGAAATAAAAGAGGACATGAACAAATGGAAAACATTCCATGCTCATGGATAGGAAAATCAATATCATGAAAATGGCCATACTGCCCAAATAATTTATAGATTCAATGCTATCCCCATCAAGCTACCATTGACCTTACAGAATTAGAAAAAACTACTTTAAATTTCATATAGAACCAAGAAGAGCCCATATAGCCAAGAAAATCCTAAGCAAAAAGAACAGAACTATAGGCATCATGCTACCTGACTTCAAACTATACTACAAGTCTACAGTGACCAGAATAGCATAGTGCTTGTATAAAAACAGATTTATATACCAATGGAATGAAACAGAGTCTTCAGAAATAATGCCCCATATCTACAACTATCTGATCTTTGACAAACCTGACAAAAGTAAGCAATCAGAAAAGGATTCCCTGTTTAATAAATGGTGTTGGGAAAACTAGCTAACAATATGCAGAAGACTGAATCTGGACCCCTTCCTTACACTTTATACAAAAATTAACTCAGCATGGATTAAAGACTTAAATATAACACCTAAAACCATAAGAACCCTGGAAGAAAACCTAAGCAATATCATTCAGGACATAGGCATGGGCAAAGACTTCATAACTTAAACACCAAAAGCAGGCTGGGCATTGTGGCTCACGCCTGTAATCCAAGCACTTTGGAGGCCAAGGTGGGTGACTCACCTGAGGTCAAGGGTTCAAGACCAGCCTGACCACCATGGTGAAACCCCGTCTTTATTTAAAAAACAAACAAACAAACAAAACACCAAAAACAATGGAAACAAAAGCCAAAATTGACAAATGGGATCTAATTAAACTAAAGAGCTTCTGCAAAGCAAAAGAAACTATCATTAGAGTGAACAGGCAACCTACAGAATGGGAGAAAATTTTTGCAATCTATCCATCTGACAAAGGGCTAATATCCAGAATCTACAAGTAACTTAAACAAATTTACAAGAAAAAAACAAACAACCTCATCGAAAATAGGTGAAATATATGAACAGACACTACTCAAAAACAAAAAAAATTATGTGGCCCAAAAACATATGAAAAAAGCTCATCATCACTGGTCACTAGAGAAATGCAAATCAAAACCACAATGAGATACCATGTCACACCAGTTAGAATGGTGATCATTAAAAAGTCAGGAAACAACAGATGTTGGAGAGGATGTGGAAAAGCAGGAACAGTTTTACACTGTTGGTGGAAATGTAAATTAGTTCAATCATTGTGAAAGACAGTGTGGAGTTTCCTCAAGGATCTATAACTAGAAATACCATTCGGTCCAGCAATCCCATTACTGGGTATACACCCAAAGGAATATAAATCTTTCAGCTCTAAAGACACATGAACACATATGTTTATTGCAGCACTGTTCACAACAGCAAAGACTTGAAACCAACCAAAATGCCCATCAATAATAGACTGAATAAAGAAAATGTGGCACATATATGTCATGGAATACTATGCAGCAATGATGAGTTCATGTACTTTTGCAGGGACGTGGATGAAGCTGGAAACCATTATTCTCAGCAAACTAACACAAGAACAGAAAACCAAACACTGCTTGTTCTCACTCATAAGTGGGAGTTAAAAAATGAGAACACATGGGCACTAGGAGGAGAACATCACACACAGGGGCCTGTTGGGGGCCAGGGAAATAGAGGAGGGATAGCTTTATGAGAAATACCTAAAGTAGATGACAAGTTGACAGGTGCAGCAAACCACCATGGCATGTGTATACCTATGTAACAAACCTTCACATTCTGCACATGTATCCCAGAACTTAAAGTATAACAATAATGAAAAAGAAAATGTGGTATATACATACAATGAAATATTAATCAGCTAAAGAAGAAGAAAATCCTGTTATGTGCTACAGCATGGAGAAACCTTAAGAACATTATGATGAGTGAAATAAGCCAGCCATAGAAGAAAAATACTGTATGATTCTACTTGCACGAGATGTCTAAAATAGTTAATTCATAGAAGCA
The DNA here is from genome assembly GCA_028533165.1 of Leontopithecus rosalia. NCBI lineage: Eukaryota > Metazoa > Chordata > Mammalia > Primates > Cebidae > Leontopithecus > Leontopithecus rosalia. Next base: position 109,707,943 of record CM052651.1, read on the forward strand.
GAAAGTAAAATGATGGTTGCCAGGGGCTAGAAGGAGGTGGAAATAGGAAACAGGTATAAATTTTAACCATGAAAAATAAAAAACTCCTAGACATCTGTTATATAACCATTCACATACAGTTAACAATACTATATTGTATGGTTTAAAATGAATTATAGGGTAGTTCATATGTTATTTTTAGCACAATTAAAAACAAAAACAAGTGTGGGCTAGATTTGGCCCAAAGGCTATAGTATGCTGACCCTTGCACTAGAACCATACTTAACACGGGCTAAACTTAATGCTATTGTGGCTGTTATTTTTCTTGGAGAAATTTGTTTTGTGGCAAATTACTCTAGTTTTGACCTTATAGATAACTTTTAATCGTGTATCTTGCACCACAGTAAAAGCACATTTCACCCATTCATATTAATTGAAATTGGTCAACGTGGGCTGCCAGGTAAGACTCAAAACGTCAGTTTCCCACTGCTACTGTATCAGTGCTTGTTGTCAGAAATAAAACCATTGTTCTCTCAGACAACATAGCTTCCTTGATAATTTTAACCACTTTTAAGCACAGACTTAATTTTTAAAAACCCCGTAAGACACTATGCTGGGAGACATGCATCGGTAGCAGCAGTCCGACTGGTGTGAATAATTCTCTTCATTTGATTTTCTTCATTTTTTTTACTTGAATTATAAGCTGTGTTAATAAATAATTGTATTAAATGTAATCAGTATGATGCCAAATGGAACCAAGACACTGAACTAGTTAATATAGAATAAATTGCTCTCTTTATTCCCTCCTATATCACATTTCTCACTGATAGTGTCACCTAGAAAGCATTCCTAACTTTCAGAATTATTTTGTATTCTGACGAATAAGTCATGGGATAATTTCCCACTGCCTGGGAAATGCTGGATGACTTGTGGTGAGGTCAACAGCTATATGTTCTACCTATGGTTCTTATTGTGCTGCTGAGTCATTACAGACTTACTCACTTCTTGGATTTTCTTTAGGAGCTAAATAAATAGCATTTTTTTCAGGTGAAAAAACTTAATCATACTTTATCATTGTAAACCACTTTCTAGTTTTTGTTTAACTTTTATTGTAGGTTCGGAGTTACATGTGCAAGTTCATTATATAGTTAAATTTCATGTCATGGGAGTTTGTTGCACAGATTATTTTATCACCCAGATAATAGGCATTGTATCTGATAGATAGTTTTGAAATCCTCACTCACCTGCCCCCATCTGCCTTCAGGTATATTTTGGTGTCTAGTGTTCCCTCTTTGTGTCCATAGGTACTCAATGTTTAGCGCTCACTTCTATGTGACTACATGTATATTTGCTTTTCTGTTCTTATGTTAGTTTGCTTAGCATAATGGTCTCCAGCTTTATCTAAAGAACATGGTCTTGTCTTTTTCTTTATGATTTGTGTAGTATTCCATAGTATATATGTACCATGTTTTCTTTGTCCAGTCTACCATTGATGGACATTTAGGTTGATTCCATGTCTTTTCTATTATGAATAGTGCTGCAATGAATATATGCTTGCATATGTCTTTATGGTAGAATAATTTATATTCCTTTGTGTATATACCCAATAATGGCATTGCTGGGTTGAACTGTAATTTTGCTTTAAGTTCTTTGAGAAATTGCCAAACTGCTTTCCACAATGGCTGAATTAATTTATATTTTCACCAGCAGTGTATGAGCATTTCATTTACTCTGCAAACTTTCCAGCATCTATTATTTTTGGACTTATTGATAATAGCCACTGTAACTGGTGTGAAATGGTATCTCATGATAGACCCTGTTTCTTTTGATTTGGGAGTTTAATCTCTTTAAATTTAAAGTAATTACCATTGATGGGCATTTAGGTTGATAGGGGAGGTCTTACCATTATTATCTTGCAAATTGTCTTCTCTCTTATAATTTTTTGCCCTTTTCCTCTCTGTCTTCTTTTGTGTTCACTGATTTTTTTTTGTAATAAAATGCTTTGATTTCTTTCTCATTTCTTTCGTGTATCTTCTATAGGTGTTTTCTTTGTACTTACCATAGGACTTACATACAACATTTAATACTTGTAACAGTATATTTTGAACTAATGATGATTTAACTTCAACTGCGTAAAGAAAACCTCTGCTCTTTTGTTGTTCCACACAGACTTTATGTTAATGAAGCCACAAATTACATCTTTTTGTTTTGTGTATTCATAGTTATTTTAATACTTTCATCTTTTAACATCCATCCCAGAATTGGCATTGATTTTTGTACTGCCATTATAGTATTACAATCCCCTGTACTTATCTATATGGTTACCTTTACCAGCAAGTCTTCTACTTTTATATGCTTTCATGTTGCTGTTCAGTGTCCTTTAACTTGAAAGACTCTCTTCAACATTTCTTGTAAGTCAGAGCTAGTGGTATCAGATCTCTTTAGCTTTTCTTCATCTGGAAAAATCTTTGTTTTTCCTTAATCATTGAAGGAGAGTTTTGCCAGATATGGTGCTTTTGGTTGGCAAGCTTTTTTCTGCGTCTTTTTTTTTTTTTTTTTTTTTTTTAGGATTTTCAATATATTAATCCACTTCCTTCTGCAAGATTTCTGCTGAGACATGAGCTGATAGTCTCACCTCTCTGTATAGGCTCTCTCATATGCAACAATTCACTTTTCTTTTAATGCTTTAAAAATTTGGGGGGAATTTTGACTATTTGATTACAGTGTGTCTCAGCGTTTTCTTCCTTGAGTTTTAACTTTTCTGGTATTCATTTTGCTTCTTGAATCTGGATGTTCATTTCCTTTACAATACTGGAAAGCTTTTGTTTCTTTAAATAAGCTTTTTCCCCCTTTCATTTTCCTCATCTATTTTTGGGACTCACCTAATGTATATTTTGGTCCCTTTGGTAGTGGCCTTATAAATTCATTAGGCTTCTTCTCTCTTTATCCTTTTTTAAAAAATTTCTCTCTAACTGAATAATTTCAAATGACCTGTATTTGAGTTCACTGATTCTTTCTTCTGTTTGATCATAAATGATTTAAACCCATTTAGTGAATTGTAAAATTCAATTATATTCTTCAGCTGCAAAATTTCTCTTTGGTTCTTTTGCATATTTTCTTTTCTTTTTTTTCTTTTTTTTGAGACGGAGTTTCGCTCTTGTTACCCAGGCTGGAGTGCAGTGGCGCAATCTCGGCTCACCACAACCTCCGCCTCCTGGGTTCAGGCAATTATCCTCCCTCAGCCTCCCGAGTAGCTGGGATTACAGACACATGCCACCATGCCCAGCTAATTTTTTGTATTTTTAGTAGAGACGGGGTTTCACCATGTTGACCAGGATGGTCTCTATCTCTTGACCACGTGATCCACCCGCCTCAGCCTCCCAAAGTGCTGGGATTACAGGCGTGAGCCACCGCGCTCGGCCCTTTTGCATATTTTCTATCTCTTTATTAATATTTGCATTTTATTCCTACAATTCCTTGATTTCAATGAGCAGTTTTATGATGCTTATTTTAAATTCCTTATCAGATAACTACCTCTGTTTCTTTTGTTTGTTTGTTTTTGAGATGGAGTTTCGCTGTTGTTACCCAGACTGGAGTGCAATGGCACGATCTCGGCTCACTGCAACCTCCGCCTCCTGGGTTCAAGCAATTCTCCTGCCTCAGCCTCCCAAGTAGCTGGGACTACAGGCACACACCAGCATGCCCAGCTAATTTTTGTATTTTTAGTAGAGACAGGGTTTCATCTTGTTGACCAGGATGGTCTCGATCTCTTGACCTCATGATCCACCCACCTCGGCCTCCCAAAGTGCTGGGATTATAGGTGTGAGCCACCGTGCCCGGCCACCTCTGTTTCTTTAATGTTGGTTTCTGGAGATTTATTTTGTTCCTTTGGTTGGACCAACTTTTCCTATTTCTTTCTATGCCTTGTTACTTTGTGTTGGGATCCATGCATTTGAAAAAAGTTATCTCTCCCAGTCTTTATAAACTAACTTTATACTGAGAAAGACATCATTCATTAGCCCAATTAAAGATTCTGTGGGCTTCTCAAACCTTTTCTGTGAATATATCTTCTCTATACTTGTGCATGTATATTTCCCGTTAGAGAAGTTTTATCAGTTTCTCTTCTTAGGTGCTTATTATCTGTTTCTTTGTCTAGTTTTTGTCTGTGATATTGCAGTTTCTGTGGAGTGACTCTAAACAACCCAGCTCTTTTTTGTCCTCAGTGACTCCCCATGCATCTAGGTGACACCAATTCCTGTCAATGCTCCAAGACAGATGAGACAAAAAGCAATCTCCCAAACATCCCACTGAATAGTTCCACTCTCCTTTCTTCCCTTTCCCTCAAGGGAGAAACTATCAAGGTATATTGTCCTCTTTGTGCTGTATTACAGGTCCTCTCTAACATCAGCAGGCTGCCAAGCTCTTTTTAGTCTGGTAGACTCAGTCATCTACATTATTCCAGGCTCCATCGGCATTCTGAGATACAGTAGACAAAAGTCAGACTCTCTAGCAGGCCCCCCAACACCATAATATCGGATGTATACATTACTCCTCTTCCATAACCACCACTGCCACTCCCCTACCCTGAGAGAGAAGTTGCTAAGCTGTATTGTTTTATGCCTCCTGTACCATAGTTCCTTTGATGCAGCAGCCTACTGCCCAGTTCATTTTTGTTCTCAGTGGCTCCTAGGCATCTAAAGAATTCCAGGTCTCATCAATGCTCCAAGTCACACAAGACAGAAACAAGTACTTAGGGAATAGCAAAAGAAGCCAGAATGTTACGTACATGCCCTACTTTTCTCTTTCCCCCTCGAGGAAGAAGCCACTGAGCTGCATTGGCCTCTGTCTCCTGTATCACGGGTCCTCTGGAGGATTAGCAAGGCATCCAGCTCTTTTTGTTCTCAGTAAGCCCAGGCTTCTAGAGTATGCCGAGTTCATCAGTTCTCTGAGACAGACATGCCAGAAACCAATCCTTCAGGCAGCCCACCAAAAATCTAGAATGTGGGATGAATGATCCAACTCATTCTATTTGCATGGAGCAGTTGCGAGTTGGGGATTTTCTCCCACTCACTCCATGCTGATTTGCACAGAGTGCAAGTGAGTGCATGCTAGTTCAAACCATCAGCTTTATTTTCATTGGTCCTCAACTGGGTGCTTTTCTGTAAGTTTAGATTCAAGCAAGACAAAAACCAGTCCCTTGGGTAGTCGCCTTCAAGAGGCTAAATGTAAGTTATATGTTCGTCTTCTATTTACTTCCCCAGGGAAAAGGTAAACACTTTCTCCAAATTACAAGGAGCTATGTCAGAAGAGGGGCTCTGGCAAGTGAGTGTCACAAATTTCCCTACTGGTTTTAGTGCAGTTGATTTCACACCCACTTGGGATACATGAACCCCTTAACTGCATTCTGGATTTCTAACAAGATAATTTGTCTGTGTATTATTATTGAATATGTGTCTCCATTGGGGAAGGAGGTGCAGGAGCTTTCTATGCTGGCATCTTGCTGATGGCCTCACTCACAGCATAATTAATTGTATAAATAAGAACGAATTTCTCTAAAGTATCAAATAGTTATTAGAACACACATGTTACAAAAGGGTGTTTTGATAGAGCAAAGTTCCATCCTTTCTTTTCTACCTCTCTCCTCCAATTATACTGTAGTTGAACTTGGGGTTTGGATTGCAAAACCAAGTTCTAAAGAAAGGGGACCTTACAAGGAAATTTTACATAAAGTCTTACTGATATTTTTAGAGCATCCAAAATAAGTCTCTTTTGAAGTAAGTGTCTAAAATTTCATGTCTTTCCTTCATCACTCAGTCTTGAAATTGGAAAATCATATTTTGATTGGTAGCCTTATTAAAAAAAGTATCAAAACTTCATGTTATGAGTAGTTCAAATCACCTCAATTTTCCTACTTTTCTCAAATATGTTTGTCATGGAGTGATGAGTCCCAACTGCAAAATTGTTATTAGCTGTCAATTTTCCATTGACCAATGATTCATTTTCTCATGCAATAAATCACTTCCACTACACTACACAGTAGGAAACTTCCTGGTGTGTTTCCAACATAATTAAAAATAGTTTGTTATTCTCAGCTTCTCCCTGAATATTTTAATGAAGATATTAGAGAACCTTCAGAGTTTGCAAACTCAACACAGGGTTGTCACACAATCCATCAGAGTGTCAAAAAGCCAAAGAGAAGAAAACCACAGTCAAAGAAAAAGCATTCCTCTGGCCAAAAGGAAAGATGAGTATAACTGGCTTATACATTCTAGTTCTCAAAAACTGAGTTCAGCTATATATATATATATATATATATATATATGTATATATACACACACATACACATATATATACACACACATTTACACACATATATCTATAGACAGTGGATACATATATATGTATACATCCAAATGTTTATGTAAATATATATGAATAGCTTAATATTCATATTTTATGCTGTTTGTTCATATACATATATATCAATATTAAGCTATTCATAAATATTCTATAAGCGTCTATTCTTTATTATTTTTCCTCTAGAATAGAATACATTACAGTACTAGATTTTCATTGTTTTGGAGCTCTCATTTGCCACTTATATTTCCTAAAATAAGTTATTTTATTTACCAGATACAATGAGAGCTGCAGATGAAACACAGAGTATAATAAAATCTTGTAAAGAAAAGGTTAATTATAATTAATTTGAAAATATTTTTTCCCAAATAACTTTCTTTGGATGAAAAAACAAATCTAGTCTAGCAAGCCACAATGTTATTAGTAGATATTTTGGTTTATGGCTATAATACTACTGGTGAATTTTTTCCTAATATTAATTTTAGAAACAATATAAGCAAATAAATTGTTTTCTTTTTCTTTAAATTTTTTATTTTTTTTAACTTCGATACGTTTTTGGGGAATAGGTGGTGACTGGTTGCATGAATAAGTTCTTTAATAGTGATTTCTGAGATTTTGATGCACCCATCACCTGAGCAGTGTGCACTGTACTCAATGTGTAGTCTTTTATCCATTGCCACCCCTCATTTTTCTTCCTGAGTCCCCACAGTCCAATGTATCATTATTACGCCTTTGTGTCCTCATAGTTTAGCTCCCACATCTGAGTGAGAACATACGATGTTCTCCACTCATTGTTCTCTATACAATGATGGTTTTCCATTCCTGAGTTACTTCACTTAGGCTAATAGTCTCCAATTCCATCCAGGCTTCTGTGAATGCCATTATTTCATTCCTTTTTATGGATGAGTAGTATTTCATGGCATATATACAACATTTCCTTTTTCCCCTTGTTGATTGATGGGTATTTGGGCTGTTTCCATAGTTTTGCAATTGCAAATTGTGCTGCTTTAAACATGCATATGCAAGTATCTTTTATGTATAATGACTTATTTTCCTCTGGGTGGGTAGATGGTAGTGGGATTGCTGAATCAAATGATACATCTACTTTTAGTTCTTTGAGGAATCTCCACACTGTATTCTCTAGTGGTTGTACTATTTGACATTCCCAACAACCGTGTGAAAGTGTTCTCTTTTCATCACATCCACACCAACATCTACTGCTTTTTGATTATAGCCATTCTTGCAGGAGTGAGGTGGTATCACTTGTGGTTTTGATTTGTATTTCCCTGATAATTAGTGATGTTGAGCATTTTTCTGTATGCTTGCTGGCCATCTGTATATCTTCTTTTGAGAATTGTCTATTCACGTCTTTAGCCCACTTTTTTATGGCATTTTTTTTCTTCCTGATTTGAGTTATTTGTACTTTCTGTATATTAGTCCTTTGTTGAATGTATACATTGTGAAGATTTTTTTCCTACTCTATGGTTAGTCTGTTGACTCTGCTGATTATTTCTCTTACTGTGCAGAAGCTTTTTAATTTAATGAAGTCCCATCTATTTATCTTTGTTTTTGTTGTGTTTGCTTTGGGGTTCTTAGTCATGAAATCTTGGTCATGAAGTCTGTGCCAAAGCCAATGTCTAGAAAGGTTTTTCTGACATTGTCTTCTAGAACCTTTAGGTTTCAGGTCTTAGATTTAAGTCTTTGATTCATCTTGAGTTGATTTTTGGGTATGATGAGAGATGAGGATCCAGTGTTATTCTTCTATATGTGGCTCCCCAATTATCCCAGCACCATTTGTTAATAGAGTGTCCTTTCTCTACTTTATGATTTATTTGCTTTGTCAAAGACCAGTTAGCTGTAAGTATTTGGCTTTATTTCTAGATCATTTATTCTTTTCCATTGCACTATGCGCTTATTTTTATTTATTTATTTATTTTTCATTTTTATTTATTTTTTTTATTCTTATTTATTTATGTTTTAGAGACAGGGTTTAACCATGTTGCTCAGGCTGGTCTTGAACTCCTGAGTTCAGGCAATCCACCCACCTTGGCCTCCCAAAGGGCTGAGATTACAGGTGTGAGACACCACACGCAGCCTATGTGCTTATTTTTATATCTCTACCATGTTGCTTTGGTGACTATGGCCTTATAGTATAGTTTGAAGGCAGGTAATATGATGACTCCAGATTTGTTCTTTTTGCTTAGTCTTCCTTTGCCTATGTGGATTTTTTGTTGTTGCTATTGTTCCATATGAATTTTAAGATTTTTTGGCTCGGCATGGTGGCTCATGCCTGTAATCCCAGCACTTTGGGAGGCCCAGGCAGGCGGATCTTCAGAGGTTGGGAATTTGAGACCAGCCTGACCAGCATGGATAAACCCCATCTCTACTAAAAATACAAAATTAGCCGGGTGTGGCGGCACGTGCCTTTAATCCCAGTTACTCAGGAGGCTGAGGCAGGAGATACACTTGACCACAGGAGGCCGAGGTTGTGGTGAGTTGAGATCACACCATTGCAATCCAGTCTGGGCAACAAGAGTGAAACTGCATCTCAATTTTTTTAAAAAAAGATTTTTTTTTCTAATTCTATGAAGAATGATGGTGGTATTTTGATGGGAATTGCACTGAATTTGTAGATTACTTTTGGCAGTATGGTCATTTTCATAATATTGATTCTACCCATCCACGAACTTGAGTTGTGTTTCTATTTGCTTGTGTCTTCTAAGATGTCTTTCAGCAGTGTTTTGTAGTTTTCCTTGTAGAGGTCTTTCATCTCCTTGGTTAGGTACAATCCTAAGTTTGTTTTTTGTTTTTTTTCAACTGTTGGAAAAAGGGTTGAGTTCTTGATTTGATCTTCAACTTGGTCGCTGTTGGTGTATAACAAAGCTACTAATTTGCATATATTAATTTTGTATCCTGAAACTTTTTCATTTACCAGTTCTAGGAGCTTTTGGATGAGTCTTTAGGGTTTTCTAGGTATGCAATCCCCTATCATCAGCCAACAGTGACAGTTTGACTTCCTCTTTGCTGATTTGGATGCTCTTTATTTCTTTCTCTTGTGTGATTGCTCTAGCTAGGCCTTCCTATACTATGTTGAATAGAAGTGGTAAAAGTAGGCATCCTTGTCTTCTTCCATTTCTCAGTGGGAATACTTTCAACTTTTCTCCATTCAGTATAATGTTGACTGTGGGCTGTTGTAAACAGCTTTTATTACCTTAAAGTATGTCTTTTCTATGCCAATTTTGTTGAGGGTTTTAATCATAAAAGGATGTTGGATTTTGTCAAATGCTTTTTCTGTGTCTATTGAAATGATCATGTGATTTTTGTTTTTAATTCTGTTTATGTGGTGTATCACATTTATTGACTTACATGTGTTAAACCATCCCTGTATACCTGGTAGGAAACCCACTTAATCATGGTGGATTATCTTTTTGATATGCTGTTGGATTTTGTTGAGAACATCTGCATCTATGTTCATCAGGGATATTGGTCTGTGATTTTCTTTTTTTGTTATGTTCTTCCCTGGTTTTGCTATTAGGGTGATTCTAGCTTCATGGAATGATTCAGGGAGGGTTCCCTCTTTCTATATCTTTTGTAATAGTGCAATAAAATTGGTATCAATTCTTTGAATGTCTGATAGAATTCAGATGTGAATCCATCTGGTTCTGGACTTTTTCTGTTGGCAATCTTTTTATTACTATTTCAGTCTTGCTGCTTTTTATTGGTCTGTTCAGAGATCCTGTATCTTCCTGGTTTAATCTAGAAAGGTTGCATATTTCCAAGAATTTATCCATCTCTTCTAGATCTGCTAGTTTATGCAGATAAAGGTGTTCATAGCAGCCTTGAATAATCTTTTGTATTTCTGTGGTATCAGTTGTAACAGCTCCTATTTCATTTCTAATTGAGCTTACTTGGATCTTCTCACTTCTTTTCTTGGTTAATCTCACTAGTGGTCTGTCTATTTTATTTATATTTATAAAAAATAGATTTTTGTTTCATTTATCTTTTGTACTTTTTTGTTTCCATTTAATTTAGTTATGCTCTGATTTTGGTTATTTCTTTTGTTCTGCCAGGTTTGGGTCTGTATTGTTCTTGTTTCTCCAGTTCTATGAGGTGTGACCTTAGATTGTCTATTTGTGCTCTTTCAGACTTTTGAGATAGGCAGGTAATGCTATGGACTTTCCTCTTATCACTGCTTTTGCTGTATCCCAGAAATTTTTATAGGTTGTATCACTATTATTACTCAGTTCAAAGAATTTTTTAATTTCTATCTGGATTTCACTGTTTACCTAATGAGAATTCAGGGCAGGTTATTTAATTTTCATATATTTGCATAGTTTTAAGAGTTCCTTTTGGAGGTAATTTCCAATTTTACTCCTTTGTGTTCTGCAAGAGTAACTGATATAATTTCAGTGTTCTTAAATTTACTGAGACTTATTTTGTGGCCTATCATATGGTCTGTCTTGGAGAATGTTTCATGTGCTGGTGAATAGAATGTATATTCTGCAGCTGTTGGGTAGAATATTCTGTAAATATCTGTTAAGTTTATTTGTTATAGGGTATAGTTTAAGTCCATTGTTTCTTGACTTTCTGTCCTGATGTACTATCTAGTGCAGTCAGTGGAGTGTTAAAATTTCCCACTATTATTGTGCTGCTGTCTGTCTCATTTATTAGGTCTAGAAGTAACTGTTTTATAAATTTGAGAGCTCCAGTGTTAGTTGCATGTATATTTAGAATTGTGATATTTTCCTATTGGACTAGTTATTCTATCATTATGTAATATCCTTCTTTGTCTTTTTAAACTGCTTATGCTTTAAAATTTGTTTTGTCTGATGTAAGAATAGCTACTTCTGCCTACTTTTGGTATGTATTTCCATGGAATGTCTTTTTCCACCCCTTTACCTTAAATTTATGTGAGTCCTTATGTGTTAGGTGAGTCTCCTGAAGACAGCAGAAACTTGGTTGGTAAATTCTTACCCATTCTGCCATTCTGCATCTTTTAAGTGGAGCACTTAGGCCAATTACATTCAATATTAACATTGCATCATAAGGTACTATTTCATTCATTGTGCTTTATGAAATACATTGTTGCCTGAATGCCTTGTTGTTGTTTTTCATTGTGTTTTTCATTGTTTTATAGATCTTGTAAACATTTATCTCTTAAAGAGGTTCTATTTTGGTGTATTTCGAGGATTTGTTTCATGGTTTAGAGCTCCTTTAAGCAGTTCTTGTAGTGCTGGCCTGGTAGTGGCGAATTCTTGCAGCATTTGTTTGTCTGGAAAACTTAGTATCTTTCCTTCATTTATAAAGCTTAGTTTTGCTGGATACAAAATTTTTGACTGATAATTGTTTTGTTTAAGGAGGCTAAAAATAGGACTCCAATCCATTCTAGTTTGTAGCTTTCTGCTAAGAAACCTGTGGTTAATCTGATAGATTTTCCTTTAGAGGTTATCCGACGCTTTTGCATCACAGCTCTAAAGATTCTTTCTTTCATCTGGACTTCAGATAACCTGATGATTATGTGCCTAGGCACTGATCTTTTTGCGATGAATTTTCCGGGTGCTCTTTGAGCTTCTTGCATTTGGATGTCTAGATTATTCTCTCAAATATGTTTTCCAAACTTCTAGATTTCTCTTCTTCCTTGGGAATACCAATTATTCTTAGGTTTCAATGTTTAACATATTCCCAAACTTCTTGGAGGCTTTGCTCATTTTTTAAAAATTCCTTTTTCTTTTTCTTTAATAAATGGGGTTAATTTGAAAGCCTTGTTGATACTCTGAAGTTCTTTCTTCTGCTTGTTTCATTCTATTGCTGAGACTTTCCAGCACATTTTAAATTTATCTAAGTGTGTCCTTGATTTCCAGAAGTTGTGATTGTTCTTTATTTATGCTTCCAGTTTCACTGAAGAATTTTCGTTTCATATCCTGTATCATGTTTTTGATTTATTTAAGTTGGACTTCACATTTCTCTGGTGCCTCCTTGATTAGCTTAATAATCAGCCTTCTGAATTCTTTTTCTGGCAATTTGGATATTTTGTTTGGGTTTGGATCCATTGCTGATAAGCTGGTATGATCTTTTGGGAGTGTTAAATAAGTTTGTTTTATCATATTACCAGAATTGTTTTCTCATTCATTTTCATTTGGGTGGACTATGTCAGAGGGAAAATCTGGGACTCAAGGGCTGCTTTTCAGATTCTTTCATCCCAAGGGTGTTCCCTTGATACGCTGTTCTCCCCCTTCCCCTAAGAATGGGGCTCACTGAGACGAAATTGTAGTGATTGCTTTTGCTCCTCTGGGTCTAGCCACCCAACAGAACTACTGGGCTCCAGGTTGGTACTAAGGAGTGTCTGCAAAGAGTACTGCAATATAGTGCATCTTTAGGTCTTGCAACTGTGGAACCAGCACCTGCTCTGGTAGAAGTAACAGGGGAGTGAAATAGACTCTGTGAGGGTTTTTGGTTAGGTTTGTGTTTAGTGCACTGCTTTTGTGTCAGTTGGCCTCTAGCCAGAAGGTGATGCTTTCAAGAGCGCATCAGCTGTGATCCTATAGGGAGGATGCAAACTTGTCCTAGGGATACCTGGTTAAGTATTCAGGTTTCACAGAAGATGGGCTGGACCGTAGGGCTCCCAAAAGATTATGACCATTGTCTTTGGCTACCAGGGTGAATAAAGAAAGACCACCAGGTGAGGACAGAGATAGGCGTGTCTGACTCCAGCCTCTCCTTGTGTGGGGCTTATTGTGGCTGCTGTATGGTTGGGGGTGTGGTTCCCCGTCTAATGAAGTTATATTCCCAGGGGGATTATTGCTGCCTCTGCTGCATCATACAGGTCGCCGGAGAAGTGGGAAAAAGCTGGCAGTCACTGGCCTCTCCCTGCTCCCACACAGCCTGCAGTCTTGAAGGCTGATCTTACTCCCACCATGTCCCTTCATCAGCAGTGAGTCTATTTCCGGGCAGCTGGTGACAGGCAGAGAATATGTCCCAGACCACCAGCCTCCCTGCTGAGAAAACAACTCAACTCATGATTTTTTGACATCTCAGAGAGCCTGCAGCAGTCATCCCATTCCTTCAAAGGGTCTGCAGATTATTTCAGCTTTCCTGGTATGTTTCTGTGATAGTTCTTGTAGCAAAAGTTCTCTATGTGAGTTTCCACATGCCGCTCTGTGCATCTGGGTGGGAGCTGCAAGCTAGTCCTGCCTCTTATCCACCATCATCCTCTGCAAATAAATAATTTTCAACTGGAATTTATTAGTAATCTGTTCCAGGCACTTAATACATATACACATATTGTCTAGTCTCCATGACCACATTATAGAGGAAGATATTAAGTAACTTGCCAAACTTCCCCCAGCCAGATAGTGGCAGAGCCAGAATTGATACTAAGCAGAGAAAAGGCCCATGTTCAAAAACCTTATATTATTCTTTCTTTATTCTTGGTGTCTAATAAGTAATAACCAGTTTATTTGCTCCAGTCTTAAATTTAAAAAGGATGTGATAGGAAAGGATAAATTATAATAGTATAATCCTACTTTGTTTTATGGTAAAGCAAATCAGTTACCGCAAGAGAGAAATTCACTACACACACACACACACACACACACACACACACACACACGAATATAGACACACATATATAAAATTGTAAAATTATACAAAGTCTAATTTTGTTGTCAATATGCCCCTGCAAAGACTGAGCTGATTGTACTACACCTTCTCAGAGCTCTATCTAAGAAGGTTCACATGCTTCTTCTTTTCTATTTTTCTTTTCCTAAATGGCAAAAAGCCCAGACCTTTTTGTTACCATTCCATGGTAAACATTTGTCTCTCCAGTCACCCAAATTCATGATTCATTTGTTAGGGGCTTAGTGGGCATATTTTGGCTGTCAGCCTGCCATGTGCCTATGCCGGGCATTGAGTGAGTTCTGTATAGAGGCAGTCTCTCCTTTTTGACCATACAAGAGCATGTGCATGGGCTTTCTAACCAGATGCAGCTTAGCAATGAGATAGGTATGCAACACAGGAAAGGCCTAAGGAGGCACCTCGCCCATGAATTACCACGGGTGCCACACTCAGCATTGAGCACTGTCGGCCATGAACTACATTCATAGAGGAGGAGCACAGTAGCTGTACTGTTTTATTGTGCCTCTTTATGTGTTAGATAGCACAGAGATGTGACTTCTTAAGGAACCATCACCGTTTGAAACACATGTGAGGCAAGTCTAGAACTGCTATTTCATATAACAAATATGTGTTTACTTTGTTTCATAATGATTCATAATGGTGTCTTGAGCATTATGAATCAGGCTATACAGCCTCATTTTTTACATCATTTAAAAATGAGACCCTTGGCAACGCCAATTCTAAAAATCTGAATAGAACATCTGCACTGATGCCCTCCCACCCAACCTTGCTGGAGTTCAATCTTTTGCCTTCAAGAAATCATTGTACAAAACAACAACCATATAAAACTTGAAGAATAGCTGAGAATGTAAATGTAGAGGAAGTAAAGAGGCAAAGGATCAGTTAAAGCTACATCTTTCTATTAGGTTGGTCCTTTCTCTAATACTTTCTATGTTTCTTATTTCATTCATTCTTTTAATGTATAATTATTTTGTGCTTTCTATGTGCAAGGCACTATAGTAGGAACAAGAAGAGAGGAGGTAATTTTGAGGCACAGAGTAGTCTGAGGGGTAGACTGCTGCCGGGAAGTGTGCTAATAAGCATGATTTACGTTAGGAAATGAACATAATCTACCCAACCAACAGCAATATTCAAGTGAAAGAGGAATAAATATAAAGAAGCAATAAAATTCCCCTGTATATTGCCTGTGCCAACTTTTATCCAAAGCCAGCCCCATAGCCAGAAAGGAGAAGTAAATGAGTGTTTAGAAGTAAATAAGTGTTCTCTGCCTCCTTCCTTCCTGATCTCAGAGTTCTGTCTCAAGCACCACAACCACAATTCAACTTAAATACACATTCAATAGGTTTCAGGTGGGGAGAGGGTATAATTTTAAAATATTTTCTATCAGAAATTATGTGTTAAATACCAAACTGTTTACAAGCAAATTTTGAGACTTGTGTGCACCTACATGGAATCATGTTCTTTCCTTTTCATAGGACTCAACACATCATATACGATATTTGTATAGTATATGTATACAACAACATCATACACTATATTTGTAATGATGTAATTATATAGAGCTTAGCTAACTGAATATGTAGCAAAATTTCTTTCTTCATAGTTAAAAGTACAAGATCTATTTATGGCCACTGTATTAGTCCACTTTCATACTGCTGATAAAGACATATACGACATTGGGAAGAAAAAGAGGTTACATTGGACTTATAGTTTCACATGGCCAGGGAGGCCTCAGAATCATGGCAGGAGGTGAAAGATACTTCTTAAATGGTGGTGGCAAGAGAAAATGAGGAAGATACAAAAGCAAAAACCCCTGATAAAACCATCAGATTTCATGAGACTTATTCACCACCACAAGAACAGTGTGGGGGAAATCAACCACATGATTCAAATTATCTCCCACTGGGTCCCTCCCACAACACATAGGAATTATGAGAATACAATTCAAGATGAGATTTGGGTGGGTACACAGAGCAAAACCATATCATTCCACCCTGACCCCTCTAAATCTCATGTCCTCACATTTCAAAACCAATCATGCCTTCCTAACAGTCTCCCAAAGTCTTATTTCAGCATTAACCAAAAGTCCACAGTCCAAAGTCTCATCTGAGACAAGTCAAGTCCTTTCCACCTATCAGCTTGTAAAATCAAAAGCAAGCTAGTTACTTGCTTAGACACAATGGGAATACAGGTATTGGTAAAATACAGTCATTCCAAATGGGAGAAATTGGCCAAAACAAAGTGGTTACAGGACTTCTGCAAGTCTGAAATCCAGTGAGGCAGTCAAAATCTAAAGCTTGAAAATAATCTCCTTTAACCTCATGTCTCACATTCAGGTCATGCTGATGTAAGAGGTAGGTTCCCATAGTCTTGGGTAGCTCTGGCCCTGTGGCTTTTACAGAGTGGTGTTGAGTGTCTGCAGCTTTCCCAGGTACATGGTGCAAGCTGTCAGTAGATCTACCATTCTGGGGTCTGGAGGACAATGGCCCTCTTCTCACAGCTCCACTAGGTGGTACCCTGAAAACGGACTCTCTGTGGGGCTCCAACCCCACATTTCCCTTCCACACTGCCTTAGCAAAGGTTCTCCATGAGAGCCCTGCCCCTGCAGCAAACTTTTGCCTGGGCATCCAGGCATTTCCATACATCTTCTGAAATCAAGGCAGATGTTCCCAAACCTCAATTCTTGACTTCTGTGCACCTACAGGTCCAACACTACATGGAAGATGCCAAGGTTTGGAGCTTGCACCCTCTGAAACCATGGGCCAAGCTATACCTTGACCCCTTTTAGCAATGGCTAGAACAGCTGGGATGCAGGGCCCCAAGTCCCTAGACTGCACACAGCATGAGGACCCTAGGCCTGGCCCATGAAACCATTTTTTCCTCCTAGGCTTCTGGGTTTGTGATGGAAGGGGCTGCCGGGAAGACCTATAACATGCCCTGGAGGCATTTGCCCCATTATCTTGGGATTAACATTTGGCTCCTTGTTACTTACACAAATTTCTTGAATTTCTCCTCAAAAACAAAAAACAGTTTTTCTTTTCTACTGCATCTTCAGGCTGCAAATTTTCTAACTTTTATGCTCTGTTTCTCTTTTAAAATGGAATGCTTTTTTTTTTTTTTTTTTGAGACAGAGTTTTGCTCTTGTTACCCAGGCTGGAGTGCAATGGCACGATCTCAGCTCACTGCAACCTCTGCCTCCTGGGTTCAAGCAATTCTCCCCCCCAGCCTCCTGAGTAGCTGGGATTACAGGCACGTGCCACCATGCCCAGCTAATTTTTTGTGTTTTTACTAGAGACGGGGTTTCACCATGTTGACCAGGATGGTCTCGATCTCTTGACCTCGTGATCCACCTGCCTCGGCCTCCCAAAGTGCTGGGATTACAGGCTTGAGCCACCGTGCCCAGCCAAAAAAATGGAATGCTTTTAACAGCACCTAAGTCACTTGTTTTTTTTTTTGAGACAGAGTCTCACTGCAGTGTCCAGTCTGTAGTACAGTGGTATGATCTTGGTTCATTATAACCTCTGCCTCCCAGTATAAGATTATCCTGCCTCAGCCTCCCAAGTAGCTGGGAATACAGGCATGTGCCACCACACCTGGTTCATTTTTGTATTTTTAATAGAGACAGGGTTTCACCATGTTGGCCAGGCTGGTCCCGAACTGCTGACCTCAAGTGATTCACCTGCCTTAGCCTCCCAAAGTGCTGAAATTACAGGCATGAGCCACTGTTCCTGGCCCCAAGTCACATTTTGAATGCTTTGCTGCTTAGAAATTTCTCCCACCAGATTCCCTAAGTCATCTCTCAAGTTCAAGTTCTCTCAGGCTTTAGGTCAAAGCCGTTCAACAAGTCTCTAGGAAGTTCCAAACTTTTCCACATTTTCCTATCTTCTTCTGAGCCCTCCAGACTGTTCTAACCTCTGCCTGTTACACAGTTTCAAAGTTGCTTCCATATTTTTGGGTATCTTTCAGCAACA
Source organism: Leontopithecus rosalia (assembly GCA_028533165.1). Lineage (NCBI taxonomy): Eukaryota > Metazoa > Chordata > Mammalia > Primates > Cebidae > Leontopithecus > Leontopithecus rosalia. Next base: position 109,725,885 of record CM052651.1, read on the forward strand.
CCCCCTCTACTGGTACCAATTTACTGTATTAGTCCGTTTTCATGCTGCTGTTAAAGATATACCCAAGACTGGGAAGAAAAAGAGGTTTAATTAGACTTACAGTTTCACATGGCTGAGGAGGATTCAGAAACATGGCAGGAGGTAAAAGGCACTTCTTACATGGGGGCAGCAAGAGTAAATGAGGAAGATGCAAATGTGGAAACCCCTGATGAAACCATCAGATCTCGTGAGAATTATTCACTACCATGAACAGTATGTGGGAAACTGCCCCCATGATTCAAATTATCTCCCACCAGGTCCTTCCTATAACACATGGGAATTATGAGAATATAATTCAAGATGAGATTTGGGTGGTACACAGAGCCAAACCATATCAACCGCTATCTTTCTACTTATTATGGATACAAAACTGTTGTGTGTGTGTGTGTGTGTGTGTGTGTGTGTGTGTGTGTGGATTTCTAGTATGAAACTTTTTAATTCTAAACATTTATTAATAATACATTAATTATAACTTAAAGTATTTTCTCCTTGAAGTTAAATTGTGGTAGAATTCTTGAACTTCAAAAACTTAGAATTCATTCAATCCTTTCTTGGGTGAAATTTTTAAAGCAGTAAAAAAAAAGGATTTTTTTTTTATTCTGTACCAAGATTATTTCAACACTACATACTTACATTCTTGTGAGTAATTTTAAATAATTTTCTGAGAGATCAGCTCAGTTACTGAACAAAATTTAACAAAGAAAGCCATTAAATCTGAAGTTGCTAAGCTTATGGCGCAGGTACATTTTTAACATTCTTTTTCTTCTCCAAAATTTTTCAGATCCAAAAACCTTATCAGAGTTAATTGCTTTTTAGGGCTTATATTTAGAGACATTTCAGTAGAAGTCAAGAGACTTCATCTTGTGTTTTTTTAGGACTTGAATCTAAAGAAATGAATCAGAGTGGCTGTTAAATCTAAATTAATATTGTTGAGATTCCATTGGCAACACAACTGCGGATTTGGAATATCTATTGTGACTTTAGTACACTTTAGTCATGAAGGTTGAGTGCAAAATATTATAACATTTCATAAAATTTTGAAAAGTTCATTTTGGGTCATAAATGTGGTCCCACTTGTATTTCGCTAGTTACGTGTTTAACGGTAGAGTAAACGTCCAGCATAACTGCCATTCTGGGAAAAAGAATTAACTAGGAGGTTTTGTAAGTTTTATGAATAGAAAAATTACAAGAGAATCCAGATAGCCCCAAAAAGCTATTAACATATTATGGTAGAAATCCCTGCTCTTTAAGGGGTACTTACAGAATAATCATTCAGAGAAAGGAGAATTTTGCCTCTGCCACTTTATAACTCAGAACTTGTGATTTTATGCAAAATACTTCAACATTCTGGGCATTGGTGTCCACATATGTAAAATGAGAGAATTTATACCATATAGAATTATTATAAGGACTAAATGAAATCAAGAAAAAAAGTGGCTGAGACACTGCAGCTTTGCAATAAATGGAAGCTGTATAGCTGTATATTCCAGGACAGTAAATGCTAAACAATAATGAGTAAGTAAATCACAAAAATCTTGTAAATCCTGGGCCCAAATCCTAGAGAACTTGTGAAAAAGAAGGACCTTTTCATTGACTCATATGTGTTTTGTGTAGGAAACGTTTCTGATGTATAAGAGACTGAAATTCAATTCTCTCTTTTCTTTCACTTAAGAGACAGAGTGTCGTGCTTTCAATATTGTTCTTCTTATTGCTTATTTGAAGAATTGAGTCTATGCTGCTTAAGAATTTATGATTGGTAATGGGAATTAATCATATAAACTAGCCCCTACACATGTGTTAGCTAATGCTTTACCTTTGTTTAGTCTAGAAATGCCTTAACTTTATTAAAAACTTACCTCTTAAAAAGGTGCTGAGAAACGGTATTGTTGAAAATTTTAGGAAAGACTGCTGGGACTGATTTGGGGAGATGTCCTATAAATTATCTTTGCAGATTTCTGGGTACCCTTCTGCACAGAGGGCCAGCTTCTCTGCTGTTTCACCTTCCTCTTCAGGTAAAAGGGGGACTGTGCTGTTTAAACACACAAGCCTATATAACATAATGTATCCATATAAGCGTAATATGATTTATCAACAAAATAATTCAAAAGACAATATAGAAAAGCAATGTACACAAATAAATTCACAACAGTATTTTTTATAGTAATGTTAGAAATAACCTAATCACTTACAAGGCAGAAATGACTGGATAATTATCAAATTAAGTCAATGAAATATTATGTAATTGCCAAAGTAATAATTATGAATGTGTCATAATATAATGTTAATTAAATAAGACAGAACAAATTATATTTCCTTATCATTACAACTTCAGAAAATATGTAAGCATGGATAAATTCAAGAAGTAAAAACTGAAAATCATATATGATGGTGAAAATTGCCTATATTTGCCCTTTTTTTAAACTTTTCTGCACTAGCATAATTATGCTGGTACAAAAGAAATAAATATAGAATAAGGAATAAAAAATAGAATGTAATCAGCAAGATGTATAGCACTATATAAAATATGTTTATGTATTATTCTGTAGTTAAAAGCTTGAGACTATTTAATAATTATAAGAATAGTTCAGGGGGGCCACGGTGGCTCTGGCCAGTTGTCCTGGCGCTTGAGGAGGTGAGGCCATGAGTTCAAGGCCAACCTGAGCAACGTTACATGCTCTCATTGATTGCCAAAAAAAAAAAAAAAAAAGAATAGTTCAATACACATAGTCATGTTTATTTCTCAGTATATCTAAAAAAAAGCAGAATAAGTGAATTAGAAGTAGAAGACAAATTATTGCCTAAAGTGAGCCACTAATGACAATTTAACTGAAGGTACTTTATTTGTCTGAAATTGAATTTTAATTTTAAAACTCAGGAGTTGACTGGAAGGTTTTTTTAGGTATTTTCCAGCCTAAAGTTTTTTGATTCCGAGCCTACAGCTTTTTATCCAAGCTGTATGTAATGTTTACACCCTTTATTTCAGGCATTAACCTAATAGTAATACTAATTACTACTATTGTATTTATTAGGACATCTGCTGAAAATGTAACTTAATCTTAAATGATTACAAGTTATATCCACTATGTAAAATTTTTTCTCAGCTCCCTATCAATCTTAATAATTTTATTTTTGGAGCAACCTAAAGTACAAATTATGTATATATATATATATGGTAACGCTATCTGAAAATGAAAGCTAGAGTGTATTTTTATACATGCTTTTTTCTTTATAAACCTTTCAAACTAAAAAGTTTATGCACAATTTCAATTTTGCAATTTAATTAGGTCTTAGAATTTTAAGATAAAAATGTTTATAAAAATGTAATTGGATAAGGTATAACTTTTTATTAACTGACAACTAACTAATTAAAAATTGGTAAGTAAGAATTTGAATTGATCAAATTACTTTGTTGTGAATATAAAACAAACTACCGAGGGTATTTAAAAATAAGCTCCAGCAAGGAACTTCAAAGAATCTCTTAAACAAAACATATTTTAATTCTTACCTCCTACTTACAACTAGCTAGAATAATTACAAATGAACTATAAATTAAGCCATCGGGAGGCAGCTTGCTTTTTGATATTTTCAGTGTCAGGAAGGAAACGAATTGCCTTCAATCAAGGACTGGTAATTACCGCAATTCAGGAGCTCACCACCTACAGGAAATGAAAAGACAGAACATAAAGTCTGTTATAGCAGCTTAAGTTGCTTTGATCTTCAGCAAACTCCATTTGCTGCAGTATCCTGGCATTCTTCACTTTACTGAATGTGAGGGTTCGTAATGGGCACAGCCTGTTACTGACTGATTTCAGTGAGGAAACCGCCCCTTTCTCTCTTATTTTCATGTTTGACAAGAAGCTCTTTCTCCTAGAGATAAACTCATTAAACTTTATCTGATATAGCATGAAGTAAAACAGTGTCAATTTGATGACACAGACAAGTTTGAATGAGCTACAAAACATTAGGCTTTGTTGGACCAACTCAATTTTATTATAAAATCTCTCCTCAAACACATTACAGTGTGCTCTCAAAGTCACTTGTCCAATAAATGCTATTTATTTTTTACCTCTATATTTACTTGTACCAGTACCTAGAAATTTGTAAGCCACAATAGAAGGCAAATCACAAAATATTCAGCACCAGAAACCCCAAATTTTGAAATTCCATGGGCTTTGAGGTTTGAATATTTAGCACAAGTTGTGGTTCAGATGAAAGACATTCTGGTCAGAGAGTTTATTATTTTAGATGTTTTATTTCCTGTGTAATATTTGTGATGTGGCATTTCTGGAAATATACGGTCAGGGAAGGTACAGAGAGCAACATTTTCATGAGAGCTGGTAGAGAGCTTGGAGAGAGAGATACAGTAACAGGTAAAATATACTCTTCCCATAACCCCCTGTTTGTCACTCACACAAGTGACCCCTCTCTTGGGATAGGCTGACAAAGCCTGTTTGAGGTGTGTCTGTTCATTAATCCAACATTTAATAACTCTCTCCTAGGTACCAGGTACTGCACAAAGCACCATATCTGACAAAGGCTACTACCAAGGCAGCCTCTAATAGGAGCAAATACTCATTTAAAAGCCTTCAGCCAACATGGCAAAATCCCATCACAATTAAAATTACGAAAATTAGCTGGGCATGGTGGCACATGCTTGTAATCCTAGATACTCAGGAGGCTGAGACAGGAGAATTGCCTGAGACAGGAGAATGGCTTGAACATGGGAGGTGGAGGTTGCAGTGAGCTGAGGTCGGGTCACTGCACTGCAGCCTGGGCGACAGAGCAAGACTCCCTCTCAATAAATAAATAAATAAATAAGCCTTCAGCCTAAAATAACTCCTGTAATTTTTGTCCACTGGTCACTCTACATAACCCATTTAGAATCTGGCTTTGATAATTAAAATGAGATTAAGAAAATATTAAGACTCGTAGGAGAAAAGTGTTAGCAAGAACCTTTAGGTTTATTTTCTGAATTTGTCTGATGAAATGCTGGTCAGTGACATTTCGCTAAACTGAAGTAGCTACAACTATTTACTTCTAATTGGAATAAAAATGTTCCAGGTAGCTTAACTGGGGGTATGGAAACAAGGGGAAAATGAGAGCTACTTACCTGCTATGGTTTGAATATGACCCCCAAAGTTCAGGTGTTGGAAACTGAATTCTGAGTGCAACAGTGTAGAGAGATGGAAACTTTAGGAGGTGATTAGATCATGGGGGCTTTGCCCTGGATTAATGCTGTTATCACAGGAAGAGATTAATTATCACGGGAGCAGGTTCCTGATAAAAGTGATTTCAACTCACTCTTGCTTTCTCATGCTTTCTTACCTTTCCACCTTCTACCATGGGAAGATGCAACACAAAAGCCATCACCGGATACCAGCACCTTAATGTTGGACTCCTCAGCCTCCCGAACTATAGGAAATAAATCTCTGTTCTTTATAAATTACCCAGACTCAGGTATCCTGTTATAGCAGCACAAAATGGACTATGACAGAAAACTGGTACCAAGGAGTAGCACCATTGTTATAACAAATACCTAAAAATTGGAAGCCACTCTGGAACCGGGTAATGGGTAGAGTATGGAAGAATTTAGAGAAGCAGGCTACAAAAATTGCTGTGTATTACTCCAGAATGGTAAGAAATAAATCTCTGTTTTTTATAAATTGCCCAGACTCACAGCACAAAACAAATTAAGACATTAACCTTTTCCCCATTCTTAGAATTCATTTTCTTCCATTTTTCCTTTTAATTAAATGAATGCCAGCATCTAAGCAATGTGCACCTTTGGACCATAATCTTTCTAATTCACCAGAAGCTTAGAAGTGGAAAATGCAAGAATTAAGCACATTTCTGATGAGTTTTACTTTTGAGAAATTTTCTCAAGGTTTTCCTTATCTGCTCCAGTAAACCTGTGGCTTCATTTACAGGCCTAGAATTTGAGATCCAGCTTCTAAACTTCAAAGGTGACTTTTCAACGCATTTTTTATAGACTCCATATTAACTTTCTGAGTTCTAGAATAGGATTTTAGAGCTCACTTTCATAAAAGTTTATATAGTCAATTCCATTCATTTATGCTAAGGATGTGACACTGTTTCTGGATTGCACAATATGTTTCTGTGGAAATCGAGGTTTTCTGACTCCTGTCAGTGTTCTTTCTGCCACATCTTATTCTGGCTTTTAATATGTAATATTTGAATAAATAATCCTGGAGTTTTAAATAAATAGTTCTGCTAATAACCAGCAAAATCAAACATTAGACCTCTGAGGGTGAATTCTATTAAGGAGCTCTAATCCCTAACAAATCAAGGCAAAGATAGAAAACAAGAGGTCTCTCAGTGTCTCTTGATCCCAGTCACTTCTTAAGAAAGATAATTCTTTAACTGGGCTTGTCTCTTCTAAAGTCCAGTGCTTCCTTGTGGGATTTTCTTTTTTTGTAATACTGGATTGTAGATTAAAGAAAATGATCTGAGAAACAGGTCAGAAGTTAACTCCTGGTGTTGTCATGGTTTTTAAAAATAGCACCCTTGAATTTGGTTGCAGGACATACATTTTATATTATTCTAATTATGTGGAATTCTAAAGTCATTTTGGTAACAGTAACTACTCTAACCTGTTACTAATCTCAGAGTTTTTTTTTTTTAAGAAATAAAAATTGCTTTGTAAGAACTGTAACATTTAAAAAAACTATTAATGAATCAGACCAACAAAGCCTGGTCAAATGAATCTGCATCTTTATTCACAGCTCAAGTATTACTTCTCTTTAAAAATGAATACATTCCCTGGAACTTTAAAGTTGAAGAAAATAAATGAATGCATCTTTAATCTTTTATGGTTACAGATATAATGGAAAAATTGTTTCTGCCTGAAAAACCTACTTTATAAATAATTAATGAAATACAGACATTGATAAATGCCTCTAAAATTGCATTTCCCAGGCTATATCTATTAAGCTCCCAATTCTTTTGTTAATATAATCAATTCATGGGAAAGAAACTGAAACTTTTTCAATTACATGCTAATATATGGCCATCAATGTTAAGGGATTTTGAAAAGTCCACAGTAGTAAAAATAGAGTAGGAAAATTTTTAGTGAAGAAATAATAAAATAAAATAAATTAGCTAAACAATTAGGCTCTCTTTATTTGGAGGAACTATTTAGAAATATGTGCTGATTCTTACATTCTCATACTTCAAGATGAGATCATGTTGGCATGGACTATTTGAGCCCTCATTCTTGTCCACATTGTTTTGGCAAGCTTTAAGCAGATGGCTCTGTGATATGGTAATACTTTCTCTTTGGATAACTCTGCATTTCAAAGCAACCCATAGACATTACACCTTTAATTACAGGAGGCCTTGAGGCACAAAGTAAAAGCAGAATGAATTTCATCATGGGAATATACACAGCAAGACATTAACATCTACAGTTAATTATGTCAGCATCAAATTTCTTGCTGTACCACCCACCATTTCACACAGTTCAACTAGCTGACTCATTCATAACTTTAAGGTTAATCAGAATAAATTAATGATTCATCACTATTAAAGATGCACTTCTTCACTAGGGTAACATGATTCTTCTGAATACTTCTGGAGGAAATGTATATGAAGTGCTCTTTATTTTTGTCACTAAGTCTATATATAATAATTTATGTACTCAGAGAAGACATAAAGTTTCCAGTATTCTGATTTACCACTTGCCAGGCAAAGAAAACTGTAAATAAACATTTTACCACATATTTATGTGAAAAAAATTAATTGATGAATGTGCTTTGTTATGATTCTTAATAATAATAAATTAGAGTTTTACTCATAGAGTAGTATGAAGCATTCGAGATTTGATTCTAGCATTTCTGTCTATGTGTTCTTTATCCAATGGAAATATCAAAAGAAAGACTTTTGGGGGCCTTCTTAGAATTCAGAAGTCTTACATTTATACACAGTGTCTTTCACTTCTGTCAGGTGATGTAATGATAAGACTGTGTTTAAGATCATCAGATGACACATTGGATGTAAATATAATGTGCTCATGATGAAAGCCAAACACTCATTTAATTGACTGGGAGAAAACAGAAATTCACTGAGAGTCAAAATCCCAATAAGAAGTCCATGTTTTCAGGGCTTATTTTAATAGTATTAACTACTTCAGTAAATTATTTTCCTTTGCTTTGTTCTATTCACTTAAAAATATTTAATGGTTTTATTGAACTATATTTTACATATTATAAAATTCACCCATTGAAAATATGCAACTTGATGATTTTTAGTAAAATTTAGAATTGTGCAAATATGATAGATTCTATTTTAGATAACTTCTGTTATTCTTAAAAATCTTTAATGTTCCTTTTCAGTGAAATCTGCTCCCACCACCAGTCCCAGCAAACACTGATGTAATTTTCGACTACTTATTTTTTTCTTCCTCTAGAAATTTCATATAAAAGGTGTGGTATACAAAATGAAATCCCCTGTACTTGTGAATATGTTATACCACATTGAAAAGGGAACTTTGCCAATGTAAATAAGACTTACAAATGGGGAAATTATCCAGGAATATCTGGGTAGGCCCAGTCTATCACCTCAGCCCTTAAAATCACAGAACCTTTCTCAGCTGGGTAAAAGAGATACAATAATGGAAGAAGAATCAGAGAGATGCAATGCAAGAAAGACTCCGTGTGCCATTGATGGTTTTGAAGATGGGGGAAGGGAGCCATGAGGCAAGAAATGGAGGGGACCTTTAGAAGGAAACAGTCAGAGAAATAGACTACTCTCTAGAGACTCCAGAAAGAAACACAGCCCTGTCAATTTAGCTTCGTGAGACCCATGTCAGGCTTATGGCCTCTAAAACAATAATATAATATATTTGTGTTGTTTTATGTCATTGAGTTTGTAGGAATTATTATGATAGCAATAGAAAACTCACAGAAATGGCTTCTTTCACTTAGTATGATTTTTAGATGCATTCATTTTGTAGTATGGATCATTCCTTTTCATTGCTGAGTATCATTCCACTGTACTGATAGCACAGTTTGTTTTTCTAGTCACCTGTTGATGGACATTTGGTCATTTACAGTTTTAGGCTATTATAAGTGAGGCTTTTATAAACACTTATCTACAAATCTTTATGTGGATATGTGACTATATGATTTTATTTCTCTTGGATAAATACCTAACATTAGAATTGCTGAGTCATATGGTAAGTGGATGCTTAATTTTTAAAACCTCCCAAACTGTTCTTCAAAATGGTTGTGCCATTGTCCATCCCAACAATAATGTATAAAGGTTCCAGTTTCTCAAAATATTTGCCAGCACTTGGTATGATCAGTCTTTTTGATTATAGTTATTCTAGAAGGTATATAATATCTCATCATGATTTTAATTTGCACTAATGACTGATGATGTTGAGCATGTCTTCATTTGGTGTTTTTATTTTTTTTTAACCATACATATATCTTCTTTAGTGAAGTGCCCATTGAAATATTTTGCCCATTTTCTTGTTGAGTTATTTGTCACCTTATTATTGAGTTTCAAATATTCTTTATGTATTCCGTTCAATAGCCAGATGGCCTTGCCTTTTAGCCTTCACACCCTTAAGCAGTGCCTGCCTCACTGCTCCAGAATTGGTCTGACCAACAGAGCCAAACAACACGGCAGAAATGATGGTATATCACTTCCAAGGTTAGGTTATAAGAGACTGTGTTTTCCATCTCAGCTTTTTCCTCTTCCCTGCCAAACCCCTTTGCATCATTCACCGTGGAGAATCCAGCTGCCCTGTCATGAGAACAGTCAGATAGCCTATAAAGGGGTTCTGGGACTAGGAACTGAGGTATTTTTCCAACAGCCAATAAGCAACCAAGGACTGCCAACAACCATGTGAGTGAGCATGGAAGCACAATTTCTACCTCCTGATGACTGTGGCTTTGGCTGACAGCCTGTCTTGAGACACCCTGAGCCAGCACTACTCAGCTAAGCCACTTCCAGATTACTGCCCCTCAAAACTATATGGCTTGTTGTTTTGAGATGCTAAGTATTATAGTAATTCAGCAATAGATAACAATCATATTCTGGATACGAATGTTTGTTATATGTATGAATTGCAAATATATTTCTCGCTTTGTGGTTTGTTTCTCCATTTTTGAAATGGTATCTTTTGAATACCATCAGTTTTCAATTTCGATGAAGTCAAATTCGCCAATTTTTATTTTGAGAATCAGGCTTTCAGAATCATGTCTAAGAAATTCTTGCCTAAGGACACACATTGTTTATTGGATGTTTTCTTAAAATTTGGATAGTTCTATTGATAGTCTATAGAATAGTCCTATTCTATTGATCTGCATATCTACTATTGTATTGATGTCATACTGTGTTGATTAATGTAACTTTCTTTAAAATTTGAAATCACATAAGACCTCCAACTTTACGCTTTTTCAAAATGTGAATTGGAATCATGACTGTAAATAACAAACTCTTCTTTCAACAGCATAATATTTTTGAAATAAATAAAACAGATAAATCAGTCTTGATAAAAATTAAGATATCCGAAATGGTTTCAGAAGTTTTCACAGTAGTAAAAAAAAAAAATACAAATTTTATTTAAATAACTATTATTCACCTATTATTTTCTCAGTGGCTACATTTCATCATCTTAGGATTGATTTAACACCAAAAGCAATATCCAATATAAAAAAATCAGTGATGTCTTTTGAAAAGATTATTAACTATGTATTGATAGCATGTAACTTAAGCATCATGTACAGACTTAAATACTTTGTCCTTACTGACACTCAAAGAACCTAGGAAATATTGGACATTTATTCTTTTACCACCTCTTTTCTCTCATGAGAAAATGCAATAAAGATTTTCTTGTTTTAATTTCAATGTTGCTGTTGCATCAATGCTATCAGTCTAAGAAGAATCATTTAAAAGTTGATTAAGTGAAATAGTACACTCATTTTGGACAGTCTGTATAAACAGGATGATTAGCTCTAGAATTGGGTCTCTGTCATTACAAGACAATTCAAAAATGAATGAAAATGTCAAAATCTGAAATGTCCTGTTTTCTTCTGAGTCTGACAAGAGTCAACAAGACACATTTGATATTTAGCCTAATTACAATAATTTTTTTGCAAAAAAAATTTAGAAAAATGTCATTGAACATAAAATAGTGTACTTTGTCTCATATTAGCTGGTTTAGTAGTTCTCCCTAAATCTTTATGGAAGTGAATTTGGAAGGGTCTTTCATTGTCAGTTTATATTTGAGTTGGGTTGTGTAAATATGTGGAAGGATATGTGGACATTATCAGTGAATTTGGGGATAGGGCTAATCCAAAGTTCTTCTATTTGGCATGTATTGCATATCTTATTAAAATTCAATAAAATAGGTAGCCTATATGGAGGTATTACTTATATCAATTATAAGACTCCAAAAATGATTATAATATGTTAAACCACACATGTAACAGGGTAAGAGGTAAATTACTGAAAATTACTTTTCCTATGAAAGATAATGCTAAACTTTAGTTTTGCTGTTATGTCTGCCATTAGATGAGGTGTGTCTGAATATGCCACCCAGAGTGCAGACAGAAATTTCTGTTTGAAATTTTTAAAAATAAATAAAGCTAGGTTTATTTCATGAAATAAAAGTGTTTTGAATATCATTTAATGAAATACAAATGGTAAAGAACAAAGCACAGCGATTTCAACGCTGAGATCTGTGTACCACAGACGAAGATACCATTTCTGACTGAGACATCAGTATGCTTTCAGGAAGCGGGAGCTGCCATCGAACATTAAATTCAGATACCCTGAACTCTTTATTGACTGATTTGTTACTCAGCCCTCTGCATTTTTTTATCCAAACTTTTATTATATATGCATTTGTAAAAATTGAAGTCCTGCCATTTGTTACTTTATTTTTCTGTATTTATATATTTTAAATATTATTAAGAAAACAGGTATCATGAACAAACATTTAAACTATTTTTCAGCACTTATCTCTTGGTCATGAGAATTTAGAAACAAAATCCTCATAATGCTGTTAAGTGGTATATTGTTCCAAAACCTGTTTGGAGAATAATTCATATATTTCAAGGAATATTTTAATATTTCTTTTGTACTGTTTATCAAAAACTCCTTATTATTTTCTGGTTTTCAGTTTTGGTTTTGTTTTGCTTTTCCTTAGTGAGTACAAATGTCAAATGTCAATTCACAGTATTAAAAATAGTACCCAGTGGCAATTTTTTGTTTGAGACACTATGAAAAATTGCCAATATTATGCAAAAATAAGGTTGTTTTTATTAGTACTATTCCTATTTACTACTTAAATTGGATCACTTTAAATGGTCCCACTTATGCTGATTTCTCAGTCATTTATTTTATGTTAAACTAATCTTTTCTCTTTTTCAAATGTTATATTTCAAGTTTATAAATTTGTGTATAACTCAGCAGCTGGAAGAGTAATACAGGAAGATTATTTTCCACTAAGTAAAATATAGCACACAAAATGTTAGAAGAGAAGAGTTTAAGTGGTTAGGAGAATTGTGATAAGGCTTCCATATCTCTCTGTGTCCAAAAAAATTTAGAATTTTCTTTTAAGAACTCTACCATGTGCACCATATTTTAACTTCCATTTACACAGGATGGGGGATTTTTTTTTTACGTTTAGAAAGGAAAGCAAGGAGAGAAATCGTATCTAGCCTTGTGACACTATATTCCAATTTTGCATTGTTAGACTATTTTTTAAATATTTTATAAAGTGTATTTTAACAAACATTTGATGGTGGGAGTCACAAGAATCTATGTCTAGCCATAATGAAGTGCTATCTAAACAACTGAGTTTCTACTTTATGAAATCAGAAGCTTTTTTGGTAAGTGGCAAATTTCTTTATACATTTGATCTTATTTTGAGTAAAGGTTTGCAGTTTATGTTACAGTTCATTGCAGTTCCCAGTAGTTTCCAGTCTTTTCTTTCTAAGTCACATTAAATATGTATCATTAGGATGTAAATATGCAGTTATTTTAATAAAAGCTAGGATGCCAGGTGTGATGGCTCACACCTGTAATCTCAGCACTTTGGGAGGCTGAGGCAGGGCGGTGGATCACCTGAGGTCAAGACTTCGAGACCAGACTGATCAACATGGTGAAACTCCATCTCTACTAAAATACAAAAGAAAATTAGCCAGGCCTGGTGGTGCATGCCTATAGTCCCAGTATGGGGCTGAGGCAAGAGAATCCCTTGAACCTGGGAGGCAGAGGTGTAGTGAGCTGAGACTGCATCATTGCACTCCAGTCTGGGCAACAAGAACAAAACTCTGTCTCAATAAAAAATAAAATAAAAAGAAAAATAAAAAAATTAAAACAAGAAAGTTATCTTGGCAAAACCAATATTATTAATAAATATAACCCTTTTTTTGTTTGTTGCCTATGGTGACATTCTTAGATTTCAATAGAAATGAGAAATGAAAGTAAGTAGTCATTTCACAATTTAATAGTTCAGACTATGACAAGTTCTAGAAATAAAATTTCCTACTCACAATGATCTCTGCCTTCCTTGCCTGGTTACCACGGTAAGGAACATCACTTCTGGTAATCCAGTCAGATGCTGTATGCAGTGTGAATGGCTGAATGTAAGCAGAGACTTTTTTCTTGTGACTCATATGACATTGGCTTCATCTTAGTTTTGCCTGGCATCCTAAGTCCATATGACACAACTTTTACTATGCTTTTCCAGCTCATTCTTTTCTCAAATGATGGACTAAAAAGGCAGCAGTAATATTTCCAAATGCTTTTACTAGACTTCTTCAGAACATTAGGAGTACTGTAGATAATACCAGTAAGTATTATTTTATTGGTTTCTTTAAATAGTTTTTGAGTTTCTGGTTTGTTTTTTTTTTAACGATCACAAGCAATGTATTGAATATATAGGAGTTATATTTTAACAGAATTTCAAAATAGATTAAAAGCATTTTACTTTTTTGTATTTATGAGAATTTTCAAAATTATTATTCAAAAAGAATGTTTCTCGGCCGGGCATGGTGGCTCAAGTCTGTAATACCAGCACTTTGGGAGGCCGAGGCGGGTGGATCACAAGGTCAAGAGATCGAGACCATCCTGGTCAACATGGTGAAACCCCGTCTCTACTAAAAATACAAAAACTTAGCTGGGCATGGTGGCACGTGCCTGTAATCCCAGCTACTCAGGAGGCTAAGGTGGGAGAATTGCTTGAACCCAGGAGGCGGAGGTTGTGGTGAGCCGAGATCGTGCCATTGCACTCCAGCCTGGGTAACAAGAGTGAAACAACGTCTCCAAAAAAAAAAAAGAAAAGAAAAAAGAATGCTTCTCAAAGTCATTGAATTATAGTATATGCTCTTTGCTGAAATACCCAAATCGGACTTTGAATGTCAAAACTCATTTTTTATTGTTTCTCTGTAATTTTCAGAAAAATTACAGACCAGTAATCAAAGGAAGTAAGATTATGTGACAGAGTATCTTTTATTCTTTCAGAGCAAATTTGGTATTGTTAAATATACTTTTAACCATTTGGCTTTTCATTTTGTTTCTTTGAAACGGATTTTTTGTTCTTGTCACCCAGGCTGGAGTCCAATGGCAGGATCTCAGCTCACTGCAACCTCTGCCTTTTGAGTTCAAGTGATTCTCCTGCCTCACCCTCCAGAGTAGCTGGGATTACAGGTACCTGCCACCACACTCAGCTAATTTTTGTATTTTTAGTAGAGACAGGGTTTCACCATGTTGGCCAGGCTGATCTCAAACTCCTGACCTCAGGTGATCTCCCTGCCTCAGCCTCCCAAAGTGCTCAGATTACAGGCATGAGCTAGCGAACCCAGCCTTAGCTTTTCTTTTTAATGACTCAATGGCCTTGTAGTATTTTTAATTCTAGTAAAGATTTTATGTATCAATGGTGAATTAATGCTACTAAGATTTGATTCATGATTTTAAATATATGTGGACAGTAAAAAATTTGCACATAGGAATTATTTCAGGAAGAATAGGTTCACTTGCTTTAATTATTTGTGATTCTATGTGTGACGCTGTGTGCATTTAAGCCTATCTATATACTATCCTCTAAGTTTTAAAATATAAGATTATCATGAATTTTTCAACTAAGATAAATTATGTTATAATTTGGGGCTTAAAAACTAAGGCAATAATGAAAAATAAGAATTCTCTTCTGAATTTATTGGTCACAATGAAATACCAAATATCATAAGCATTGTCCTTTACAATTCCAAGTATGTTTCACTTTTGAGAGTTTCATGATGTACTATTTGGCCTACTTGTTTTACCTCCTTGTTTGCCTAGACAAATCTCAAAGGGGAATATGAAAGATATTTGAAGCCAAATAATAAAGTGTGGTTGAAAAATCCTTGCCTCCTATAAATATAGTTTTACTGAGAGAATATAAAGATTTGCATCTCCAGCAATAATATCAGGTAGTCTTGTAAAAGTCCCAATGTCTATGTTTTACTTTGTTTACATGTAGAATTTAAAGAAGATTAATAATGTTGCATATAAGATGGTACATCATGGCTGGGCACCGTGGCTCACGCCTATAATCCCAGCACTTTGGGAGGCCGAGGCGGGTGGATCACAAGGTCAAGAGATCAAGACCATCCTGGTCAACAAGGTGAAACCCCGTCTCTACTAAAAATACAAAAATTAGCTGGGCACGGTGGTGCACACCTGTAGTCCCAGCTACTCAGGAGGCTGAGGCAGGAGAATTGCTTGAACCCAGAAGGTGGAGGTTGTGGTGAGCTGAGATCGTGCCATTGCACTCCAGTCTGGGTAACAACAGCAAAACTACGTCTCAAAAAAATAAAAAACAAAAAAGATGGTATATCATTTAAGTTTCTAAGGTCAAATTCTCTGTAATTTAAAAATCAGCAAAGTAGTGTTTGATTTAAATAAGACATTTTCTTTGAAAGGATTGTGTCAGAGATCATTCATTGTCTTGAGGAAAATAAACACTTCCTTAATATACACGGTACCTTAAAGAGATTGTGGTTTGTAACTTATTTGACAACTGTCTAGAAAAGTGGTTTCCAATGTACACAGGATAATGAATATTTGCTTAGATCTTAGGTCTGCTTATTTAGGTTTAATTACAAAGTAGGCTTTGTAATGGCCCTGCTTCTTCTGGTATTTTGTGTCGTCATGGAAGCTTACATGTGAAGGTGATCTTCTCTGCTTGATTTTGCGATGCCATTGGAGATACATCATATAATGTGGGCTTGCTGAAATCAGCTACTAAACGACTATTGCATGACTCCCGAGAGTTCTGTGCTTCCTCCCACAGCTTGTACCTACTAAACAAATTTTGTTGTCCAGGTTCATACAAGACTTACATTTGGAATTCCTGGAAAATTATTCACATTAATTCTTTGGATGTTTCTTTCTTCCTGAAATTGTATTTTTGATGACTGTCAACTTTATGCAATACTCTAGAATCATGATAATAGCATTCTCACATACTCAGCATTCACCGCACTACATTTTCTTCTCTATTATTTGTCAAGTATTAAAGGCCCCAGAGGAGGCAGCAGGATCAAAGCTGAGAATTTGTCATCGTACACTTCCTGGTTAAAATTCCAGTTCTGAAATATTTTGCTATGAGGACAAATCTCGTAAGTTTGCTTAGCCACGCTTTCCTCAGGTATAAAATAGAGCTGACAATAGAAGCTAAATTAATATTAACTATCTTTATCTCAGACCATTTAAAATGAAGCTAACTTGTAGAAGTCTGAGCAACAAGGATTATAGGAAGTACAATGACATGCATAACAATGAAGCACATAACTTGGTGTCATGAGAGATCCTGTGAAAATGTCTTTTAGAAACAGTGACAAATGTATACAGGTTAACTTGTAATGTCTTTAATGTAGAAAAAACAAACATGCCATTTCTTTTACTCTCAATACCACCTCTGTGTTGGGTGGTGGAGTGGGTATGGTTGCTAAATCTTCTATCTGACTATAAATATTAATACCACTTGTAAGTGTGCACATTCACGTGTGTGATGTGGTTGTATGTAGCTACAGGTGTGTAGGTGAATTGCTTCTAAGCTTGGGTTTAAACCTCAAGCCCACTCTCACTTGTTCTCTGATCTAGACCCTTCAGTTTGTTTCCTCATGTTTAAAAGAGGACAATAACAATTTATCTCTAAATGTCACTGGATTATTATGAAAATCATGAGATAATTCAAGTGATAATTAAACTGCAAAGTATCATAAAATGTGAAGCACTGTTATACAAGCTTTGTATATGGCACTCAAAAAGCAAATGCCTTCAATGCTCTACCATTCTTTCTTTTTGAAATTATAAAATAAAGCACAAAGAAAACCTCATGAAATAAATGTATAATTTAATGCATTGTTATAAAATCAACATCCTTTGAACACCATCCAGATGAATAAATAGAACTTGCCAGCCACCCAGAAGCTTCTGTATATGCGTCATTCAATAACTCCCTTTTGATTCCTCTAATTTTTATAGTTATTACTTCTTTGTGTTTCTTTATAGTTTTATCACATAGGCATCCCTAGAAACAATAGTTGAGTCTTACCCATTTTTTTAAAAAAAGAAATGTCTTTTAAGCTGCTATTAATCTACTAGTTCCCTTCTCTATTCCTTTTTTTCTTCCAGTTCTCTTAAAAAATACCGAAAATTCACATTGGAAGTTTTTCACAATCTGAATTGTATTGATATTGATGTTCATAGTAGTCAGCATAGTTCTTCTGTCCTCTGTGTTCCCTGCAAATTGTTGGCTGAATCCAGATGCTTGATCAGAATGTTTATCATTTTGGCAAAACTGTGATTGGTTTGGGGTTTATTCATCAGTGTCTGGTTGTCTCTCTTTCTGGATGTTATTGGCTATTGATGCTCAATGCCTAGATCTATTAATTCATAAGAGACTACAAGACAGTACTTTTACAATTCTGTCCTTTCTTGTTCATGTATTAGTTGAAAGAATTTGGTAGAGATAGTTAGCCTCATATGCTGTTTGTTCACTCAGTGATATACTTTATATAGGTAAGTCAAAATAATTAATTGATTATGTTCCTTTTATGCGCCTATTTTTAATATAATGACTTACTATTTTATCCTTTTGAAACTCAAGTTATACCAAGGAAATTTCTAAATCTTATACACATAACCTTAGTGTTCTTTGATAATTCTAGATTCGTCCTCTTCATGCTAAGAACTTGCGATTTTCTTTTTGGCTTTTTCAGTGTAAAGAGCTGGAATTTTTAAATGTATGTTTATAAAAATATCTCATTACTTTATTCTGATACAATTCAACTTCAGGACGGAGTTTTTATTTAACTTCATATGAAGTGTACCTAGTTCTTCATTCTTCCACAAGTGTCCTTTTTCCTCAAAGAAACAGAGGATGGTACAATTAAAATACTTTATAAAACCAAATAGTTTTATTTCACGTTATACACATGACATTCTCAAAATAACAGTTTTTCTTATGATAACTGGACTAGGTCATGGTTTTCCACATTGTTTCTCCAGTCATCTTCTATGTTATTTAGAATAGTTGTAATATATTTACATTGGCAGAGCATGTGGCTATTAAAATACTCTCTCCCTTTTAAATTAAACTCACATTTAATTTTATTTCTCCAAATGAATATTAATCAAATGTACATTTTCTTTCTTACATTGTCATTAAATATAGTATTCCATTTTCTTAGTACAAAAAGTACTGCTGTCAAAAGTCTGATGAAAATCTATTTTTTCTTTGTAAACCATCAGTTATTTTTGCCTAGATAACCCCTACTTTTTTCTTTTCCTTAAAGTCCAGTAGTTTACTAGACTATGCATTGATATTGATTATTCTGGGTCAATATTATCAGATAACCTCAGGTGTATGAAAACACTGTTGATCTTTCAATATGAAGTCACATTTTTTTTTCAGGGATTATCTTTTGTTGTACATTTGTTCTGTTCCCTTGTTTCTCCTTCCCCAACTCCCCTTTTATCCTTATGTTGGATCTTCTTTATCAATCTCCACTATTTGTCATTGTTTTGAATACCTTTTTATCTCTTGATTTATTTCCATTATTTAAAAAAGTATTTGCTGTCACTTTCTATTTCTCTTGAAATATTATCTAGTATGCTGAGCTTTTGAATTTTCTCTAATTTATTCCTCATTTCTATTTTATATTTCATTTATAATTTATTTATAAACTCTTTTATCTCATTTCTAGTTATTCTAATTTACATTTTTATATTTCTTATAACTATTTCTAATGTGTATAGTTAATTTATGTACAAATTGTTTTGTGGCCACATCTTTCTGCCACAATTCCTCTGCCTGAAGGAATATTATTTTACTTCCTATCATCTTTTTTTTCTTTTAAGAATTGGTGTACTATTTAATCTCAATATCTTCTGTTGCTTATTGCTTCACTAGGAGATGGATATTTAATGTAACTGTTCTATTGTTTTTGTGAAATGCATAAACATATGGTGACTTGCTTTCTAATATTTGCTGTGTCTTTATCCTTCCTTTGTTTTATCTATAATTTATCTTTTATTCATCTATTTTGCTGATATTCTACTCAACTTTGATTCCATCCCAGCAGTTTCTCCTCAGTGTGGGCCTTTCCTGGAAAAGAACTTTAGCTGATTGGTTTTCAAAGTTTATGTGGTCCCCACTGGTCTAGCTCTTTAAGAAATTATTGACTATCCTGTGATAGGTAGAATTCTAATGATGACCCACAAGATTTCTGTTGTCTGGTTATTCAATTGGGCACTAATCTAAGTACTTTTATGAAGGGACTTTACAGATGTCATTAAGGTTACTAATTAGCTGACCTTAAAGTAGGGAGATGGTCCTGGATTACCAAAGTAAGCCAAAATCTAAATGCATAGCTCTAAATAAATAGATGTCTCAAAGTTGAACCAAAGATTCCACAGAAATAAATTCAGATCTATTTGAATTGTAAGAGGAACTTGACCTAACACTGCTGTCTTTGAAAATGGAGAAGGAGAGACACAAATCAAGGATGTCAGCAGCTTCTAGAAGCTGAGAATGATTATGAGCCAGTAGTTAATGAGGAAATGGGGACCTCATTTTAACAACCACATGAAATTCTGCTGATAAACTGAATGAGTTTTTAAATAAATTCATCCTCAGAGCCTCCAGAAAGGAATTCAGCCCAGCTGACACCTTGATTTCAGCCTTGTGGGGCCTGGAGCAGAGAAACCTGTGAAGCCTATAGGATTTCTTACCTACAGGACTGTAAGATAATAAATTTATGTTTTTTAAGCCACTAAGTTTGTGATAAATTGTAGCAGGAATAGAAAACTTACACAGAGCTTTTGTATTCAGATACTTATTAAAGCTGCTATTCTCAAGTTGGCACATTTTCCTCTAAAATGAATACTACTGGCTCTCTGGAGTTTCTTTTTTTTTTGTAGATGGAGTTTCACTGTTGTTACCCAGACTGGAGTGCAATGGCACAATCTCGGCTCACTGCAACCTCCACCTTCTGGGTTCAAGCAATTCTCCTGCCTCAGCCTCCCAAGTAGCTGGGACAACAGGCGCACACCACCATGCCCAGCTAATTTTTGTATTTTTTAGTAGAGACGGGGTTTCACCATGTTGACCTGGATGGTCTCGATCTCTTGACCTTGTTGTGATCCACCCACCTGGGCCTCCCAAAGTGCTGGGATTATAAGTGTGAGCCACTGCGCCCGACCTGGAGTTCCTTAAATTTATGTTCATTGAATGTTTTGTTACCTCTCTATGTTTCTTTTTACATAGATGATGATAAAATCCTGGTTTTTTAAGCTATAGAATTTATCCTCTTTAGTTTGTATTTTGTGGTATCTAGGGATGTCATGTATATTAGTGTTGCTGTTAATGTTATCCATAGGTTTTCAATTTGTATTCTGTTGTTCTATTTTAATATAAGGATTCAGAAGTTTTAAAAATCTGATGCTGCCATCTTGCCAGAGTCTCTCTGGCCTTAACATCCTTGTTAATCTATGACTCTTACCTAAATTTTATCTTCTTTTATAAACATTCTGTAATTACTCTTGTCTGATCTGTGCCTGCCAGAGATACCTTACATCATTTCTCTCAGTACTTTTCAACTCCTTTGCCTCATATGTTATGTGGGTGTATGTCTATTAATTTGCTACTTTGAAAATGGCATTTGATTGTTTTCTGTTGAGTGATATTTAGTGTTCTTATGCTATGCACCATTACTGCATTTACTGTATTTTGATCACTTAGCATGGTGCACAAGATCTAGTAGGTATTTTATACATTAGGTTTGACCTATGTGTCTAATGCAATGATGATTCTTCAATGAGGAAATCCAAGAGAATCCCAAGAAAATCAACTAAGAAACAGTTAAAACTGTGAAAACATTTTGTAATAGTCAATGGGAAAAAAGAAAAATATACAAAAAGACATCATAAATAATTAAGAAACTATAATAAAAATAATCTATTCATAATACCAATAAAAACATAGATGACAATATAATATAACCACCAAGAAAGTGTCACCTATATACAAATCCTTGCTGAGAGACAAAAAAAATTTAACACATGAAGATATATATACACACCATGTTCTTAAATGTGGTTTTTCAGAAATAATACCATAAAGTATCAGAATAAAATTTAAGTGAATGCATTAGTTAGGATTCTTCAGAGTTACAGAACCAATAAGGTAACTAGACAGATAGATAATGATATATGAGAGATTTTTTTTTAGTAGTGAAACTAGTTCATGTGATTATGAAAGCTGAGAGGACCCATGATATGTCATGTGGGGGCAAGTTGAAGAACCAGGGAAGCCAGTAGCATGGCTGTCCAAGTTTGAAAGCCTGAGAACCATGGAAACTGATGTTGTAACTCTGAGCCCCAGGGCCTGAGAACTCAGGAACAGGGAGTGGGTGGTGATGCAGTGGTACCACTGGTACCACTGGTGCAGGTCCCAGAGTCAAAGGCTGGAAAACCTGGATTTCTAATGTCCGAGGGCAAGAGAAAAAAGGTGTCTCAGCTCCAGTAAGAAAATAACAAATTTGTCTTTCCTCTGATTTTTTTCTACCCTACCCAATTCTCCAGCCAATTGGATGGTTCCCAATCACACTGAGTGAAGGTCTTTCTCACTTGTTCAGTGACTCACATGTCAAGCTCCTTATAGTTGAACCAAAATATAATGCTTTATTAGCTATCAAGGTGTCCTGTAAGCCAGTCAAGTTGACACCTAAAATTAACTATCACAGTGAATATTCATATTATAGTAAGAAAAACCTCTTTAAGCATACCATTAAGAACAGAAATTATGGCTAGGTGCAGTGACTCATGCCTGTAATCCCAGAACGTTAAGAGAATAGGGAGGGAGGATCCCTTGAAGTCAAGAGTTTGAGACCAGCCTGAACAATATAAAAAGACTCTATCTCTACAAAGAACAAACAAAAACTAACCAGGCATTTAGTTGAGAGGCTAAGGACAGAGAGGCTACCTGGGAAACATGAGCTCAGGAGCTTAACATTGCAATGATGAGACCCTGTCTCAAAAAAAAAAAAAAAAGGAGAGTGCACAAAGATGGCTGAGAAGAGGCAACTCCAGAGTGCAGCTCCCAGCAAGTGACACAGAGGGCTAGAGGACTCCACGATTCCAAGCAACGTGCTGGGCTCCTTTTGTTGGGACTGGTGGGACAGTGAAAATAACCCAGCGTAGGTGAGCTGGAGCAGGGCAAGGGCAGCCCACGGAGGGCAAACCAAGACAGGGCAGGGTGCATCCCCACCTGGAAAGTTCAGCTGGCTCAGAGGGTCAGGCACTTCACCCCCTCAGTGCTCTGATTCAGATCCTGTGCTTCCCTCATACTTCCTGAAACCCATGGTCCACAAGAACCCTGCCAGGCAGAGGGGCACCACAGGTTGTCAATGCAAATCTGAGCAATGGCTCCTGCCCGCCTGGTACCGCAAGTTGTTAGCACAGACCTGGGTAGAAATTTGGACTAATGCCAGTGGGATGAAACTACCTGTCCCACAGAAAAAGGCAGAGTTAAAAGCAGGAAAACAGGTCATACAGGCTGGCAGGTCCCACCCCCACAAAAACCAACAAACTGAAGTTCCCACACTAGAGAGTTTCACAGGGAATACAACAGTTTGACCCTGATTGGGAATATCAAGCTCAGGGAAGGAAAGACGCCCACCATTGGGAAGCTGGGGCTAATTTCTCCTGCATAAAGAAACTCCAAGGCAGCCCAGCAGTGCCTCTACAGAAAAAACAAACTAACTAATAAACAAAAAAAAAACCCATACAGGAGATATAGCTCCAATCTCAACAGAAAGGATGTCTACGTGGAGATTCCTCCAAAAATCACCAATGTCAAAGATCAAAGGAATATAAATTCATGAAGATGGGAAGAAACCAGTGCAGAAAGGATGAAACTGTCAAAAACCAGAACACTTCTTCTCCTCCCAGACATCACAACTCCTCACCACCAAGGTAAGGAAATAAGACAGAATGAGTTTGATGAATTGACAGAAGCAGGCTTCAGAAGGTGGGTAATAACAAAATTCTCTGAGTTAAAAGACTGTGTTCTAACTTAATGCAAAGAAACTAAGAACCTTGAGAAAAGATTAGATGAAATGCTATCTAGAATAACCAGCTTAGAGAAGAACATAAATGACTTGATGGAGCTGAAAAACACAGCATGAGAACTTCGTGAGGCATACACAAGTTTCAACAGCTGAATCAATCAAGTAGAAGAAAGGATATCAAGTAGAAGAATCAATCAAGTAGAAGAAATTGAAGATCAAATCAATGAAATAAAATGAGAAGGCAAGATTAGAGAAAAAAGAGTGCAAAGAAATGAACAAATATTCCAAGAACTATGGGACTATGTAAAAAGACCTAATCTACACTTGATCGGCATACCTGAATGTGACAGGAAGAATGAATCCAAGCTGCAAAACACTCTTCAGGATATCATCCAGGAGAAATTCCCTAGCCTAACAAGGCAGACCAACATTCAAATCCAAGAAATACAGAAAACACCACAAAGATACTCCTAAGGAAGAGCAACCCCAAGGCACATAATCATCAGATTCACCAGGGTTGAAACGAGGGAAAAACTCCTAAGGGGAGCCAGAGAGAAAGGTTGAGTTACCCGCAAAGGAAAGACCATCAGACTCAAAGCAGATCTCTCAACAGAAACCCTACAATCTAGAAGGGAGTGGGGGCTATTATTCAACATTCTTAAAGAAAGAACTTTCAACCCAGAATTTCATATCTGGTCAAACTAAGCTTCGTAAGTGAAGGAGAAATAAAAACCTTTATGGACAAGTAATTGCTGAGAGATTTCACTGCCACCAGACCTGCCTTACAAGAGCTCCTAAAGGAAGCACCAAACACGGAAAGGAACAACCAGTACCAGCCACTGCAAAAACATACCAAATAGTAAAGACCAACAATTCAATGAAGAAATTGTGTCAACTAACATACAAAACAACCAGCCAGTAACAAAATGGCAGGATCAAATTCAAACACAATAATATTAACGTTGAATGTAAATGGCCTAAATGCCCCAATCAAAAGACACCCACAGGCAAACTGGATAAAAAGTTAAGACCTGTCAGTGTCCTATATTCAGGAGACCCATCTCACATGCAGAGATTCACACAGACTCAAAATAAAGGGATGGAGGAAGATTTACCAACCAAACGGAGAGCAAAAAAAAAGAGCAGAGGTAGCAATCCTAGTCTCTGATAAAATGGACTTTAAACCAGCAAAGGTCAAGAGAGCAAAGGTCAACCAGCATTACATAATGGTTAAAGGATCAATGCAACAAGAAGAGCTAACTATCCTAAATATATATGCACCCAATTCAGGAGCACCCAGATACATAAAGCAAGTTCTTAACTACCTACAAAGAGACTTAGACTTCTGCACAAAAATAGTGGGAAACTTTATAACTCCACTGGCAATATTGGACAGATCAACAAGACAGAAAGTCAACAAGGATATCCAGGACTTGAACTCAGCTCTGGACCAGGAAGACCTAATAGACATCTACAGAACTCTCCACCCAAAATCCACAGAATATACATTCTTCTCAGCACCACATAGCACTTACTCTAAAATTGACCACATAATTGGAAGTAAAGCACTCCTCAGCAAATGCAAAAGAATGAAAATCCTAACAGTCTCTCAGACCACAGCACAATCAAATTAGAACTCAGGATTAAGAAAAGCACTCAAAAGAACACAATCACATGGAAACTGAACAACTTGTTCCTGAATGACGAATGGATAAACAATGAAATGAAGGCAGAGAATGAAGACATAATGTAACAAAATCTAGGGGACACATTTAAAGCAATTTCTAGAGGGAAACTTACAGGAATAAATGCCCACATGGGAAACAAAGAAAGATCTAAAATCGACACCATATTGTCAACATTGAAAGAGCTAGAGAAGCAAGATCCAAAAAACTCAAAAGCAAGCAGAAGACAAGAAATAACTAAGATCAGAGCAGAACCGAAGGAGATAGAGACATAAAAATACCTTCAAAAAATCAATAAATCCAGAAGTTGGTTTTTTGAAAAGATCAAGCTAGACTAATAGAAAAGAGAGATGAATCGAATAGACGCAATAAAAAATGATAAAGAGGAGATCACCACCAATTCCTCAGAAATACAAAGTACCATCAGAGATTACTACAAACACCTCTATGCCCATAAACCAGTAAATCTGGAAGTAATGGATAAATTCCTGGACACTTGCACACTCCCAAGCCTAAACCAGGAAGAAGTTGAAACCCTGAATAGACCAATAACAAGGCCTGAAGATGAGCCAGCAATTAAAAACCTACCAACCAAAAAAAGTCCAGGTCCAGAGGGGTTCACAGCTGAATTCTACCAAATGTAGAAGGAGGAGCTGGTACCATTCCTTTTGAAACTATTCCAAACAATACAAAAAGAGGGAATCCCGCCTAACTCTTTTTATGAGACCAACATTCATCCTGATACCAAAACCTGGCAGAGACACAACTAAAAAAGAAAACTATATGCCAATATCCATGATGAACATAGATGTAAAACTCTACAGTAAAATACTGGAAACTGAATCCAACAGCACATCAAAAAGCTTACCCACCATGATCAAGTAGGCTTCATCCTGGGGATGCAAGGCTGGTTCAACACACGCAAGTCCATAAACATAATCTGCCACGTAAACATAACCAAAGACAAAAACTACGATTATCTCAATAGATGCAGAGAAAGCCTTCAACAAAATTTAAGAGTGCTTTATACTAAAAACTCTCAATAAACTAGGTATTGATGGAACATATCTCAAAATAATAAAAGCTATATATGACAAACCCACAGCCAATATCATAAGGAACGGGCCAAACTAGAAGCATTCCCTTTAAAAACTGGCACTAGACAAGGATGCCCTCTCTCATCACTTCTATTCAATATAGTATTGGAAGTTCTAGCCAGAGCAATTAGGCAAGAAAAAGAAATAAAGGGCATTCAATTAAGAAAAGAAGAAATCAAATTGTCTCTATTTTTAGAAGACCCCATTGTCTCAGCCCAAAACCTCCTTAAGCTGATAATCAACTTCAGCAAAATCTCAGAATACAAAATCAATGTGCAGAAATCACAAGCACTACTATACACCAATAAGAGACAAACAGAGAGCCAAATCATGAGCAACTCTTATTTACAATTGCTATAAAGAGAATAAAATACCTAGGAATACAAGTAACAAAGGATGTAAAAGATCTCTTCAAGTAGAACTATAAACCACTGCTCAAGGAAATAAGAGAGGACACAAACAGATGGAAAAACATTCCATGCTCATGGTTAGGAAGAATCAATATTGTGAAAATGGCAACACTGCCTAAAGTAATTTATATACTGAATGCTGTCCCCTTCAAGCTACCGTTGACCTTCTTCACAGAACTGGAAAAAACCACCATGAACTTCATATGGAACCAAAAGAGAGCCCAGATAGCCAAGACAATCCTAAGCAAAAAGAGCAAAGCTGGAAGCATCATGCTACCTGACTTCAAACTATACAATACTTCAGTAATCACAACAGCATGGTACTGGTACCAAAACAGAGATATAGACCCATGGAACAGAACAGAGGCCTTGGAAGCAACACCACACTGATCTTTGACAAACCAGACAAAAACAAGCAATGGGGAAAGGATTCCCTATTTAATAAATGATGTTGGAAGAACTGGCTAGCCATATGCAGGAAGGTGAAATTGGACCTCTTCCTTACACCTTATACAAAAATTAATTCCAGATGGATTAAATATATAAACATAAGAACTACCACCATAAAAACCCTAGAAGAAAACCTAGGCAACACCATTCAGGACATAGACACAGGCAAGGACCTCATGACCAAAACACAAAAAGCAATGACAACAAAAGCCAAAATAGACAAATGGGATCAAATAAAACTCCACAGCTTCTGCACAGCAAAAGAAACAATCAATAGAGTGAACCAGCAACCAACAGAATGGGAAAAAATTTTTGCAATCTACCCATCTGACAAAGGGCTAATATCCAGAATCTACAAAGAACTAAAACAGATTTATAAGAAAAAAAAAACATTCAAAAGTGGGCAAAGGACATGAACAGACACTTTTCAGAAGAAGACATATATGAGGCCAACAAACATGAAAAAATGCTCATCATCACTGGTCATTAGAGAAAGGCAAATCAGGGCTGGGTGCGGTGGCTCATGCCTGTAATCCCAGCACTTTGGGAGGCCGAGGCGGGTGGATCACGAGGTCAAGAGATCGAGACCACCCTGGTCAAAATGGTGAAACCCCATCTCTACTAAAAATACAAAAAATTAGCTGGGCATGGTGGTGCGTGCTTGTAATCCCAGCTACTCGGGAGGCTGAGGCAGGAGAATTGCCTGAACCCAGGAGGCGGAGGTTGTGGTGAGCTGAGATCACGCCATTGCACTCCAGCCTGGGTAACAAGAGTGAAACTCCGTCTCAAAAAAAAAAAAAGAGAAATGCAAATCAAAACCATGTTGAGATACCATCTCATGCCAGTTAGAATGGCGATCATTAAAAAAATCTGGAGACAACAGATGCTGGAGAGGATGTGGAGAAATAGAAACACTTTTATACTGTTGATGAGAGTGTAAATTAGTTCAAGCATTATGGAAGATAGTATGTCAATTCCTCGAGGACCTAGAAATAGAAATTCCATTTGACCCAGCAATCCCATTACTGGGTATATACCCAAGGGATCATAAATTGTTCTATTATAAAGACACACGCACACGAATGTTCATTGTGACACTGTTTACAATAGCAAAGACCTGGAACCAACCCAAATGCCCATCTATGATAGAATGGACAAGGAAAATGTGGCATGTATACATCGTGGAATACTATGTAGCCATAAAAAATGACATGTTTCTGTCCTTTGTAGAGACATGGATGAATCTAGAAATCATCATTCTCAGCAAACTGACACAAGAACAGAAAACCAACCACCACATGTTTTCACTCATAGGTGGATGACGAACAATGAGAACACTTGGGCAAAAGGAAGGGAACAACAGTCACTGGGATAGGTGAGGGAGTTGGAGGGGAGGGGAGGGGAGGGACAGCAGAGGTGGGGCTGGTAACAACTGGGAGGGATAACACCAGGGGAAATGTCTGATGTAGGTGATAGTGGGGATGGAGACAGCAAACCACCATGGCATGTATGTACATATGTAACAATTCTACAGGATGCAGGATGTGCACATGTACCCTAGAGCCCAAAGTACAATTTTAAAAAAAAGCATCAATTTAAATAAATGAGCTTTAACCAGAAAAGAAAAAGAGAAACATAAATTATAAAGAAAATAATAGGAAGATTTTATTCTCTGTCTCTCTCTCACTGAAGTTTAATGCCCTCTGTTGGTTTCAGTATAATTATCTCATTTAGCCAAAATATGTTTAAATGGTTTATTAAAGTGTACATAACCCAAACTCTAGTAATTTGTTCTAAAATCACATTAATTAAATAAAATGTTTCATTCTAAACATATTAATTACAGTATAATTCACAATTTAACAAAAAATTGAAAAACATTAATTTCCTAAAATTTATTAAACCAAATTGATTAGGCTTTACAAAACTTAGGGCACATAAGTATCAATTTAAAATACTGTTAGTTTTGTGTGTTGGGGGTGTGTGTATTGACTAGAAAGCTGTTTACAGTAATACAGCGTAACAGCTTACAGAACATATATAAATTTCTTCATGGTTTTTTAAGAAAAAAAATCCTGAGTACTTTTCCAAAAAGAAGCCTATCAGACTTTTTCACCATTTATACATTTAACTCATTTTAATCCTAGCAATATATTCCTGAAACAAAAGGATGTCCTCTTTGGTGTTTTTTTTTTTTTTTTTTTTTTTTTAACTTTTAAGTTCTGGGATACGAGTGCAGAACACGTAGGTTTGTTACATAGGTATACGTGTACCATGGTAGTTTGCTGCACCTATCAACCATTGTCTAGGTTTTAAGCCCCACATGCATTACCTATTTGTCCTAAGTCTCTCTCTTCCCTTGCCCCCTACCCACAGAATGTTGTTCCCCTCCCTGTGTCCGTGTGTTCTCATTTGTCAACTCCAACTTAAGTGATAACATATGTTGTTCGCTTTTCTGTTACTGGGTTAGCTTGCTGAGGATGATGGCTTTCAGCTTTATCCATGTCCTTGAAAAGAACATAATCTCATTCCTCTTTGTGGCTGCATAATGTTCCATGGTGTATATGTACCACATTTTCTTTATCCAGTCTATCATCGATGGGCATTTGGGTTGGTTCCACATCTTTGCTATTATAAATAGTGTTGCAATAAACATGTGTGTGCATATGTCTTTATAGTAGTATGATTTATATTCCTTTGGGTATAAACCCAGTAATGGGATTGTTGGATCAAATGGTATTTCTGGTTCTAGATCCTTGAGGAATCTCCACACTGTCTTCCACAATGGTTGAACTAATTTACATTCCCACCAACAGTGTAAAAGTATTTCTATTTCTCCACAGCCTTGCCAGCATCTATTGTTTCTTGACTTTTTAATAATCACCATTCAGACTGGTGTGAGATGGTACCTCATTGTGGTTTTGATTTTCATTTCGCTAATGATCAGTGATGTTGAGTTTTTTCATATGTTTGTTGGTTGCATAAATGTCTTCTTTTGAGAAGTGGCTGTTCATAGGCTTTGGATTCTGGATATTAGACCTTTGCCAGAAGATAGAGTGCAAAAATACTTTTCCCATTTCTGTGGGCTGCCTGTTCACTCTGATGATAGTTTCTTTTGCTGTGCAGAAGCTCTTCAGTTTAATTAGATACAATTTGTCAGTGTTATATTTTGTTGCAATTGCTTTTGGCACTTTCATCATGAAGTATTTGTCCATGCATATGTCTTGAATGATACTGCCTAGTTTTTCTTCTAAGGTTTTTATGGTGTTTTATGGTGTTTTATGGTGTTGAACAGGAGTGGTGAGAGAGGGCATCATCATCTTGTGCTGGTTTTCAAAGGGAATGCTTTTGCCCATTTAGTGTGATATTGGCTGTGAGATTTTTATAAACAGTTATTATTTTGAGATATGTTCCCTCAGTACCTAGTTTATTGAGAGTTTTTAACATGAAGAGGTGTTAAATTTTATTGACGGCCTTTTCTACATCTATTGAGATAATCGTATTTTTTTGTCATTGGTTCTGTTTATGTAATGGATTACATTTATTGATTTGTGTATGTTGAAACAGTCTTGCATTAAGGGATCAGTCTACAACCTAGGGATGTAGCTGACTTAATTGTGGTGAGTAAGTTTTTGGATGTGCTGCTGAATTCAGTTTGCCAGTATTTTTTTGAGGATTTTTGCATGGCTGTTCATCAGAGGTATTGGCCTAAAATTTCCTTTTTTTGTTGTGTCTCTGCCAGGATTTGGTATCAGGATGGTGTTGGCCTGATAAAATAAGAAGGAGAAATCCCTCCTTTTCGATTGGAATAGTTTCAGAAGGAATGGGACCAGCTCCTCTTTGTATCTCTGAGTACCTCTGGTAGAATTCGGCTATGAATCCATCTGGTCCTGGGCTTTATTTCACTGGTAGGCTATTAATTAGTACATCATTTTGAGAACTTGTAATTGATCTATTCAGATTCAACCTCTCCTGGGTTTAGTCTTGGGAGGGTGTATGTGTTTAGGAATTTATCCATTTTCTTCTAGGTTTTCTAGTTTATTTGCATAGAGGTATTTACAGCATTCCCTGATGGTAGTTTGAATTTTTGTGGGGTCAGTGGTAATATACCTATTATCGTGTTTTATTTTGACTATTTGATTCCTCTCTCTTTTCTTCTTTATTAGTCTAGCTACTAGTCCATGTACTTTGTTAATTTTTATAAAAAACCAGATCCTGAATTCATTAATTTTTTGAAGGACTTTTCATGTTTAAAGTCTTTAGTAATCTCCTAAAGTTCATTCCTTATATGGATAGTTTGTCTTTTCTCTTTTATATTCTAAATCTTTTTTTTTTTTTTTTTTGAGACGGAGTTTCGCTCTTGTTACCCAGGCTGGAGTGCAATGGCCCGATCTCGGCTCACCGCAACCTCCGCCTCCTGGGTTCAGGCAATTCTCCTGCCTCAGCCTCCCGAGTAGCTGGGATTACAGGCACGCGCCACCATGCCCAGCTAATTTTTTGTATCTTTAGTAGAGACGGGGTTTC
>CM052651.1:109757783-109795593 GCA_028533165.1 Leontopithecus rosalia
ACCTCGGCCTCCCAAAGTGCTGGGATTACAGGCTTGAGCCACCGCGCCCGGCCTCTAAATCATTTTAATTGAGTTTATTTATCAATCTTTGTAAAAACCCACCTTTGATTTTGGTAATTATCTCTACTATCTATTAGTTTTCTATTTTACTGGCATTTATTCTTTTATTTAATATTTTATTTCTTCTATATTCTTTCATTACTTTGAAATTCTCTCTCTAGCTTTTTAAGATGTAAGCTTATATCAATAACCTGCAACATTTCTTATTTTTATGTAAGTTTAGATATATAAACTTCATAGTGAGCATTGCTTTCTCTGGATATCATGTATCCACATGTCCTGTTTTTATTGGCTTTCAGTTCAAAATATTTTTTATTTCCATTGTGATTTCTTTTTTTTTTTTTTTTTTTTTGAGACGGAGTTTCGCTCTTATTACCCAGGCTGGAGTGCAATGG
This sequence comes from Leontopithecus rosalia, assembly GCA_028533165.1. NCBI lineage: Eukaryota > Metazoa > Chordata > Mammalia > Primates > Cebidae > Leontopithecus > Leontopithecus rosalia. The sequence continues at coordinate 109,758,239 of CM052651.1, forward strand.
CGCAATCTCGGCTCACCGCAACCTCCGCCTCCTGGGTTCAAGCAATTCTCCTGCCTCAGCCTCCCGAGTAGCTGGGACTACAGGCACGCAACACCATGCCCAGCTAAATTTTGTATTTTTTTTAGTAGAGATGGGGTTTCACCATGTTGACCAGGATGGTCTCGATCTGTTGACCTCGTGATCCACCCGCCTCGGCCTCCCAAAGTGCTGGGATTACAGGCTTGAGCCACCGCGCCCGGCCCATTGTGATTTCTTGTTTGACCCATGTTTATTTAAAAGTATGTCACTTGGTTTCCATACCTTTGCAGAATTTCTAGTTATATTTTAATTATTAATTTTTTAGTTTAACGCCACTGTGATTCAATATATTCTTTTATTTAAATCCTCTGAAATTTTTGAGATCTGCTTTATGGGCCTATAATTTGGGAAATATCCCATGCCCACTTTAAAAAAAATGTAAAAAATACAATTGTTTAGTGCAGTGTTATGTAAATAAAAATTAAATAAATCAAATCTTAAATATTTTTGCAGTATTTTCTCTGTTCCATCAGTCATGAGGCACGTTAAAATCTCTTTTTATGATTGCTCCATTTTCTTTATAGTTTTCTCAGTTTTTCTTCTTCTTTTTAAAATACTATGCTATCTGGCATTTTATTCTAAGAAGTATTTCAATAATTGTATTCGTAGTTGCAGAAATTCAAACTATTCACAAAATCTATGTTTCCAAATTTTTTACTTTGTAGGAAATTTCTTTAGGTACTTTTTTTCCCTTTCTCAATTATCTCAGACTGATAAAATTAATCTCTTTAAAAAATAAATGCCCTGAGCTTCTGTTATTCTGAAGTGTCCTGGAGATGGATCTCAGTGCAGCTTTGTAAAAGTATGAAGCACAAGGCCTTTATCCTTGTGGAAATATTACATTTCATGTTTCACTTTTACGGAGAAGTCAGTAACAAGCCAGTCACCCATCTGTTTGCTTAATACAATGTTTCAGTCAATGAGGCTGGGTCTGGATCCAGACAGGCCTGGTGGCACTGGGCTGTGGCCAAACATCTCAAACCATTTTCCTAAATGTTTCAGAATCAGCAAAATACATAGCTGGTTTTACCAAGTGCTTCTTCTCTTTAATTTTTTAATTTGTGCACATTGTGAGGGAAATGTAATCCATCTGTGTCATTAGCACTTAATTCAACAATTATTGTTTTGTAAGAGGAATTTCATGTTCAAGATGCCTTGTGAGTCTTTTTGTTCTCCCCATTGGAACCCCTGGGAAGTGGGGTTTTCCAAAGACAAATGTATCTCAGAGTTTAGAAGGCACGAGTGTAGTGAATAATATCATAATATTAATATTCTTTATCCTAGAAAAGTTATGACGAGTACTACCAGAAAGATTAATTAAAAATACAGTCTAGTGGATTTCATTATTAAGATTTTGTTTCCAGTTTCTTGTCTTCTTTCAAATTATTTCTAATTCCAACTATCCCTGAGTGGCATGGTACATTGTGCCCAACCTAAATAATTTTTTTCATGCTCTAAGCATCAAGAGGTTATGTTTTTCTACCAAAGGCTTTGATTACCACTAAGTGATTTCATTTCCCTGGGGCCTGGCTCTGTGTACACTTGGATGTGTTTGCATTGTCTGTATATGAACACCCCAGACATATTCCATATCACTAACTCTGCAGGATCTTGATGTGTATTATATTTTAAAAGACTGTGTGGACTCATAAATTTTGGAAACACTAGGTTAAAGGAGACACAATGAGATTTTTTAGTTCAGGATTTTGGGGCCTTACTATTTTAATGAGCGCTGCGCGTCCCCTGGAGAGGTCAGCATGTGGAGCGCTGCAGAACTGTTTCAGCATGGAGCACACTTTTCTCGAAGCATCTGTACTAGAGATCCATGGGGAAAACTTCAGAAATTCTGACCTACATCTTTTCTCTTTGCATTTATTTTATTGCCCTCCTGGTGTTTGGTGTCTGTTGTCTAAAGACAAACAACAAACTGCCTTCTTTTAACATTTAACTTAATTTAATTTTCATTACAGAGGGCAGGATTGTTCTGTTTCACTGAAGAAACACAATCTTACCATCAATAGAGAGTCTGCAGTATCAAAGAATATTTTGCAACTATTTGAATGGAAATCCTCATTTGTGGGCTTACTGGGCATTGTGGCAGCTTGGCATTAGAAGAGCTGCATTGCATTCATTTGATTAATTTCTATCAAATTGCACTACTATAGGTAATTTATCTTTTTTTTAAAATTTAATCCTATGAGAATTGGCCCATCTTTACTATACTGCAAAAAGAGGAAGCAGAAAGACATTTTTAAAATAGCTTAAAAGTAAGAAAGAGATAATGTCGGGAGCCTTTTCTATGAAGGTGAGCTCTGTCTATCTATAAGTACATGCATGTAAGGATATAGAAATTTAGAATTACTTTTTCTCTTTCCTAAATCATCCTGAGGTTAACCTCTCTAAAATGTCTTTTCAGTATTTGTTTCAATTCCATACCTCAATTTTCTATCTGGTTAAGAATCACCTTGAGGCCGGGCGCGGTGGCTCAAGCCTGTAATCCCAGCACTTTGGGAGGCCGAGGCGGGTGGATCACGAGGTCAACAGATCGAGACCATCCTGGTCAACATAGTGAAACCCCGTCTCTACTAAAGATACAAAAAATTAGCTGGGCCCGTTGGTGTGTGCCTGTAATCCCAGCAACTCGGGAGGCTGAGGCAGGAGAATTGCCTGAACCCAGGAGGCGGAGGTTGCGGTGAGCCAAGATCGGGCCATTGCACTCCAGCCTGGGTAACAAGAGCGAAACTCCGTCTCAAAAAAAAAAAAAAAAAAAAAAAAGAATCACCTTGAGAGAAGAATGGGTAGAGAAACTCATGAGAACAGTCACATCCTTTAGGAGGGCCTATATAAATCTTTCACTTCACCAATGCCTTGAGGGTGTGAGTGTGTGTGAGTGTGTGTGTGTGTGTGTGTGTGTGTGTGTGTGTGCAGAAAGAGGAGGGAGGTCATAAATTCCTGATTCAGAGGAGGAAAGAAGTAAACTCCATCCTTTTCTCAGGTAAGTCAAATCTATACGAAGAGTGATACATTGTTTTGGGGCAGCCTCTTTTGACTGTAACTCTAACTTCAGTCTCCATTGCAAGAGTCAAAGATGCCACCTAAACACACAGTAATTGTTTAGTGAAATCACCTGCATTAGATTTGCACTTTCCCCTCATTCTGCCTTGTATTTCATCCACCTAGTTTCTTCTAAGATGATCAATGATAATGCTTCATTTTTGCTTCCTGAATTTTGCTACTATTTTTCAATATTATTCCTGTTCACATATAAAGGGATTCATAAAGGATTCATGACTTCCTCTCTGTTTATGTGCAATGTCTTTTGCATTATATATGCCACAATAAATTCACATATTAATTTATCAACCATTCATGCAACTCTCCATTTAGTCATATATTCATTAATGTGTGCATTCATTCATTTAGCAAAAATTTATTCTACACCTACAATGCATCAGTTAAGGGTGTTTCCAAAATTTCTTAGCTTCAAACTAAGTAAAAATCATCCCAGATTTTCTAAAAAAAGACTTCCAGATGAAATGCAAATACAGGATAAAATAAATGTTAAAGGCAAATAACAACATTGATGGCAAGTTGAATTCATTTTAGCTTAGAAATGGGGTTCTTTTTTGGGCTCATATAATATCCACATAATTCTAGGATTAATACTGGGTCCAGAATCACAAGGAATAATATTTTGCTGAAATATAGTGTTCCACATAGGAAACTGAGTCAATATTTTACATTTTCTCTAGGCTGTAGCTTATGATTTTATTGTGCTATAGTATGGCAGTCACCTTTTATTTTAGTTGTTAAATGGAATATCACTTTGGAATGAAAAATATCTGAGATATAGAATGACATTGTTTGTGGGACAAGTCCCATAATGTAATTAAATATAGCACTGATATTTACTGCATGCTATTTGCTTGTGTTAACTAAAATTTAAATAGCCAGTGTGGAAAAAGGAAATAATTTATCTAAAGAAGTTTTCAAAACATTAAAATAATTCTCTTTCATGCCTAGATTACCAGCTCTCTTAAGTCTCTGTGGTTTTGTGGTTCTCAAACAAATTTCCCTTTTCACTGCTTCTGTTTATATCCATTCTCCCCAAGGGAGTTGTCCATACTCAATGTCTTCAATTTCTTTCATTCCTCTTTTTAACTAAGTGAATGTCAATTAGGCTTCATCTCAATCATTATTCCTAACTGTAACCTGCCAATTGCCCAGGGTGAAGAATTTGGGAGTCATCCTAGACCCTGTTGTGTCTTGCACACCCCACATCCAATCCATCAGCAAATCATATCAATTCTTCCTGTAAATGTTGTTCAGGATGCAACAGACTGACTCACCACTTGTACAGCTACTACCTTGGTCTAACTCCTAGCACTAATGTTGCCAGACTCAAAGGATCCAAAATAAAATGAATCCAAATGTAATGTTTATTGCTGGAAAAGAACAAGATTAAAGTAAGAGTGCTTTCTGGTCAAAGACCTCTCAGCAAGAGGGCTAGAAAGTCTGCATATAGGTGCCATTCATCTCCTATTTGTAGGACTCTATTGTTTTATCTGAAAGATCAGGGACCTCCAATATGTCCAAGAAACACCTAGGTGGATTTCTGACTGGGTTTTTTTTGTTTTGTTTTGTTTTTTGAAACGGAGTTTCACTTTTGTTACCCAGGCTGGAGTGCAATGGCGCCATCTTGGCTCACCGCAACCTCTGCCTCCTGGGTTCAGGCAATTCTCCTGCCTCAGCCTCCAGAGTAGCTGGGATTACAGGCACGTGCCACTATGCCCAACTAATTTTTTGTATTTTTAGTAGAGACAGAGTTTCACCATGTTGACCAGGATGGTCTCAATCTCTTGACCTCTTGATCCACCTGCCTCAGCCTCCCAAAGTGCTGGGATTACAGGCTTGAGCCACCGCACCTGGCCTCTGACTGGATTTTTTAATTTCTTGCTGGACATTTGGGCATGTTCTCTGTGATGTAACACTCTTTTCCTTTATGCAGTTGCTTGGCCTCCTCCTTCGTTCCCTTTAAGTCAATTATCTAGCCTCAACATCAGAGCCCTGTGGAGGTCTCACTGAAACCATGTACAAATCATCAATCTCACTGTTAGTGATAAAGAAAATAATGCTGAAAACCTGGTAATAACCACCCTGAAACTTGACTCGGACTCAAGGTTACAAAGTAACACTATTATTCTGTATATTTCATGACTTGACTAGGAGATCAGTGTCATCCAGATACATTTCCTACTTTTAGCAAAACTGCTCAGGCCAATTCCAGGCCTGCTGGAGTTAACTGACACAGCACAACTCTATCAATTCTCTCCTGAATTCTTGCATGTTTCCCGACTTCCATTTTGACACCTGATAGCCTATTCTTAACATAACCAGAGCGATCCTTTGAGATAACTAGTCAGAACATGACACTCCTCTACATAAAACCCTCCATGAATTCCTTCCTTTGATGGCCTAGAAGGCCCACACCATCCCAGACCTCTACCTTCTTTTCTTTCCAGCTCGGTCTGCTCCAACTTTCCCTTACTTTCTCCACGCTCGTCACACTGGCCTCCTCACTGTGGAGGTTATGGCTGGAAAGGAGCCCACGTGCTGCTGCCCTTCTGACTGACATGCTCTTCTTTTAGATAGTTGCTGGGCCTCCTCCCTCACCTCCACCAGCTAAATTCTCAAATCTCATCTTCATAATGAAGCTTTCCACAATGAAAATTGAAAACATTCCTCTCCAAATGTTTCTTTTTTTAAATCTTCTGTGCTTTCAGTTTTCTTCTAATAATTCATAACCATCTGATACGCTATATGTGTTACCACCTTTCCTTTACTGTCTGTCTTCATCAATTGTAATCTCTCAAAGGAAAGAGACGTTTATTTAAGATTCATTGCCAAATCTCCAACTCCTAGAACAATGCCTGCTAAATTAATGAATGAATGACAGGTTGTAAATTCATATCTGGAAACTTAAGAGTATTCATTAGAGGTCTAGGCTTAAAAGCACAGGAATCATCTCTGAAATCAAACACCTGACAGACTTAAAAACAAAAGCCTTATTTTATAATACCCAGGAAATGTTGAACTCAAGAAGTCTGTAGGGTCTCAGCAAATGACTATACTATCGAGCTGAAGTGGAATTAAGGAAAGTACCTTACATATTCAGAGAAGATCATTGCTTATGAATTTACTTTAGACATTTGAGCTTTTAGAATGTAAGCAACTCAAAAATTACATAGGATTTTCTTGTTTAACTATAAATCAATATGCTGTGAGATAAGTTCTTCAAATTTCTGAAAATGAGGGAGCATCCAGAGTTTAGACTTGGTTTCCATTGGGGTGATCATGGAAAATTTCATGGAGGATAAACATTGAGGCTGGATGACATAACCACACACCCAGGTGCTCCTGCTTCTAACTGGATTTCTTCCAGGCCTCTTAAACTCTCATGTCAATAGCTGACACTTCATCTTTACTAGACCAAATCTGTGATCCTGTGCTAATCCTAATCTCGCTGAATGAAACTTGCATCCTCTTAACTGAAAAAAAAACCCAGAAACTTGGAAAACATCTTTATGTCCTTCTTTTCCCTCAACCACCAAAAATAACCAAACATCAGTTTTAGCAAGTAAGTATTTGTATGCCTTCCCACTCTTTTCCATGACCCCTAACACTGCTCCAATTAATAACACCATTATTTTTTACCTGGATACTCACCAAAACCTTCTAATTATATTGTCCTCCATCCCATCAACCTCAATGTTCTCCAAACAACCAAAATGCAACTTTCAGAAATGCAAATTGTGTTGCACCTCTGCTTCAATGATTTTCTATTGTTCTTAAAAAAATTAAACCTCTTAATATAATTGTCTTGGAAGGCCATTTGTGACCTGTCCCCTGCCTGATTCTTCAGCCTCAACTCTTACCTGTTGTGAGTGCACCCACTTAAGCTACTTTTAGAATCCACGATATACTAGGCTGAATTCTACTATTCCTTCCTATATAATTTTCTCAGGAAAGACCCTGACTTCCATGTTACAACGTTCTACCATATAAACACTCCACAGATTGAAGTCAAACGCTCTTGCATTGCATTTCCACATTCCAAAACTCCCGACAGAGTACTTATGACACACTGCTGTAGTTACTTCCTTAATCACATCTTCCCCACAAGACTATAGTAATAGTAAAGATTAATTGAGTGATTACTGCATGCCAGATTCTAAGTGTGAAACATAAATTCATTCATTGCACACAACACCTGATGAGGTATGCCTTGTTTTACAGTTAAGGAAACAAAAGCACAGAGAAGTATCCAGAGTTATACATCCTGGAAGTAGCAAAATTAGTATTTGAGGCCAGAAACTCTGCTCTTAATTCAAACAATATGAGAGAACACAACACTATAGACATACTTTAAAAAGACTTTTTTGAGCTTTAATTACAAATAATTTCACAACCAATAAAGCAAACAACCACCACCAAAAAATAAAGGCTTGAGCCCTCTTGAAAAATCCATAATCAGCCGGGCACAGTGGCTCATGCCTGTAATCCCAGCACTTTGGGAGGCCGAGGTGGGTGGATCACGAGCTCAAGAGATCGAGACCATCCTGGTCGAAATGGTGAAACCCCGCCTCTACTAAAGATACAAAAAATTAGCTGGGCATGGCGGTGCGTGCCTGTAATCCCAGCTACTCGGGAGGCTGAGGCAAGAGAATTGCCTGAACCCAGGAGGCAGAGGTTGCAGTGACCCGAGATCACGCCATTGCACTCCAGCCTGGATAAGGAGTGAAACTCCGTCTCAGAAAAAAAAAAGAAAAATCCATAATCTGCATGCACTAGGGTCCCCCTTTGTGACACAATACTGTTTACAAGGGGCATGTAATTTCCAGCTTTCCATGATTTCCACTTCTGTTGTCTTTGTGATAGAACATGTTTTTCCTTCTTTATCATATTTGTTTACCATTATACATTTCTTGGGAATAAGGATCTTGCCTATCTTACTGCCCCAATACTAAGATCCCCAATATTAACCAAAGTTTCCAGGCAAAATATAGGTAGTGGATATTTACCAAATACATGAAGTAATGAATGCGTGAATTGCAGAGAGATTAGAGAAAGTGGAGATGGTACATTCAAACAGGAAAAACTATGTGAGTAAAGCAATCTCCTAAAGATATTTTTATAAGGGTATTATAATTATGTTTCAGTTTTTCATGAAATCATAGACTTCTGAAGTTTCTCTAATTACATAATTTTCTAATTTTTGTATCTATGCTGTCGAAGTAAGCACAATTGTGTAATTTTCTGTCCCTAAATAGTACTTTTTGGGAGTAAGTAATGATAATTCTTAACTGTACCCCTCATGCACTCTTGAATTAAGATTTAAGCATCATTTACTGATTTTCATCTTTCATTTGTTACAGTATATGCAACATGCTGTTTAACCAAACAGTAAGTATATTCTATGTGAGTGTAGTATGTTAGTATAAAGCAATAAATGAACAAAACACTCAAACCTTCTTATGTCAATATTAAGAAGATGATTAATGTCAGCAGTGTGTCAAAAACTTTAAGAACATGTTACCAAGGTTCTGATGATGTAGTTTCTATATCCTGGAGAAACAGCAGGTTCTGGAGTCCTTGGAGAAAGTTGGTCTCTCCCTCCTTTCAGTAGAGATTTTCTCTTCCCAACAGAAATCAATTCTTTTTTTTTTTTTTTTGAGACGGAGTTTTGCTCTTGTTACCCTGGCTGGAGTGCAGTGGCGCGATCTCGGCTCACCGCAACCTCCGCCTCCTGGGTTCAGGCAATTCTCCTGCCTCAGCCTCCCGAGTAGCTGGGATTACAGGCACGCGCCACCATGCCCAGCTAATTTTTTGTATTTTTAGTAGAGACGGGGTTTCACCATGTTGACCAGGATGGTCTCAATCTCTTGACCTCATGATCCACCTGCCTCAGCCTCCCAAAGTGCTGGGATTACAGGCTTGAGCCACCGCGCTCGGCCTAGAAATCAATATTTTTACGCCCAAATTCATGGTTCTGTAAACTGGAGAAAACCCTTGCTCCCTACTCAGAAGAATGTTCTGATAAATAATGAAGTCATGTCTGAAATGCAGTATATAGCAACAATGTATCATGATTTGGGGGGGAGAGGTGGAATTAACTTGTTTTCCAGTTTCTAATTAGTCTATAATAACTGAAGGACAGTCTAACAATTCTTGTCCCATTTTTCTGGGTTACTCAAGCAGCTCCTAGGAATTCTAATGTGCACTTGTAACACTCAAGCTGCTTCATGCATAAACAATGGTACACAAGTAGGGTGCAAGATATTCTGTTAAAAGGGAAATCAGAGATATTCGCCTCATTTTCAATACTTTCCAAGCCAAGCAATGTGACTCTCCCCTTGATTTGGTTCTATTCACTTTCTGCAGTAAATGTTCAAAAGTCATTTATTAAAACAGTAGAAAAATGTGCTATCACTTTCTCTGAACCAATAAAGAAATATTTGAAGTTTCAAGCAAAAGAAATTTCATTACAGAACTTGGTGTTTTGGGAAGAATTATGGTGTTGATACAGCATATGTTAATTAAATGACCAATTATTTAAACAGGATCAATCTAACCTCTTCTTTCACTGGTATTTGGGAGGTACAGTTGTTTATAAAGTACTTTTGGGCTTAAAGTTGATTTTCTCATATTATTCAGAATTCACTGCCTCTGTGCAATCTTCAGTTATTTTTAGAATTTGGGATATGGAGGGAAATGTCTTTACAGTTTTAGTTACTTTGAAAATTAAATTCTAATTTACATGAAGCTGATTCATTCTTCTTTCCATAAAATGTAACAGAAACTTATAAGGGCATTAGCCACCTTGAGCCTTTTTATCGAGATGTTTTTGGATGGGGAAAGGCACCTAATAGAAGTCTGAAGTTTAGTAAAAAATTTATTATTAATATCTATTTCATTATAATTATTTCCTTGCACTTTTCAAATTAACTTCTTTTCAAATGATCATTTACATACTGCTCTTCCTGCATCATATTTCTCATTTTAAAAAGCTTTTTGCCAAAAAGCCTGTTCCCCCTTCTTTGAATAGAAAAAAGATCTTTTGGTTCTTAATTGAAAAGATATTTACTTGGGCAACTCTCTTTTATCTTCGATTAACTGTGAAGAATTCTGAGGTCTAAGTAAGAGATTTGATCCCTTAAGATCAATCCCCAGGTGTTGGTAGTTTAACCCGTCTTGGTGGGAAAGACCAGGAGAAGGGAGAGACACAAGGGGGTCTTAGGGTTTACCCTGATAAGAAAAGATTGTAAATGTTGAATTATGTTGTATGACAGTTAAGGCTGAGTTCCGACTTGAAGGTAAAGGTGGGTAGGATGGAGAACTTCTATGTGATACCAAAAGCCTCTGCCTTCATTTTGAAAGAGAGGGCTATGCATGTTTACCCTGCATTTGCGTATAGAATTCAATCATTCTCTGGCACAAGCTTCCCCCTTAACTTACCAGAAGCCTCCTCACACCCAGACACATATGTTTTCGATTGGAAAGTGCTTACAAAAAGACCACCTGCCAGCAAAGGGAATGTTTTTCCTCTCCCAGTGGGGGTTTTACAGACAGGACTGAATGTAGTTAAACAGGAACGGAGCTAGAAGCCTAAAACAATGATGTTACAGGAGAGCATGCTTATTGAGATTTTCTTTGAAATCGAAATGGAAAATGTATAAGATATTAAAATGATCATGGTTATTATGTTTCGCTGGGACTCCATCAGAACTTTGAATCCTTTCTTCCTCCACACCTCCTTTTCATATTTCTTTGTCCGGTCATGTTTTGTGATCTGCTAGAAAAGTTTTAACCAAATAGTAAAATATTTTAAAATAGTTTCAGTTTTTGAGAGCTACAACTCTGAAGCAAATGAAAGGATTTTTCACTGAGTGTAAATTAAAATGAATCCTGTTGCTTACCCAGCACCTATTTTACAGTCACCGGAAGCACAGAGGGAAACACACAGGTTGCTGAAGAACTAACAGCTGAATCATCTGAGTATTAAAATTAACCGTGAGCACCAAATAGCAAACTTCCACACACACAGAGTGAAGTTGTTTGGGTGGAAATTGAGGAAGAGGAAAATGAAAGAGGGGAGAAACTGAATATCTGCAAGAGTTTAGGAATGGGTTCATTTTTTATTTGTTGTTTCTGCAATTTTCTTTTCACACATACCCAATGAAGTGTAAACAGATGCTAGAGGAGAAAGAAAACCCGGATGAGGGAAGCCCAGCCACAGTATTGGGTGAGATAAAAAAAAAAAAAGCTGTTAAATAAAAGGGTCACACCTATTTTGTTTCACAAAATCCTGGCAATCAAATAGCTAGAGGAAATGCTTCCTCCTTTGACATTCTTAAAATCCTCCTTCTCCTCCCCACAGGAGGGCTTTATGTTAATCTCACAAATACGGGGATGGCAAGTAAAACAATTCCATTAGCAGCAATAGCCTGTGTGGGAAGTCTGAGTGGACTGGCCCTCATGCAAACACCGCAGGCACATTCCACAGGGATGAAAGTGATCTCAGACGCCCAGCTCCAGTTGACAAAATCTAGGAGTCAGGTGACAAAGTGCTGACATGGTCAATGATGACAGCCAAGAAGCAGTTCCAAGTTAATATCATATACAGAGACTTGAGCCAGCTTCATTCTGTATCACATTGTTATGTAGCAGAGACAAACTGCAGTGAAGGAAAAACATAAAAATAAAGAATTCATTCCACAGGCCTTCACTGTTATGTAATGAGATAACAATGCAAAGGTTTGCTACCTATGGGAGGTCTTTGAGCAATTCACCACCCAGGAACCAAAGTGAATTAGGTGAACTCTTCTTAAAACGATAAGCTGAAGGTTCTAAATGTCATGACCTCACCAGGCAAAAGCGAGGTGAACAAATAGGAATATAATAAGGAAATAGGCACATTTCCTATGGTTTCTTTCTCATGACACTTTTCTCTTGAGAATTCATGGGTTAGCACTGTTTTACAATAATCTGCTTTAGAAATGGTGTGAGAGAAGCAGATACATTTCATGTGTAACGAACTGAGAGCAGCCTTTTGGTTAAATGGTGTAGTTAAGTCCCTGCCAAGAAAACCCCTGATCTATGATCCCCTAGAAAACAAGGATTGAGAGTATTCCAGAGGATCCTTTGCTTTCTTGTTTCTTATGGAAAAATATGTTTTTAAATCCTTTTTGTTCTTTTTTCCCAGAAGGCTAATTCATGTGGTTCACTTTTTCTTGCTCTGCAAAACAGTATCTTTAACTTCTGCCAAAGTTAGCCTACATATATAAAATATATGTAGGCATAAATGTATATACCCAGAAAAAGTATATATGGATATATCTATAGGGAGAGAGAGAGAGAAATTTTTTTTCATTTTAAGACAGGGTCTGGCTCTGTCACGCAGGCGGTGGGCAGTGGTGCTATTTCTAGTCGCGACAACCTCTACCTCCCAGGTTCAAGCCAGCCTCCTACCTCAGCCTCCTGAGTAGCTTGAACTACAGGTGCACCACCATGCTGGCTAATTTTTGTATTTTTGTAGAGACAGGGTTTTCCCATATTGCCCAGGCTGGTCTCCTGAACTCAAGCAATCTGCCCTTCGCTACCTCCCAAAGTGCTAGGATTACAGGTGTGAACCACTGTGCCAGGCCCCAAAAATATTAAATGGGGAATTCCAGAAATAAACAATTCCTAAATTGTAAAGTGTGCACTATTTTGAAATGAAATGAAATCTTGCACCTTCCCAACTGTGCCTCAAATTATCCCTTTGTCCAGTATATCCACACTGCAGACACTATTGCACCGGCTAGGTCACTTAGTAGCTGTCCAAGTTATCAGATTGACTGTTGTGTTATTACTGTGCTTATGTTCAAGCAACCCTTATTTGATTTAATAATGGCCTCAAAGTGCAAGAGTAGTGATGTTGACATATCATTATAATTATTCTATTTCGTTACTAGTTATTGTTGTTAATCTTTTACTGTGCCTACTTTATAAATTAAACTTTATTATAGATACATATATATGAGAAAAAATATAGTAGATATTGGGTTAGGTACTATCCTCAGTTTTAGATATCACCTGGGGTGTTTGAAACATATGCCCCGTGGATAAGAGGGCTCACTGTGTTTATTTTATTTATAAGCAGTAGCTCAGAACTACACATCTCAACCAAATTTTCTTCTTATGTTACATGTTTCCAATTTTAAAATAAAAGCAAAAAGTCTCAATGAGAGAGAAAATCTATTACCTTGTTCAGAATACTCACAGATCATGGCAGAAAAAGAAAATCACTGCTTTTTCTTATTTTCATGACTTTAAGACTTTGAATTTGACCTTTCTTTCTGTCACCTAGTCTTCTTTTCTGTTTCTGCCTTTCCCTCCCAACATCTCTCTCTTGCTCCCTCCTTCCTTCCCTTGACAAAAATTTACAGACAACCCTTTACTCTGTGCCAGGTAGTTCTGCTAGGTTCCATCGGTGACAGAAATGTCACCTAAGATGAATAAAAGTTTTCTCTTTTACATTTTACTTTGTATACTTCTGAAAATTTGAATTCTGTCCTAAAATGTATATATCACTATTCAAAGATATTCCAAAGAATTTCATAAAAAATAATCATTTTAAAACAGAGGTCAGCAAACTTTTTTTTTTTGTAAAGAGGCAGACAGTAAATATTTTAGGCTTTGTGGGCCACATGGTCTCTGCTGCAACTGCTCAACTCTGCCACCGTAGGGCTAAGACAGCCATGGATAATACCTAAACAAATGGGTGTGGCTATGTTCCAAAAAAATTGTATTTACAGAAACAGTTAGTAGGCTAGGTTTTGTCCATGAACTGTAGTTTGCTGATCCTAATCTAAAATATTGAGACAAATCCCTACAGTCCAGAAAAGTGCAGTTCAGCCATAGGGCCAATAGCATCATACACAAGCATAGTAAACATTAAATTAATTATGAGAGTACACTGATCTTAAGCAGATTATTAACCATCTCAGGGCTTCATTCTCTTTATTTACAAATTCATAAAGAAGGCTGATTAGATATTTTGAGGGATTTTCTAACTCTAAATTTTGGTTATGTCTTATCATATACAACCAAACTTCACAAGAATAGAAGCTCCTTGCTACAATTTGAGTAATGTATGTAGAGAGCAGATATCTCTTGTCACTGACAAGACCTAAAGGGTGGAAACTAGTCACTTGAGTAAAAATTATAAATTATGTTAAATAAATAAAAAAAGGTAAGTCATATTTCATTTAATAAAAATGTTATGTACATTTTTTCATGATTCTCATCACAGCTATGGTCCTCAATACAACTACATTAGATAGCAAGAATAGATATGATTTCCCTTGTCTTTCAGATAAGAGATTAGAAAAATTACATGTTACTTATTTTTCAACATTTAATGCCTAGCTGAGCAGAATGTTAATGCCAGCCTTTTTTTTTTTTTGCTGTTTATAAATTTTTATTAAGATAATTATAGATTTGCATGGAGTTATAAGAAATAATACAGAGAAATCTTTTTTTAATTGCATTTTAGGTTTTGGGGTACATGTGCAGAACTTGCAAGATAGTTGCATAGGTACACACATGGCAGTGTGTTTTGCTGCCTTCCTCCCCAGCCTTATTTTTTTTTAAATTTATTATTTTACTTTAGGTGCATACTATATCTGGCATTTCTCCCCATGTTATCCCTCCCCACCCTCCCTTCCTTCCCTTCTCCCCACCGTCTCTCCGTTACCCCCTGCCAACTGCCCCTAGTGTGTGATGCTTCTCTCCCTGAGTCCATGTGATCTCGCTGTTCAACACCCACCTATGAGTGAGAACATGTGGTGTTTGGCTTTCTGTTCTTGTGTCAGTTTGCTGAGAATGATGGTTTCCAGATTCATCCAAGTCCCTATAAAGGACACAAACTCATTGTTTTTCATGGCTGCATAGTATTCCATGGTGTATATGTACCACATTTTCTTTGTCCAGTCTATCATTGATGGGCATTTGGATTGGTTCCAGGTCTTTGCTATTGTACAGGGCTACAATGAACATACATGTGCTTGTGGCTTTATAGTAGAACAATTTATAGTTCTTTGGGTATATACCCAGTAATGGGATTGCTGGGTCAAATGGAATTTCTATTTCTAGATCCTTGAGAAATCACCACACCGTCTTCCACAATGGTTGAACTAATTTACACTCCCACCAACTGTGTAAGAGTGATTCTATTTCTCCACATCCTCTCCAGCATCTGTGGTCTCCAGATTTTTTAATAATTGCCATTCTAACTGGCATGAGATGATATCTCAGTGTGGTTTTGATTTGCATTTCTATAATGACCAGTGATGATGAGCATTTTTCATATGTTTCTTTGCCTCCCACGTCTTAATTTAGAGCTCTTTAAACTATCACAGCCTCCTTCTAAATTAGATACTTTTGAATTACTTTAAAAATTGCCATGTGGGCCAGGTGTGGTGGCTCATACCTGTAATTCCAGCAGTTTTGGAGGCCGAGGCAGATGGATCACTATGAGACCAGCCTGGCCAACATGGTGAAACCCAGTCTCTACTAAAAATACAAAAATTAGCCAGACATGGTGGTGTGAGCCTGTAATCCCAGCTATTCAGGAGGCTGAGGCAGGAGAATTGCTTGAACTCAAAAGGCAAATGTTGCAGTGAGCTGAGATCTCCAGCCTGGGTGACAGAGTGAGATTCCATCTCAAAAAAAAAAAAAAATTCAATATCAGTATAAAGTGATAGAACAGCAGTACCAGTGTGATTATTAAATTAGACCAACACGGGTAGGTATTTTATAATAGAGTTCCATAAAGTAGAAAAATGAATCACTACTACCAAGAGAAAAAAAATCAGATGAAGAAACTACGTAGAATACCCATAGATGATGCCAAAATACAAATCCCAAAACCTTAAGAATATGAGGAGTTCAGGCCAAGCTGACCTATTCTGTTCTGCCCATGTTTACAAAGACATGCCATTTTTACTTTCTAGGAAAAAGTATAATGATCAAACTATCTATGTCTTTCTAATTAACTTCTTTCAAAATAAAAATATATTTACAAGCTGGTCACTTTAAAGATTGTGTTTTTATCTTACTAAGTTGAAGCTTTAGTCATTCCAGATGACAACAAAAATGTTATTTTTAAAAACTGTTTTGCTGATTTAGTTTTCACATTTTTTCATGTTTTTCACACTCCATCTGGTTTTATATATTCTGTATCCTTTTCCTTTTTGCCAAGTTCAAAAAAATGCACATGCATCACTCTGTTTCTTCAAAGCATTTCATAAACACTACCAAATTGAAATTCTTTAGTGGTTTATAATTAGCCCAATCATGTTTTTCTCATGAGCTTCTAAAATACCTCAGTAAATGGTTGTTCTTTTGTTATTTGTTTCCAAAATGTTTTAGTTTTCTATTTAGACAAAATTGTCTGTATTTAATTTAGCACTTATTAGAACATACACATAGTTCAAGCTTTTAAGGAAAAATATGTTAAGAAATAGGGACTCTTGCTTTGTTTCCATTTTCTCATTAAGTTCAACATCAGTTTAGCACATTCTAGGTGTCAAGCACGGTGTACAAGGTATCCTAATATAAAGACAATGAAGTGAGCGTGTCTTTAGGAACCCATGGCTGTTGAGGGAGACAAATAAGACTATATCATTTTATTACAGTAGGCTCTGTGGTGAGGGCCAGGATGAGAGAACAATCATGATGACTTTGACACTGATATGACAATGACAATGACAGTAACAATCATGGCAGGGTCAGTAGCTAATACTAAATCCTTATTGTACACAAGGCATTTTTAAAAAGCTTTCACACAATTAACTCAGTTAATGTAATTGGCTGTGAAAGTTATGTTAGGGGATTCAAATTTACTTTCAACTACCTGAGAGCCTTCAGAAAAAAAACCAAGTTTGGCTTTTAAAGGCTCTGGATCATTTGTCTTTCCTTGCCTCACACACTGCCTTTATGGTATAGTTTTCATTCCTCTCTTGATTTGATTCTGTAGTATGAGCTGAATAGTGCCTCCTCCAAACTCACATGTTGAAGTCTTAACCCCTAGTATCAGAATGTGACTATATTTGGAGACGGGGGTTTTTACAGAGGTGATTAACTTAAAATAAGTCAGAGTGAGTCTTAACCCATTATGACTGCTGTCCTTACAAGAAGGGAAAATTTGGACACAAATGAGTACAGGGTGAAGACCACGTGAAAACACAAGGAGAAAATGCACATCTACAAGCCAAGGTGAAAGGCCTCAGAAAAAAATCAACCCTACACACACTTTTATCTGGAACTTGTAGGGTCCCAAACTGCGAGAAAAGAAATTTCTATGTGCCAGTCTGTGTACATTTTTATGGAAGCCCTAACAAATGAATCTACCCAATTGTGTAGTTTTTTCACATAGTTTTTGTATTTATTTTTATTTATTAATTTTGTGTTTTTATATTATCCTCTGTAAAAAGGACACAAAAAAACAGAAAGGGGGAAAATCAGGCCCCAAAATAAGCCACCCACATATCCAGGGACCTTAACCCATCCTTCTATCACCTTTGGACTTGGATTCCAGGTTTACATTTACAGACCTGATAGTAGTAACAAAAATATATTTGTCATTTCTGAAGTTTAAACAAGAAATAGATAAAATTCACATCATCAAAATAGAGCTTTATATAACAAGGGAAAAGATCCAATGTCTCTTGCTCTTTTCCAACTGTTAATTCTACATGACAATTTATACAATATTTGAGGTTGTATGCATTTTTTTTTTTGAGATGGGGTCTTGCTCTGTCACCCAAGCTAAAATTTCAGCTCACTGCAACCGCTGCTACTTGGGTTCAAGCGATTCTCCTGCTTCAGCCTCCAGAGTAGTTGAAATTACAGGCATCCACCACCACATCTGGTTAATTTTTCTATTTTAAAAAGAGATGGGGTTTCACCATGTTAGCCAAGCTGATCTTGAACTTCTGACCTCAAGTGATCCACCCACCTCAGCCTCCCAAAGTGCTGGGATTACAGGCAGGAGATACCACACCTGGACTCTATGCACTTTTCTGAAACATTAATATTAGATATATGTGTAGCTCAGACTAGAAAAATTAATATTTTGGAAAGAGTATATAGTACCAGAAATTACATAAACTATTTTTTGAATTATTTTTAAATTATGAGAACTCAGGGAAAACAAGAACTATTATCGTTTTCTATTAACCTTTGCAGGTCTAATAGAATTTTAAATTAAAAACTTGCATAACCTAGATTCTGAGATTCAGACCTGAAAATGCAGAATGACTGTTTGGGATTTAGAGACTTCAGAAATAACAAACATTAATAATATTAAATTACTTATCTTTTTTCCATATTAAATACCCCTTTACTCTATGACCATTACTCCTTCTCCTGGCCCTTCTTTGGCAGGGGTCCTGCCTCCTGTCTTTGTTTCCCAAACCCCTGTTTGGCACAAAATACTACAGGTCACTAAGCTGCCCTCATAGGAAACAGTTTTTTGTGCCACTGCCTTTACTCACCTTGAACATCTTAGCTGTATTCCCTTTTTCTCCTTTTCCTAGTGCTCCTAGAGACTATATTTTTAAATTATTACTAAATTTACAATATTTTTGAATTATAATAGACTTCAGAAAAGTACATACATATGAAATTTATTTTTGAAATTCTTGATCTAGATTTACAAATTTGAAGTTTATTATTTCCCTATAATTTTTCAGTCTTGTTATTTCCCATTTCATTTCTAACAGTTATTTGTACTTTTTATCTTGAATATACTTGCTAAAGTGTCTTCTTAATCTTTCAAAATACTGGTTTTTGCTTTTATTCATCAGTCTTTTACTTTTTATTTCATGGTTAGTTGGTTTATGTTTTTATTTATATTATCCTTTTGTTTATTTTATTTTCCTAGGCTCCTGTGGTAAAAGCATAGACCACTTATTTTTTTATCTTCTTTTCAAATAGATACATCTAAGTTAATGCATTTTTTTCTCAGCCTTGCTTCACCCATACCTACAAGTTTTGTTACAGCATTTTATTTTGTTATTCAGCTCCAAATAGTTTACAAGTTTCACTTTGATTTTTTCTTTAACCTAGTAATTATTTGGAATGTGTGCGTTCATGCGTGTGTGTGTGTGTGTGTGTGTGTGTGTGTGTGTGTGTGTGTTCAATTTCTTTGTTTTTTTTTTAGTGGAATGTCCTGTAATTGTTGACAAATAAGTAATTGCTACCTGTATACTATCACCTTTATGGAATTTGCTGACATTTCCAATGTGGTCTAGCACGTGGTAAATTTTTGTGGCTGTAATCTGTGTGTTTGAAAATGATACGTAGTCTTAAGTATATGGTAGACATTTTTAAATAGTCAGTCTTGCTAAGTGCATTACACAACTCCCTCCATATCCCTCCTTATTAGGTGGTGGTTTCTTGGTTGGTTTTAGAGAGGGCTGCTCAGGCTCTCACTGTGATTAAGAATTTGTCCATTTTACTCTGTAGGGCTATCAGTATCTGCTTAATACATTTCCCCCCTGTGGTAACCCAGTTAATCATCTTGTCCGTTTGCCTGGGCTCTGTGTTCCCTGGTGTCTACTACTGAGGCTGTGAAGAAGTCTAGTTACTTCTTAGCTTCCACAACAAAACTTTCTCTTGCACATTTTGTATCCTTTGTTCTCTTTTTATTTTATTTTATTTTCCCTGTATTATTATTATTATTATTATTTTTTGAGACAGAGTTTCGCTCTTGTTACCCAGGCTGGAGTGCAATGGCGCAATCTCGGCTCACCGCAACCTCCGCCTCCTGGGTTCAGGCAATTCTCCTGCCTCAGCCTCCCGAGTAGCTGGGATTACAGGCACGCGCCACCATGCCCAGCTAATTTTTTGTATTTTTAGTAGAGACGGGTTTCACCATGTTGACCAGGATGGTATCGATTGCTTGAGCTCGTGATCCACCCGCCTCGGCCTCCCAAAATGCTGGGATTACAGGCTTGAGCCACCGCGCCTGGACCTGTTCTCTTCTTAATTTGACCTCTGCTTTTAGGATTTCTTTTAATGTTCAGTCCTCTGAGAATTCTCCTTCTTGTTTTTGAGCATTGAGCATTTAAAATGTTTAAAATAGTCCATTGTAAATTCTATATGAAGTTGATAGAAGAGGTGGGAGGAGCTAAAGCATATGCTAATTTCAAGCGTTTCAAGGTTAAACTCGAGTTATTCTAACACACCTTTAATGGTCTTTCTCTTCCACTCTCCAGACCCTCCTTTTATCATGCCACCTCTTGTCCTGACTTTGCAACCTGTGTTTGCCCCTTTTGCATTGTTAGAAAGGAACTATCTGAGGTTGGGAAATTCATAAGGAAAGGGACTTTATTTAGTTCGCACTTCTACAGACTGTAAACGAAGCATGTCTCTGACATCTGCTTCTGTTGCGGGCTTCAGGAGGTTCCCAGTCATGATGGAGAGGTAAGGGGAGGAGGCTCAGATGAGAGAGGAGGAGGGTACCCAGCTATTTTTAACAATCAATTCGCCCATAAAATAACACAGTGAGAACTCCCTCATAACCTCCAGAAAGGCACTAAGCCATTCATGAAGGATTTACTCCGTGACCCAAAGACCTCTGACTCTAGACTACACCTCTAACATTGAGGATCAAATTTCAACATGAGATTTGCAGGGGGCAAAGTATATCACAGCCCCGCCCCCGGCCCCACAATCTTGTTTCAGTTTCTCAATGCAGAAAAATCTTTCCTGACACAAGATTTTATATATCAGACTTCTCTTCCTGGAATTGCCATTTTCCCCATGATGGACCTGATAACCATATTTATCCTTCAGAAATGAGATAAAATGTCACTTACTCAGATTCCTCTTCGGCAATCTAATATAAACCAGGACGTTCAATCCTTTTTTTTTTTTTTAACTTTTACTTTAGGTTCAAGGGTATATGTGCAGGTTTGTTATATAGGTAAATTGCATGTTGCAGGAGTTTTCTGCATTTTCACACTGCTGTAAGTAAATACCCAAGACTGGGTAATTGATAAACACAAGAAGTATAATTGACTCACTGTTCTGCATGGCTGGGGAGGCTTCAGGAAGGCTTACAATCATGGCAGAGGGAGAAGCAGGCAACTTCTTCACAAGGTGGCAGGAGAAAGAGATAGAAGCCCAAGGGAAACCTGGCATTTATAAAACCAATAGATCTCGTGAGAACTCCCTAACTATTATGAAAACACCATGGGGAAACTGCCCCCATGATCCAGTACCTCCCACCAGGTCCATCCCTCAACACCTGAGATTACAATTCAAGATGAGACTTGGATGGGCACACAAAACCTAAACATATCATTCAATATACAGATTATTTCATCACCCAGGTAAGGATATCTATTCCCCTCTGTATATACTCAATGTGTAGCTCCACTTATAAGTGAGAATATGTGGTATTTAGTTTTCTGTTCTGCATTAATTTGCTTAGGAAAATGTCTTCCAGCTCCATCTATGTTGCTGCAAAAGACACCATCCCATTCTTTTCATGGCTTCATAGTATTCCATGGTGTTTATGTATCACATTTTCTTAATCCAGTGTACCATTGATGGGCATTTAGGTTGATTCTATGTCTTTGCTATTATAAATAGAGCTTCAATACACATACATGTGCATGTGTCTTTATGGCAGCACAATTTATATTTCTTTGGATATAACACCCAACAGTGGGATTGCTAGGTCAAATGGTACTTTTGCTTTAAGTTCTTTGAGAAATTGCAAAACTTCTTTCCATGATGGCTGAACTAATTTACATTTCCCCCAGAAGTATATAAACACTTCTTTTTATTCACAACCTTACCAGCATCTTTTTTTTTTTGGAGTTTTTAATTATAGCCACTCTGACTGGTGTGAGGTGGTATCTCACTGTAGTTTTGGTTTGCATTTCTCTAATGATTAGTGATTTGGAGCATTTTTTCATATGCTTGTTTACCATGTGCATGTCTTCTTCTGCAAAGTGTCTGCTCATGTCCTTTACCCACATTTTAATGGGGTTGTTTGTTTCTTGTACATTTGTTTACATTTCTTATAGATTCTGGATATTAGACTCTTCTGGATGCACAGTTTGCAAAAATCTTCTCCCATTATGTGGGTTGTCTCTTTTTACTCTGTGGACAGTTTCTTTTGCCATGCAGAAGGTTTTTAGTTTAATTAGGTCCCATTTGTCAATTCTTATTTTTGTTGCAATTGCTTTTAGTGTCTTCTTCATAAAATCTTTGCTAGTCCTATGTCCAGAATGATGCTTCATAGGCTATCTTCCAGTGTTTTCATAGCTTTAGGTTTTACATTTAAGTGTTTAATTCCTCTTGAGTTGATTTTTGTATATGATATAAGGAAAGGGTCCAGTTTCAATCTTCTGCATATGTAGACCTTTCAATTCTACTTTCTTGCAGTACCTGTACTTTTTTTTTTAGTTGAGCATATTTCACAATTATGTGCCTAATTATTCACTAATTTATTATTTCTTCAGATTAGTTTCAAATCTAAATTGGTCAGGGACTATGTCTATTTGTTTTTCCATGTATTCTTATTGTCAAGACAGTACTGGAACTATGGTAGGTATTAAATGAGCATCTGTTAAATGAATAAATACCAGCCCTAAATAGTTTGCACACTTTGGGTAGGCTTTAGGAAGATCACAAGAACCAGTATCAGGTTAAAATTCCATATAGAGATGATACATTGATTTTAAGGAGATATATCTAGTCTGAGAATTTAAGAAAATCATAATAGCTACTAGTGCAAGACATTTTATATTTATCATGGGTAATTTGTACATTAACAAAGAAGTTCACAGATAAGTTGAAGATTAGGGAAATCAAGTAACTTACACAAGGTCAAGCTATTTATAATAGCAGAACTGGGATTCAAAACCAGATATGTTTGTTTCCAACGCTTTTCCTTTCTTTATACAACTATCCTATCCACAATTATGCAGTATTTGATGATCTAAGAAATATTACTAATTTTATTTTGAAGGCAATTTATTTTATAAAAACCAAAATTACATTTTCAACTTTGAAATTCATCTAAACTGAGACAAATACAAAAATCTACCAATATAGATTTTTATAAATTATTTATACAACTCAAGACATATTGAAAGATACCACTTTGCACTAAGTTGTTAGTTTCTGTGGACTTCTCTAATGAATTGTATTGAGTTTAATTTATCAAAGTAAATAAGCATGATCATAAGAATTGATGGGGATATGTGAGAACTGCTGTTTATTTCTTTATTAAGACTGCGTAGATGAGCTCCATTTAATACTAACTCTAATTCTTCTGTGCATTAAGGCAACAACTTAAGTCAGTTTGAGCCATTCAATTTTTCCACATAAATTTGACTAAATCATCTGGATAACTGATCAGACATATGGATGATTGATTAAATATGTGACTGAACTGATGAAACATTTGGGCATCATAAAAATAAACCAAGAGCTATCTTTGCCTGACTCTAAGACAGAAATAGGAAAATCAATATTTGTCTTTAAGACTTTTCTTCACCTGCCTAATAATCTAAATGTGTCTCCAAAGAAGATGAACATGGCATGTGTTTTCTGTTCCTCTCATCCCTAGAGGGGTTTTGTTTATTTAGTTTCTGTGGCTGAGTGTTAAAACAAAAATGAAAAAAATCAACTTGGAAAGATTTTGCAAAAACAATAGGTTCACCCCACCCTTATTACAACATTATTTTTATTTAGCCAGTTTTTAAACTAACTAGTTTTGCAATAAAAGCAATAAAGAAAAGATATAAAAACCTAGAACTTCCTAGATTATAAAAATTCAGAAAGAAAAACTTGAGCAATAGATAATATAGCAACATGAAATATAACTACATAAGAAAATGTTAAATAATAAACCCAAGAAATTAATGAATAAAAGGAGAAAATACAAAACCTTTGAAAGAGTGTCATGTAAAAAAGTGTCATGTGCAATCCAACAATAATACCTCAGTTACTCCAATGATACACACTGACAGAAAGCTCACAACATAAGAATTATTAATTTTTTTAAACAGTAATTTTGCTAATATTGAATTAAAATAATTTGCATTTCCTAATATTACTGATTTTGAACATTCATTTACTTTTTAAATTTTTATTCACTTTTAAAGATGTTCTTTTCCAGCATAACAAAGGCCACTGTATCTCCCCTATGTGGCACATACATGAAAAGTGTTTATTGGATTTGTTGGAAACAAAGATAAGTGTAAAATGGCAATTAAGATCATGGGTCTAGAGCCATATTACTTTTCCATCTATATCTCTTATGCAAAGGAGGCACAACAGTACATACAAAATTGCCTGTAAGTTCTACTTATATGACTACAGTAAAGTTATTTAATCTATCTGTGTCTCTGTTTGCTTCACTGGCTAATAACAATAAAAATAACAATAACCTTCAGTCAGTAGCAGTGTACCAAAGTAAAAAACAAAATTGAAAAAAACAAAAACAATAATTCAACAAGGTCATTTTGAGAATATGGTTGATTATACACACAAAGCAACAGTACCTGATATAGAAAAAAATGCTCAAAGTCATCAAGAAGAAAATTCACTGGTATATTTCTAGTACTAGGTATATAAACAGGATTCTATAATTATTTGTTTGTATTTGTTTAATGAGCAGTCTGGTGTTCATCTTTTTATCAGATGAATGGAAAACAATTAGACAAATACTACTGGGAAGGAGAGTGCAAAGGATAAAGTACAGGGAAATTAGGCTTTTTTTTTTTGTAGTGCAAAGGGGATATAACAGACACTCATCTTGTGTCACATGCTTTCTTGGATATTTTACACTCATTTTTACTGCCTTGAAATCTTGTTTTGACTCCCCATGGTCTATGTAATGAATCACAAAGATCACTAAAATTAACCCATTTTCAGCTTTCATCTTCAATGTGCTCCCTCACACAGCATGTGACAATGTAGACCAACCTCTGTCTCAAGGAAAGGGGAGACCCTTTCCATTTGCTTTAGATAACATGACAGTGTATTGATTTTTCACTTTCTTTATTTTTCCTCCCAGTCTTTTTTTGTTCTTTAATACATTTTTTTCTTTATTTTTCATGCCCTTTCTTAGACATACTTCAAGAATTTTCATACTAGATAAATGAGATATCATAAATGAATCATCAAACCCAGTGTCTGATATATAGTAAAAGATCAAAAAATTTAAGTTCCCTTTCTTCTCTTATGTCCTACTTATCTCGGTGATGTCATCAATACTGATGACTTTAATAATCACTTCCACATAGACAAAGCTTAAATATTTGTCTTCTAATAACTTTTCTCCTCAGATTTACTCCTCTCTTCTTACCCACCTACTGAGTAACCAACAGGTCGACCTCAATTCTTATTTTTCCTGCCCCAGCCCACTTATGACTCCCCCAACTTATATGTAAGACTTCTAACTTATCTACCTATGGCACTGGTGGTTTATTTTGATCCTGCTGTAAATATCAAAGCTAATTTTCACCCTTTGTTGTCACCTGTAAAAGTCACTAGGTACTGGAGGATCTACCTTCACCGTGTCTATCACGTTCACATTATCTTTTAAATTCTCATTATCACCTTATTTTTTCAAGACTGTTAAAGCACACAATGCTGGATAATTTATCATAGACTCAAAACTTCTCATTCCAGATCTATGTTTTCATCAGTTTGTTGTCATTACTACTACATTAATCTTCCTATATATGTATATGGAACATTTATTTGATTATACCAATCTTTTAAGAAGTTTCTCAAATACAAACTCAATGCTTTCTATAGTATCTATCAACTTATATTTATAGATTGGCAATCATAATTTTAATTCTTCAACCATGTTTCAAGAGAGCTACATTACTAAGAGCTCTCTGCTTCTGCCTTGTTCTTTCTTACTGTTTTCTTCCATATGAGATTTTTCCCCCTACTATTACCACTGATTGACATTAAAGCTATAATTCAAGTCTCTGTGTAAGTACTGTGGTCTCCATTGAGTAATTCTGTTCACTTTTTAAGCGTAGGCAGCAGGAAACATATATAACATAGCTTTCCGTTGTTCACAGGACTCACCACAATGCCTTGCATGTTGTAAGTAATTAATATCTGTTTGATGAATGCAAGGACATATTTGTTTTTCTTGGGTTCCATGTACTTCTTATCACTATGTGCTGTAGAGTAAAGACCTTTGAGAGCAAAGGCTTTGTTCTGTGTTTCATGTTTCATTTTTCTCCACAGTTCCCAGTAACATTCCAAAAATATCTAAAAATAAGGGAAAAGAATAAATTTTATTTATGTTGGTTCTGAAGGAAGCAGATAGTTCTATCTCACAGATAGAAATATGAAATGACAGCTAGCTGTGGTTAGAATGAGCCATGCCCAGAGGCCTAATTTGAGTTATCAAAAATGCAATTTCAGCAGCAGGAGCAACAACCACTGTAACCACCAACAGTTTTGAGCAAAATATGGTAGGTCTTACACTCAAAAAGGCTCAGCATTTGTTATAAAGAAAAATCAACACAGAACCAATAAAAGGAATGGTCAAAGGTTCATTTGGTGCTGTTGATGTCTTCACCAGCAGACAGGACTGAAGATGGGTTACCAGAGTGCGGGGGATATGAGCCACAACTATTGCTGAGAGGGGCTTAAATATTCACTTCAGCTTCTTAAGAGGGGATTCACTAACACAGGTCTATTTTTTTTTTCCCACAGATTTGGTGATGAATATAGAAGAGGGAGAAGGCCTCCCTCTTCCGAACACAATACAAATGTAGCCTAGATTATGTTTTAAAAACAATTTAGGAAGGTGTTCTCTACTGGTTCTTGATGGTGAGAGGCTTCTATGCAGTGATTGATGTGGACCTCAGAGGGTTTTTTTAGCAGAAATTTTCTCCATTCTCTTTTCTTTCCCCATGGGTATTTAGTCTCTGACTAGTTTTATAGAAAGTCAAGCTCAAGGAAAATAGGTTACTGAAAATGACCTTTAGAGAAAAGAGTCCTGGGGTTAAATCCCAACTCTTTAACAAGGGTAAAATAAAGATAATTCTAAATAACCTAAAACAAAACAACAAATATGGACAGAAGTAATAACAGCTTCTATTTGTTGAACGCTTACTCTGTATCAGCTGCTATGTTGAGAACTATCCATTTATTTTCTCATTTATTCTTTCTATCAGTCTTGTGAGGAAGATACTATTATTTGCATTGTGCAGATGAAGAAAATTTAGCTTCAGAAAAGTTTGGGTCTCAATTATGTGACTGGAAACACTATGTTCTTTATCCTTGTGGTTTTCCCATCTAGCTCTACAATTCTGCCTCTTAATTAACTCCTCTGAACATCAGACACATCGGAAAGCAGAGTCTAGCCATATTCCCTTCTGATACTGGGTTCTGTGGATGGTATTTAAATTTAGGATATTTTATTCCATATTAAAGAATTTATTAACTTTATTTTATTTTGTACTGTTCATACTTGGCTTATATTTGGTACTCATGAGCAGCAACAAATGAATCGCAAGTTATTAGCTCAAAATAAAGGTTTTTTTTTTTTTTAAACTGAAATTTTTGAGCACTTAAATAAACAGTCAAAAGCATGAGGGCCACATGAACAATATATTAACATGTCCTCACAAAGTTTACAGAGTCAAAGTAAACATTTACTTTTGGAAAGGATAAAGATCATTCATTAGTGATTTTAATCAGTACCATAATTAGAATTCCAGGAGGAATTCTTAAGACTGTGTTGTGATTAATTTTATGTGTCAACTTGCGTGGGCCATGATGACCATTATTCTGATTGTTTCTGTGATGTGTTTTTGGGTAAGATTTCATTTAAGTCAGTGGACTTTGAGTAGAGGAGACTACCCTCTATGCTATTGCTAGGCCTTAACCTATCGGTTGAAGATCTAGAGACAGCAAAATATCAACCTTCCTCAAGCAAGAAGGAATTCTCTACAGACTGCTTTTGGACTTCTGCAGCATCAGCTCTTCCTGGTTCCTCAGTACACTCACTGCCTTTGTACTTGAAATGCAGTTCTTTTTTTTTTTTTTTTTGAGACTGAATCTTACTCTGTCGCCAGGCTGGAGTGCAGTGGCGCAATCTCAGCTCACTGCAACCTCCACCTGGGTTCAAGCGATTCTTCCGCCTCAGCCTCCCGAGTAGCTGGGATCACAGGCGCGTGCCATCACGCCCGGCTAATTTTTGTATTTTTAGTAGAGATGGGGTTTCATCATGGACAGGATGGCCTCGATCTCTTGACCTCGTGATCTGCCCGCCTCTGCCTCCCAAAGTGCTGGGATTACAGGCGTGCGCCACCGCGCCCGGCCTGAACTGCAGTTCCTTCCAGAGTCTCCAGCCTGCAGGTCTCCCCTTCATACTTGGGCTCACCAAGCCTCCAAAATCATATGAGCTAATTCCTTAAAATGTGTGTGTATGTGTGTGTGTGTGTGTGTGTGTGTGTGTGTGTGTGTGTGTGTATTTATGTGTGTATTTAGTTGTCCCTCAGTATCTATGGGGAATTGGTTACAAGACCTCGCTAAAATACCAAAATCCATGGATGCTCGAGCCCTGATATAAAATGGCATAGTATTTGCATGTAGCCTATGCACATCTTTCCATATACTTTAAATCATATCTACATTACTTATGATGACTAGTGCAATGTATATGCTATGTAAACAGTTGTTTACCCTATTGCTTAAGGACTAAGGACCAAAAAATCTGAACATGTTCAGTACTTTTCTGAATATGTTAGATTCATAGTTGGTTGAATCAATGGATGTGAAACTCACAGATACAGAGGGTTGACTGTATACACGTATAAGTCTTGTTGGCTTTTTCTCTGGAGAGCCTTAAGCAGTACAGACTGTTAGAACAGCATCAATCCATACTTGAGGAAAAGTTTCATCACTCTTTTGAAATTTTGAAATGAATAATTCCAGTGAGTTAGATTAGGATGAGCAGCATATATTTTGAGATGATCATGTTCAATGAAAGATCAGAAAGAGCTATTAGGTTTAAGGGTTTCAATTATTAAAGACCATTTACATGGTTTAAGTCATCTAAATTCTGGTTAATGTTGAGAAAGAAGTTTGCATCAATGTAGATGGAGTGATTAATGTATCTCTGCCATTTGCTACTACCATTTTGTAAGACTGAAGTTTCCTGTAGATTGATGACTATTATGATTTCAGAGAGGTCATCATTTAAAAGTGTTGATTAGAAATTTGTTGAAGTCACTTAAGGCATAACTTGGTATAAAAGCTGTATTTATATTTATAAACTATAATTTCCTACTAAGAAATTTTTAAAATTTTTCTTTCAACATTTTATAAAAATTAAATTATTTGTTTCTTCCCTAAAGCTTTATAATTTATTTTTTTATTGTAATTATATGACCCAAATGAAAGGCAATAATTTTTTTTAAAATCAGGATCTATGTAAATGCTAAAACCTTCCACCCCAGTGTACTCCTACAAGCCACATAAATTTTATTAGTTTCTATGTATCATAATGTGAAAAAGATTAAAAGTTCTGTTGTAGAGGGAAAAAAATTGACTCTTTTTCTAAAGATGATATTGAATAATTGAACTCTGTAAAACCAAAAGGACATGAAAGATTTTAATGTAATTCTGCTTGCCACATTATACCTAGATGGCTTTGAGGTTTCGTGCCAGGAAGTGCTTTAGAGATGTTTCAGATTTTAAAAGCTTTCAGCTATAAGTGCCTCATCATAATGAACATGACAAGACAAGACCAGATACATAGAGGTTGTTGCAATAATCCAGGTGAGAGATGATGTAGTCTGAAGCAGGGTAGTGTCAGTGTTAAGGGAGAGAAGTAGGGAGATATAGGAGATATTTATGAATTAGACTCAATGGGATTTTTATTGATTTTATGTGAAGAGTAATGAAGAAAGAGGGGAAAACAAAGGTTCCTGGCTTGAGAAACATAAATTGGCAACAGTCCCAATGAAGAGCTCTGTGTTACACAGAACTGTGGTGTAAGATGACATTCACATTAATCCTCACTTTCTTCATCCACAGAGCATGTGGTGGCTCTCAGATCCTGTCATCAAAGAGACCAAAGAGCACAAGAAAATCATCAGCTCTTTGATATTTTCTCCTTTGCACAAGAAAGGATGAGAATAGCTTTTTCTTCCTTCACAATGTTTCACAGGTCTTCCCAGAATTCTGGGTCACATAAAAGGAACGCCATTCAGAGCTATCTAACCGAAATGTAGGTGACTATATTTTAGCTTCTTGACATAATCTTTATTTTCCTGAAGTGGGAGGCAACTCCTTCAACATTCTCTCCTACCTCCATTAAAATTTCTATCGTAGTACAAATTACATTCGTTTAAGGAAATGGAGTGCCTTTGGGGGATTTCCTCTTCAGCAGTGGAAAAGGCAGCCAGACAGGAAAGAAGTATTACTAGATCAGAACACATTGAAGATTGAGGAGAATATTGGAAACCTTGATCCATCTTTTTTTAATTATTATTGTTTTACAGGCAGAAAAATTTCAGCTCAGAGGTAAGTTCCCATAGGCTGGGACAAGGAGAGATACAGGACAGAATGTGACAGAAGGTTACCAGAAACATAGATCTAGATGAATTAATAAGTCAGATCAATTCTGCCATCTTAATCACTTCAATATTTCACCAAAATTAAGATACTATCAGTTGTAAGACATGAAAACAAGCACTGCTCATTACATTATGACAAAATGCTAAGATTTTACCACTGTAAGATATATATCAATTTCAGGTTTGTTAGGTACCAAAGTATTTCAGTGTCTTAGAATTGAGAAACTGTGATGGCAAACTTTCCAATCAAAATTCCCATGGCACAAAAAAGAAAAATTACAAAAAACAAGTTCCTATGGCAGAGAGTGACATTTCTATCCTACTTTTACAAGTCAAGAATCTCTTAAACACTGTAATACACAATCAGAAGTTATATCCACCTGGGCCTTTAAAACTCTTATTTTTTTTCTATATTATAGAAAAATGAACTTTCAATTCTGTGTTGGGGCTCATTAAGAATTTTGGTTACAAAAAATTGCAATGATATGTCATTAGTTATTCATATTGAATGACTAAAAACCTCTTACATACTTTGAAGGGGTCACAAACCACAGACTTCTGGCTTCTGCTATATTTCAAAGTTTATAGCAGTCTAAGTAAATCTGAAACACTCAGATGGTACAAAATGCACACTTAATTTTATTTTGTAAGCATCCTTTAGACATGAGTCATTAGATAAATTTCATATTACAAGTGTATTTACTGGATTATTAAGTAATAAAATATTAAGCCAAAAATGGATAATGAAAGCCCATGCTCTAAATTGGAGGAAGGAAAAAAATCAGAGGATAGGTGATGTCGTAAAAGGCACGAACATGTAAATGTTACCCAGCCTTCTTAGGTAGGAACTGTTTTTTCCTTTGAGAGTACATTTACATTTTTGCATGATATGCGTGGAATAACATTTTAGGGATATAATTGTTAGGTCTCCATATGCAAGCCTGCAGCCTGAAAGTCTGAAGTCCTGCTTGCCTCAGCTGAAGTCTCCTACCCTATGCCTGCGTTCACCATTGTCCCTGATCGCTCAGTGGAGGTTCCCTGGACAAGCCCCTCACCCAACCCTGCCATCTTAACTGTTCTTATGATAATGTAAATACCTCTCACCCAACCCTGCCATTGTAACTGAACTTGTGGTCCGGTATATTTCTTGACCCCCTACCCCCCACCACTTTAACTGATCTTACTCTGCAACACCCCCAACCCTCAAAAAACTACCCAAACCTATAAAACCAACTCCTATCCCACTGCCCATTGTTAATGCCCTTTTTGGCCTTAGCCCACCTGCACCCAGGTGAACAAACAGCCATGTTGCTCACACAAAGCCTGTTTGGAAGTTCTGTTCATTAAAAGTGTGTGTTTTTCAACAGTAATTAGAAAAGCAGCACTAAAATTTACCTTCCTGCAATGTGGCATGACTTAACCCTAAGAGGAAGAGTATAGTACCAAAGCGTACATTTTGCTTTAAGTCGCCAGATCTCTTGAAATCTTCTCCCAACAGACTGTGGTTGAGAAATACATATTTTAGATTTGTCATAAGAGATTATTATATATTCTGCTCACCGCATTGTGTCTAGGTGGCCTTTGGGTTTCAATGCTGGGAAGTACACTTCTTATATTTCAGAATTTAAGAGCTTTTGGAAACAACAACCTCTTTGCATTCTTGAGAAGAACATGTTACACAAACACTCATAAAATTCTATAGATTAATAGAGACACAGGATATTTTTCAAGGCAAGGAGTTTAATGTAGAAAAACATCAAGATGATCTTAGAAGATTTCATACTCCTGGCATTCTTATACAAATCTTATGTATTGTAAACAAACAGCTCCTACAAAAATTCTACTTTCAGTTGCATTGTCTCTTAGATTTTTTTTATTAAAATTTGGAAATTCTCAAAATTTTCTATTCTCATTAAAACTTTATTTGAGATATGCTGGTTATGTCTAACATTGGTTTTATTTGATCTCCCATTAAAGTCATAATACTTTTTAAGAGTACAGATGAAATATTATTCAATATACTTTTTCACCAATACTTAGCAATGTATGGAAATAGAGGGGGCATCAAATAATATCAGAAGTAGAGGCCGGGCGTGGTGGCTAACGCCTGTAATCCCAGCACTTTGGGAGGCCGAGGTGGGTGGATCACGAGGTCAAGAGATCGAGACCATCCCGGTCAACATGGTGAAACCCCATCTCTACTAAAGATACAAAAAATTAGCTGGGCATGGTGGCGCATGCCTGTAATCCCAGCTATTCAGGAGTCTGAGGCAGGAGAATTGCCTGAACCCAGGAGGCGGAGGTTGCGGTGAGCCGAGATCGCGCCATTGCACTCCAGCCTGGGTAACAAGAGTGAAACTCCGTCTCAAAAAAAAAAAAAAAAAAAGAAGTAGAGTTTTCTTTCACACCTTTACTTCCTTCAGTTTCAGAGGAGAAAATGAAGATGACATGTTTAAGTAAGACACACCAGACAGAACAGAAGTGAGAAGGGTGTCACAGCCTTGCTGCTGGTTGTCTATTTAATAAACTGTCATTAGAAGAGGCAAAACATGTGAAGATCAAAACCTATCAAACTGACCAAACTTGGCAACAGTTAACCAAAATAACCCGCAAGAAGAAAAAGATAGGAGTGGTGCTATATGAATGAGCCCTTGTGTGATCCCTGCCATCCAAAAATTGTCATCCGAAATTTTCTTCCTGGTTTCTTTTTCCTCCTCAGGGACTATTATAGGTGATTTCCACAATTGTAAAGTGGCCTGAAGCTCCAGGAAGAAGATTTTAAGATAGTTTATGTTTATCTATTATAATTTATCCTTCCCTAGTCTTTGTCTTCTTCTTATGAAAACATGTATTTTTTAATCTTTTGGACTTTTTTTTAAAACCCAAGTAATTGAGATTCACCATGCAATTATTGTGTCCAACCACCAGTAGTTCAATTTCATAGTACATTTTATCTTGAGTTTAAACACTAACTCAACATATAGCAAATGACTCTCCTAAGGGTGCATGTGTGCACAAAGGTATATGTGCATACACATATATCTTCAGATCTATAAAAATTTTAAGAGGCCAGACGTGGTGGCTCAGGCCTGTAATCCCAGCACTTTGGGAGGCCGAGGTGGATGGATCACGAGGTCTAGAGATCGAGACCATCCTGGTCAACAAGGTGAAACCCCGTCTCTGCTAAAAATACAAAAAATTAGCTGCGCATGGTAGCACGTGCCTGTAATCCCAGCTACTCGGGAGGCTGAGGCAGGAGAATTGCCTGAACCCAGGAGGCGGAGGTTGCGGTGAGCAGAGATCGAGCCATTGCACGCCAGCCTGGGTAACAAGAGCGAAACTCCGTCTCAAAAAAAAAAAAATTTAATAGGCTCCAATCTCAAAAGTGCAAATCTCTTATTGTAATTTATGTGCTAAAAATAACAGTATACTTTAGTCAATTTCTGACCTACTGACCTACTTTATTTTCAGCAGGATTTTGTTTAGAATTTGTAATTTTGTTTATGCAGCATATTAACTAAGCTAAAACAACCTTATGGCAACAGTGTGGAGAGTTACTTAATTTAGTTGGGTAACTGGAAATGAGGATGTCTCCTTTCCCTGGTAGAGCAAGAGGAAGAGATTCAACTGCGTTGTTCTAGGGACCTAGGTGAGATTCAGAGATGAGACGCCTTCTGACTTACTTTACTGTCAGCAATGCTGGGAAATTTCAAGTCACTCTTAAGTATACACACCAAAATCAAGTTCTAAATCACAAACAGAATACAATGAGTAAACAAAGGTCAAAGTGAAGAGGGTGTGGAATTTTGGAGTGCCAGTGGATGAAAAGGTGTGCCATGGGAAGGAGAGAGGAGCATCCTGGCGATGCTCCTTTCACCAACAAGGTAGAGGAGTGGTTTATTGAATTTCTTTCTTCCACAGGTATTGACAAACCTTGTGGGCTTCAGGCGCTAGCCTAGGACAGAGCAAAGCTGACAACCTGCAAAACTAGTTAGACTGTTGGGACTCAAAGACCAACCGGCAGGATTTATGGCACTTTCATACTCATGAGTCAATTTCTTGACACATTTTGTCTCCTTTTTGAGCCTGAGGGCATTTATTTAAATATCTCTTCATCGCTGACATTTTAGGATATTCTAGAAAACATCAAAGCAGGAAATCTTGTTGAACAGAATTTTAAAGCACCATCCCAACCCAACGCATACCTCTAATCTCTGATGCTAGCTAGCACTGATTTTAAGAAGGTGTGTGCTAAGAGCCTTTTACAGCAATGTGCCTATATAAGAATCAGAGTAGTGGCGTTGAATACGTTTTAAATGTCTTATTCAGCAGTTTAATTATTTTAGGGGTGTGTGTGTGTGTAATCATACTTATTTGGCTATTTTATTAACCTCAGAAAGGGATGAGATTTGTTACCCTCATTGAAAGGAAACCTGGGCTAAAAAGTTGAGAGATGTGTATTCCTATTTTTTGTAGCATCAGGGCTAAGTATGTCTGTTTTCCAATCCACAAGGATGTGTGGAGGCAAAGCACACATATTTGTAATTTATGGCACAGGCAGCTGAGAGTTGCAGTGAAAAAGGCTGAAAAGCTAAACTACAATGAGGAAGGCTGAGCCATACTGGCCTCTTGACCTTGTATACTAGGTCATCTTGGTCAGCAGTCATTACATGATGTCACACTGCTACTCCTTTCATGTCCTGGGTTAATGCTTCTAAAATAATTTCATTGATGTTTCTAGTGCAAATTTATAACTACTAAATTCATCTTGAGTATCCACCTTGCAGGTCACTTTATACTCAGGGTTATAGACAACATTCCTAAGCTTTGTCCCCATGGAGCTCATTGAGGAACGTAGAACATAGTGGAAATAAAGACCAAGACAGAGACAGGTGCAAGTACAATATGGCAACTTGGCCTTAGCAATGTATATAATAGACCAAAGGGTGGAATGAGAAGTATTTGTCGAAATATTTTTGCTAAAAACATTATTTTGATAAAAGTAGACAGATGAAGGATTGCTACAACAAATAGAAAGGTTATGAATAGGTTTTGCCAAAATCCTTAAAGATATAATTTGTATATTTTATGTCATAAAGTCATATGACACATATTTATAGAGAAATACAAAAATATATGTGGACCAAATGTTTATGGATTAAAATATTTAATAAATCAAGTGTTCTATTAGAAATTGGTTGGAGATGTGGATGTTATTTTAGCTTTTGTGAGCAACTACTAGGAAAATTTTGACAAGTCGGGTGGTTAAAGGAGGGTTGTAAAATAGTCACAAATTATTATTGGTTTTGTGGCATACAGTTGATCGTATTTCCCAAATTTGTGGCCTAAGCTATGTATCTGTGACAGATGTGAATCTCATTTTTTTATTTCAAAATTCACAAAATATATTTCCAGATTATTGTTTTCAAGAATCCTTTAGCAATAAAATCAGTAGTTAAAATTCATGTCCTTGCATCACACTAAGCAACAGAAAATAATTTGAGGCTAGATATCCCAAATTTCAAGTCAGGTTCCTTCCAGACACATCTGTGCACCAAATGAAAATGCCAAGTATTTCATTATAGAGTATATAATTTGATTTCCAATTAATAAATGGAGGATTTGTTTTGAACAGCCTCTCTGTTCACCTCTAAATATATAATACGAAATGTGGAAGGAAGTTCTAGTTTGATAGTGTCTCAACTACAATTGCCAAAAGTAACTTTCTGTTTTTCCAAAAAAGACAGTTGTCTCTCTTTCAGACAGTAGATAAAACATTTTAAATACATGTCTTAAACACTCCTTCTACATGAGCATGTCTCTCTCCCAGTGAACCTCAACATACTTTGTTATTAGCTATCCTTGCTGTTCGGTAGAGGCATTGCAAAATTTCTTCTGCATATCCTTATCTTTACTACATTCAAAAGCAGTAAAGATGGCTTAAATTGCTTTATTTACTGAGTGTTGGAACAAACCTACCAAGTAAGAGTAATTGTAGAGTATAAATAATGAAAAAATGTATTGAGGAAAAAAGGAAAAATATTATATTGTCTGTTTCATAATTCCAGCTAACATGGCAAGAAATGACTTAAAAATGTGTTTTGTGTACAAAAGCCAAAATAGACAAATGGGACCTAATCAAACTCCACAGCTTCTGCACAGCAAAAGAAGTAGTCACTAGAGTGAATCGGCAACCAACAGAATGGGAAAAAAGTTTTGCAGTTTACCCATCTGACAAAGGGCTGATACCCAGAATTTACAAAGAACTAAAACAGATTTACAAGAAAAAAACAAACAAGCCCATTCAAAAGTGGGCAAAGGATATGAACAGACAGTTTACAAAAGAAGACATACATGAGGCCAACAAACCTATGAAAAAATGCTCATCATCACTGGTCATTAGAGAAATGCAAATCAAAACCACATTGAGATACCATCTCACGCCAATTAGAATGGTGATCATTAAAATATCTGGAGACAACAGATGCTGGAGAGGATGTGGAGAAATAGGAACACTTTTACACTGCTGGTGGGAGTGTAAATTAGTTCAAACATTGTGGAAGACAGTGTGGCGATTCGTCAAGG
>CM052651.1:109795693-109814667 GCA_028533165.1 Leontopithecus rosalia
CCATAAGGACACATGCACACGTATGTTCATTGCAGCACTATTTACAATAGCAAAGACCTGGAACCAACCCAAATGCCCATCGATGATAGACTGGACAGGGAAAATGTGGCACATATACACCATGGAATATTATGCAGCAATCAAATGAGTTTGTGTCCTTTGTAGGTACATGGATGAACCTGGAGAATATCATTCTCAGCAAACTGACACAAGAACAGAAAATGAAATACTGCATGTTCTCACTCATAGGCGGGTGTTGAACAATGAGAACACATGGACACAGGGAGGGGAGCACTACACACTGGGGTCTGTTGGGGGGAATCTGGGAGGAACGGTGGGGGGTGGGGAGTTGGAGAGAGAGAGCATGGGAGAAATGCCAGATATCGGTGAAAGGGAGGAAGGCAGCAAATCACACTGCCACCTGTGTACCTATGCAACTACCTTGCATGTTCTTCACATGTACCCCCAAACGTAAAATGCAATAGAAAAAATAATGTGTTTTGTTTTTAAAAATTACAGATTCACAGGAAGTTGAAAATGGAAAAAAAGTAGTATTACCCTCCACTCAGTTTCTCCCAGTAGTTGCCTGCTACACAACTGTAAGACAATTATCAAAACCGGGAAAATCAATATTGCTATAATATTAGTATTTTATCATGTGTGTAGATTTGTGCAATGACCATCACATCAAGACACAGAACTATGCCATCACCACAAAGGTCACTCTTTTTTCTCCCTATCTTTTTATAGCACTCTCCTGCCACCATCCATAACCTCTGGCAACCATTAATTTGTACTCTATCTCTGTAATTTTGTCATTTCCAGTATGCTGTATAAATGGAATCATACAGCATGTGGCCTTTAGAAACTGGCTTTTCTTCACACAGTGTGGTACCCTTGAGATTCATCCAAGTGGTTGCATATAGGAACAGTTCATTTATTTTCATTGGAATAAATACCCAGCAGTATCAATGCGGGGTCATATAATAAGTGTATGTTGAATTTTTAAGAAACTGCCTAACTGTTTTCCAGAATGGCTGTAATATTTTACATTCTCCCCAGAATGTGTGAGTGATACAGGATTTCTGCATCCCCACTAGCATCTGGTATTGTCACTAGTTTTACTCTGACTGTTCCAATAGGTGTTTGAAGACACCTCATTATGGTCTCAAGTTGCATGTCCTTAATGCTAATGATTTTGAACATCTTTTCATGTAATTATTGTCCTCTGTATATTCTCTTAAAATAGGTTATATCTATTTTAAGTATATTCATAGGATGCAAATTGATATCTCAGAATATCAAGTGATTTCTTTAAGTTATAAGTATATTTGTTAATCAAATATATTGGGTTTTTCTGTAAAGGGTCCTTGGTTACATAACCCCAGGAATTATATGCAATAAAATTACATTGGATAAACCATCTATAATTAAGGAGTGTTAGTTGAGTTTAAGAAACATTTTTAAAACAGTAAAAAAAAAAAAAAGCAGCAAATGCTCCAAAATAAACCAAGTGAAGTAAAAAGCTAAATCCTCAATGTTTTCCACATAATTTTAAAACCATAAGTAAGGTTGTAATTGTAAGACAATACAAAGGAAAGGCTGATGATAATGTTTTGTCTAGAGAAAAACATTTTGTACAGATTAAGTTAATGTAATGAATATACTCATAACAATCAGAAGGTGAGAAAGAACATTTAATCTAATCACATTTCTACATGGAATTAGTTGTTCAAGTGCGTTTCCTTTATCCTTGTTTTCATTTCTTATTAGTAACACAAGGAAAGCTACTGACTCCACACACAATACAATAAGTAGACTTATCACAGGGGAACCAAATGCTGACATGATAGTCATTGAAACTGTATTTTGAAAGCAGCCGATAATTCTCATGAATGATTCAATTAATTTAGGTTAATTTTTTTTTTTTTTTGCCTCAAAAGAGCAAACCTAAGATATTGGCCTTAAAGAGGAGGAAGAGAAAGCGATTAGAGCAGAAGTTTATTCAAGTGGATAATAGGAGAGAAGGAGAGGA
Source organism: Leontopithecus rosalia (assembly GCA_028533165.1). Lineage (NCBI taxonomy): Eukaryota > Metazoa > Chordata > Mammalia > Primates > Cebidae > Leontopithecus > Leontopithecus rosalia. The sequence goes on from CM052651.1 coordinate 109,797,729, forward strand.
AGAAAGAGAAAGAAAAAGAGGGAGAGAGAACAGGAATATTGCTTAATTCTAAGAATGGTTATTAATAATGGTTAAATTATTAATAACCATTAATAGGTTAAATTATTCATTAATTCATTTAGGCAGTATTTAATAAGTACCCATAGTATGTATTTATTAATCAGATACTTTGTAAAACTCTGGGATCCATGGGCACATGAAATATATTCCATGCTTTTCAGAAACTTAAAATATAATATAGGAGACAGAATTGTACATTAATGTTTCCTTACAATCTTTAAAGAAAAAGAATGATATCTGATGGTCCAGGATGGTTAACTCTCTGAACTTATAACAAAACCATTCTAAATATTTACTTGTTAGTGTTCATTTATATAGTACTTTGGTTCCTATTTATTTTCATTTATCAACTGTTTTTAAATTCATGAAAAAAACAGCAGAAAGAGAAAGATGAAAAGAGATGATACCTGAAAGCAACATTCTATACCTATCAGTTATGAATTATATTTTATTCATTTTGCTCTATTAATTTCCCAAAAGATTATAGTTGTTTCTGGCTAATGGAAATACTATGTATATCTGTTGTGTCCTGAAAACACACACATATTTTCGTTATTTAGTAAATAAACGCAAATCTAAATACTACATTGTATATGTGGGTCTGATATGAATGGCATATTAGAATTCAAGAAGGCATGGTGGGTAGCCATTTTCCGTAAATTTTATGTTTCTCAGACTAAGATCCTAAGGAAGAAAAAATGCTTGTGTAATGAGCGCTGCCTTATAGAGCTCAAAGGGCTTTTAAAGGAAGGAAATGGAATGAAATTTTCTGAATTTCACTCAGGACCAAATATAAGGACACGAAGAAAAGATGTGATCCGAATAGATTTCTTAAGTGTTTCAAATTTGAAAGTGGTAAATGAAGTGTGTTTAAAATATCTATCTTAAAAAATATCTAGAATAGAATTTCCCTTTTCAAGATCTACTAAGATGACATGGATTCCTTTTCTAGGTCACTCTAACCTCTGATAAATCTATGTGTTCTCTAAGAACAGAGCCTCTTCCCCTCCTCCCACTATCCTGATCAGGTGAGGCAATTGACATTTTATAACTGCTTTCTTAATGGAAATACAATAACAAACAGTGCCATCTACTGACTAACTTATGTCATTGAATACCTCTCAGTAGTAGTAAATATTCATGCGATTGGAAATCCTACTGTAATGTTTGTCATATGTTTACAGCAGTCACATGTCATTGATACTAAAACCCGCAGGGAATGCAGATATCATTTGTTTTGATCTTTTTGGATTTCTAAGAGAAGAGGAGATTGAGATCCAAAAAGATCAATTTGCTCAAAATTTTGATATGGTATTTTTCGTTGAGTACCACTGTGAACTGAATCTTGAGATGGTAGGAAATTTAACATTTGGAGCTAGCTATCAGTCTTCAAAGTTGTCTATCCGTCTGGAAAAAGAATCTGACAGATATGATTAATGAAACAAGTATGAAATCAATATAGCAAAGCAAGTTGGCAAACTGCTGATGTAAAGTTTGGGGAGAAGGACATGCTCATGTGCGGGCTTACAAAAAAAAAATCAAAGAGGAAATGAAGTACTCTGCTCCTCTGTTCTTAACAACAGAGGGTTGCAACTGTTTGATGATTGTTTTAGAAGCCTGATTTGTAATCACAAAATATAATACACAAAATGAACCCATCATGTTTTAAGATGCATCTTGTCAATATCAATTTATAGCTTGAACTAAAAGAAATACAGCTATATTATATAATCTTTAATTTTATGGTAATTAGGCTGCATAAAATAGGGTCAACTTGGTGAAAAGGCTTCTTTATTACATCACCAAGAATTAAGCCATTTTTGGTTTCTATTTGTGCCCAAGACACACACTTAATATTTATTTCTCTAAATATTAAGCCACATCTAAACACTATATTCGGGTAATTTCATAGTTACATCATTCACAACATTTTAGTACAGGTCCTTGTTGATGTAAGGGGCTTAACAAATATTTGTGGAATGGAATACTGGTGGAGGGATAGTCTGCCTTCTCATTTAAGGTGGTAAGTTGTCAAGTTGATTACTGTAATAGGCTAAAGTATTTTGTTGTTAATGTTTTTAGGCTCATAAAAGTTTATGCGTAAAGCATGTGAGAATATTAGAAAATATATAAGCAAGTTCATATAAATGAGAACATTAGAAAATCTATAGCAAATCAAGAAACTTGGGGTTAATCAGCAGCCAAGTAAATCATATTAGAAAATACTTCTCAGTACAATACTCAAATTTTATATTTTCTACCTTTCAAACTTAGAGGTAAACAAAAGTACTAAAAACAGTTTTGACGATAATTCGGGACCATGTGAGGATAGAGGATTTCAGGACACGGTTTTCTTTCCCTGCTAACCATACTCCCAACACCTTTCCATGAGTCAAACTAGAGTTATCTAAGGAGCCAGAATCCATCAGAACTAAGATACCAAAGGTAATAGCATAGCAAAAGCATGGGAGAAATGTGCTTTCATTAGAGTTGCACTGCTCTGCAGGCTACACATGGCTTTGAAAGTGGTTTTGCGATTAAAGACAGGGACCCACACTGAGGGTATATTGCAAGTCTCTACAAAGATGTCCTCTTGGCACAGGATCAGGACAAAGCCCAGAAATGCTGACTGCAGCAACTGAAGCAAATCCCAAAACCACATGACCATTCGACAGAACACACAGATACTTGTTCTCCACACATGTATATTGGGGTTTGGATAGGATTTCAAAATAGTTCACACTCAGCATCTTCTGTTTCCAGGATCTTATTTGATGATCCCTTCTCTTTCAATTATTTGATCAGAAGACTTGGAAAACATGACTTAACTTCATTTACCTCTTCATCTCAGAATTAATTTACATGCACTATTTGCCATTTATGCTGTTGTATTTATGTTCTGTGCCTTTTTTTTTTACTTCATGTTAGCATAAATTTTAGACCCATTTAGATTATATTTATTTGCAGGTGACTGGTAAAATGAGGATAATACAGCATAAACATGTTCTCTCTTCTTCCTGCTTTCTTTGTTTTTATTATGTTAAATCCTCAGATACTCAAAACTGAAATACATCTTGATATGGTTTGGCTGTGTCCCCACTCAAATCTTAACTTTAGTTTTATCTCCTAGAATTTCTTCATCTTGTGGGAGAGCCCAGGGAGAGGTAATTGAATCATGGAGGTTGGTCTTTCCATAAAATCCTCGAGATAATGAATATGTCTCATGAGATCTGACTGGTTTATTGGAGGTTTCTGCTTTTGCTTCTTTCTCATTTTCTCTTGCTGCTGCCATGTAAGGAATGCCTTTCACCTCCCACCATGATTCTGAGGCCTCCCCAGCCATGTGGAACTGTAAGTCCAATTAAACCTCTTTGTCTTCCCAGTCTCGGGTATGTCTATATCAGCAGCATGAAAACAGACTAACACATATCTACTACATAATTACCAATATCTTTGGGCCACTTATAAACTGCTTCATATAAATTTTGCAGTTAATAAATTGTATGTGTATGCATGTGTGTAGGTATGTGTGTAAAAGAGAGAAGAAAGATCAAAGCATACACACATTTATAGAGACAACACTGACGACAAGTAAAGTGTATTCACTTTGAGAAACCCAACCTATTACCCATTAAAAAAATTTTAAGCAGAAATAGGTTATAAAGAAATTTTATTTTATTTCATTTTACTTATTTATTTAGAAAAGGTGTCTCACTCTGTCATCCAGGCTGGAGTTCAGTGTTGTGATCTCGGCTCATTGCAATCTCCACCTCCCGGGTTCAAGCCATTCTCCTGCCTCAGCCTCCTAAGTAGCTAGGATTTGCAAGCTCCACCTCCCAGGTTCAAGACATTCTTCTGCCTTGGCTTCCCAAGTAGCTGGGATGACAGGCACATACCACCATGCCCAGCTAATTTTTGTATTTTTAGTAGAGATGGGGTTTTAATCATGTTGGTCAGGCTAGTCTCGAACCTCTGACCTCAAGTGATCTGCCTGGCTCAGCCTCCCAAAATGCTGGAATTGCTGGGCGCAGTGGCTCACGCCTATAATCCCAGCACTTTGGGAGGCTGAGGTGGGTGGATCACGAGGTCAAGAGATCGAGACCATCCTGGTCAACTTGGTGAAACCCTGTCTCTACTAAAAATACAAAAATTAGCTGGGCATGATGGTGTGCGCCTGTAGTCCCAGCTACTCGGGAGGCTGAGGCAGGAGAATTGCTTGAACCCAGGAGGCGGAGGTTGCGGTGAGCCAAGATCGTGCCATTGCACTCCAGTCTGGGTAACAAGAGCGAAACTCCATTTCAAAAAAAAAAAAAAAAGAAAGAAAAACAAAATGCTGGAATTACAGATGTGAGCCACCATGTCCAGCAAAGAAATTTTAAAACATAGAATGCACCACAGACAAAGAGTAACAGCAAGGCTCTATTTAATCCTCCAATTTTCCATAGATGCTATTTTCAAATTCAGATAACAGCCTTCTCATACATAGGCAAAAGAGTTCTCCCACCACTAAAGCTCAAAGTCTTTTTTTAAATAGCAAATGAAAATGTAGCAAATGTTTGAAAAATCCTGGCCCTTTAGTAAAACTCTTGTTGAACATGTGCCTGTGTCATTCTAGAAAGAGTAGCTGCACAAACTGTCTGTTTCATGTAGGTCACAATTGCTCATGGTTTTAAAATCATATTGACTTAGAAAGAAAAGTCATATATTTTCCCCATCTCACATTTATTATTCCTAAAAGATGAATCCATTAAGAAGTTTGTTTAACTTCACATGTGTGAAAATTCTCTGAGAGTGAGACATGGGATTCTAAATGTACTTGTTTTTTTCTTATGGTTTAACTTCCTCACCAGACAAATTCTTTGTCATCCAGAGTCATGCCTCAAATTCTAATATCAAATGCAATTCATGAAGGTAATTTAAAGTGAAGTTAAAATATGTACAACAATTATTTACTACTTATATCTTAAGTAACTAAAGGTGTGACATCTAGTAGGATCTAGCCATTAGTTCAGAGGCAGACAGTAAAGCTCTAGAAAATAAATTATCTACTTGATTCATGTGTCTCAATTACCAGTTTAAAGTTAAACTTGAAATTTATTAAAAATTACATCCAAAACCCTACCACTAGCAATGATCAAAAAGCAGGCCTGTGGATTTTGGATTAGTTTTAATTCCCACCGATTTGGAAAAAGCAAATCCATGTCCTGCTCACAAACTCTCCTTCCTAATTAATCATCTTTCTAAAGTGGTGTGATGGGGCAGAACAAAATCATCTTCTTCAGACTCTTCAATCCCTCAGAGCCCAATTCATGAACTATTTGTATATCCAGGTCTATCCATAATTTGGAGCATATCTTGATGGAAATAGGCAGATTTAAATTAAGAGCCTCTTCAATTCTATCAAGTAGAGCTTCAAGGTTAAGTTAAATTTCAATCTACAGAATCCAGTGACCCAGTTAGGATTGTTGTGCTCCAATGTGCCATTCCCATGACACTCTTCAGGTAGATACACCTGTGTTTCCAAAGAGTCAGAGACACACTAGGGAAGCTCATGCAGGGGAAATCTCTTTGATGCTGTTCAGGAGAAGGCATCAACTTAGGTGTTTTCTCCTTAGTTCCTTAGTTTTCTCATCTAAAGCAGAACCCTGGCTTGAAGAGTTGTCTAACTGCTGACCTTTTCCCTTCCTCAGGGGCTGCGTCTTCTTTACATTTGAATCATTATACTGGAGGTATTTTATAAACAGGATGAAAATATAATTAAATATATTTGCAGATGACTTTTGAGAATGAAAGAGAAAGGTATTAATAATGACACCAGGAAAACAGGTATAAACCAGGACAGCCTGAACAAACATAAATATATGGAAACTACAAGGGCTCTAGGTTTTAGGAAAGAACTGAAGACTGTAGTTGAGTCCAGTGCTGTTTGGTGAACACTTTCCCATCATTCAAAGCCCATTCCCTTATCATTAACTTTTGTCTCTCACTTCAAATATTCCCAGGCAAAGGAATCATCTGCTCTATCCAGCTCCCACCTTTGCAATTTACCCATCTTACATTTAGCACAAGTAGATTATATACGTGTGTGTGTGTGTGTGTGTGTGTGTGTGTGTGTGTGTATACACATATGGTCTTAAAAACAGTATGAGATAGTAATAGGAATGAATGAACAATCAAATAATATTGCTGGTTTGTCAGATAAATATGGATGTTCAAGACATTGACCAGGTTCTTCGGAAATGGATTGCCTAAAGTTTCCTTAGAACTACTTGTTATAATTTATTTGAAAATGTCCTTAGTATTCTCACTAAATGTCTGATACAAACTAATGAATGATTAGAATACTGCTATTCAGATAATCATCATCATTACTATGCACAGTTTAACATGTGGGATTTTCTCTTTTCACTTGAGTGTATTTCAAATATAAATTTTCTACTCTATAATATTTTTTATTCTAGTCTTTAAAAGGTGGGTTTTGAAAATATAGACGCATTTTCCATTGTGTGAGTTTTTCCTTCAGTTTCTAGTGGTTAGTTGCTGTATAACCTTTGTAGATATTTTTAACTGTTTTGATAAGCACCTTTTGCTATGCTTAAAAAGCTGTGTTAAAAAAGAAATGTAAGTCAAAACCACAATATTGCACCACTTTATACCCTTTAAGATAGCTAAAATAAAAAAGATAATAACGTGTTGTCAAGGATGTGGAGAAATCGGAACCATCTCCTACTGATGAAAATGTAAAATGATGCAGCCACTTAGCAAAATAGTTTAGCAGTTTCTCAAAAAGTTAAGCATAGAGTTACCATGTGACCCAGCAATTCCACTCTTAGGTATAGAACCAAGAGAAATAAAGCCAAATGTACACACAAAAACTCTTACAAATAATGGTGCTATGAATGTACATACAAAAACATTCATAGCATCGTTATTTGTAAAAGCCAAAAAGCAGAAAAAAATTTATAAACTAATAAATGGGTAAATAAATAACTAATAAATTGGATCAACTAAATTGATAGAAAAATATATATCAACCAATAAATGAATATATGCATTCAAGGGAATATTATTCAGAATAAATGGAAATGAAGTACTGATATATGTTACAAAATGGGTGAATCTGGAAAACATTATGTTAAATGAAAAAAAGCTAGTCACAAAAAACACCACGTATTACATGATTTCATTTGTATGAAATGTCCAGAATAGGAAAATCCATGGAGACAGAAAATAGATTTGTGGTTTCCTAAGACTGAAAGGATGAGGAGGTTAGAAAATGACAGCTAAAGAGTGCAAGGTTTCTGTGGGGTAATAAAAATGTTCTAAAATTGATTGTGATGATGGATGCTCAATCGTCAATATACTAAAAGCCAGTGAGTTGTACACTTTAAACGGGTAAATTATATACTATGTGAGTTTTATCTCAATAAAACTTTTTTAAAAAAGTAGTTAGGATATATTTTTCTTGCAAAATCATAGGCAAAGAACACATTCATTCATAAGTAAGAGACCGGCACAAAAATACTTAAAATTAAAATAGAAGTATATTAGCAGTCAAATCAATTGCTAGTTAAATCATGAAGTATATAACTCAGTAAGGAGTGATTTCTAAAAGTACCACATGAAAAGAGAAAACCCAAATCCTAGGAGGTTAAATTCCTAGTAAAGTAATGATATAAAGATAAGTTGTAGAGCTGTGAAGGTGAATTCTCATAGCTGGGCAGATCCTTCTGGATTTATTCCTGACAGAAGATCTGCTCATTAAGCCAAGAAGTAGAAATTGTGATTGAACAATATAATAACTTTAAACCTGTACTCACATATGAACTTAACATTTCCTCAACTTAGAATAGTGGTTATGAGTGTGAGATATGGAATTTAAATACGCTTGGGCTTGAATCCTCTGTAATTTAAAAGCTGAGTGACCCAATTTAACGTTCTTCACTTCTATAGGTCTCAGTCTCAACATCTCTAAAATAATATGTGCTTTTAAGTGGTATAATAAACAGAAATTCTCTTGGTGTATAATAAGCACTCAATTTACTATTTTTATTACTCCTGCTTTATAAAAAAATCAGATACAGGCAGTTATAGCTTGAAGCATCTTTCCTTTGGCAATAGACTTCAGGCAAACATAGTAAAATGAGCACAAATGTCTCCTAATGAGACTGAAACTTTAGTGTTAAGCTGCCATGTGACTCCATTAGTGATGAGTGAAGATGAAAATCAAAAAAGCTCTTGTTAAGTTGCAAATGATAAAGTATGTCATCCAATGGAAAATTATGCCCGTTATTCTGACATTGGAGAATCATGAATCAGGACCATGAAAACATTTTAGTTCTCTGTGGATTAAGTGAACATTTGTACATAAAATTCTTCATCATTTGTTGTGTCTCCTGATATACTTTAAATTTTAAAATATTTTATTTTACCTTTTATTACGCTTTGGTTTTATCTCAGCAAGTACTGGCTAACTTTTTGCTTCTTTTCCAAGTTTTTGTGTTGGAAGAAAATCTAGGAAAATCTCCAGTGTACCCTCAGGAATAACTGATAAAGGTGCTTTCAAGTTTTCTGAGATTACTAACAGAAACAATGTGTAAAAGATACAATGACGCCATCAAGTTATAAATTATTTTAATGAAGAATATGTTACTTTCCATTTTGCAAAATAGTTAAACTAACTATTGTAATATAGAAATAATTATTGTTACAAAATGAAGAGATCACCTATTTTTAAAAACATGTAATCCTTCTAAACTCCATGGGAGAAAGGACATCTATTAGCATGGTAAGGAGATGTTTCAGCATAATGCAAAGGATTAAGACTGCCAGATCTGGCATCAGACTATTGGGATTTAATTTCTGCTTCTCCTAATTGCTGACTATAATTTTCAAAAATTACTCTATGTGTTGTTTTATTTAACTGTTAAATATTAATATACTAATAATAATAATACCTGCCTCATTTTCTGTTTCTGTTAGAATGTAAAAATTATTTAGAAGAAGGCCAGTTAATCTATTGCCAAAGGAAAGATTCTTCAAGCTAAGACTGCCTGTATCTGATTATTTTAAAAGCAGGAGTAATAAAAATAGTAAATTGAGTGCTGATTATACACCAAGAGAATTAATATTTTTTAACTACTCAAACCATGAGGGAAGTAAAATATTCAGATTCTCTTACATTAAGATGTTCCAATTATTTATGACTATGAATTAGAAAGAAGTTGTCTTAGAGGTAAAGACTATTTTGTACCGATGCTGCAACCCTTGTATCTACTCCAGTGCCTGTGTGTAGTTGGCAGGTGTTAAACCAATGTGGACCACTCCTCCCCAAGATAGGCATGCCTGGCTTCTCTAGCTTAACCTTAACTTTGAAATCTTTGCCTCAGAAGCCCCTTCATGTGCCATCTAGTTAAAAACAGTTGATCACTGCCCACCACTCTCCGCTCACTACTAATTTTCCTCATATCTCTTATCACGCCTGCAAACTTTCTTTTATTTGGTTCATTATTCTTTTTACCCTACTAGGATATAAAGTTCACAGAGCTCATGAGACTTGTTGGCCTTTTAATTTACATCACATCAGTGCCTAGAACAGTGCCAGAAACAATAGTTTGCCCACAAATATCTGCCAAATGAAGGAATTTATTTTTGGATGAAGACATAGTGTTATGAAATGAGGCAGTAAATGTAAAGAAGAGATGTTTTTCTATTTTGTTGCATTTTGGGTTTTCTAGAAAGTGAACTGTGGTTTTGAGATGATTACTAGGGAGCATCCCTTGGATCAATACCTGTGGAAGGAGAAGTGAAATGTGTGCTTGATCAAGGGAGGAACCCATCTATGGTTCGGAGCAGCAGCCTTGGTCATCACAGAGTTAAAATGGCTCAGCTTCAGAGATTTCCTGTGTTGAAACCACATGACCTTTCCTTTACATGTTCACCTCAATCAGTCATTGCCTGTGGCCCACCCACAAAGGGATGTAACCTTGGCAGCTCATGGTAAGGTGATCTGAAAGGGTTGACAGCTGACGGCTGTGGGGCAACAAGTCCTCCTTCCTTACAGAGGGATCTGGGTGGGACATCACATCACCACATATTCTGTATGTCTCATTCTTTTATACTTTTTGCTTATTCATTCAACAAATATCAGGGTGTATTTTCCAAGAGTGAAGCACCATCTCAAGTTCTGGAAATGTTGACACTGAACAAAACAAAGTCCTGGTCCTCAAGGAGCTATCATTCTAGAAAGGGAAGATAAACCATAGCCAAGCATACACTCATGTAATTAGTCAAGAAATAATAAGTGTTATGAGGAAAACTCCTTCAGGATTAAAGCAAGGAAGTGATATGTTAGCTGACATCTGAAGGAAGTACGGGAGAAAGCCATGCTTCCACAGAACGTACTAGGCAGTAGTAGCACCAGTGAGTGAGAAACCCTGGTATATTCAAGCGGCAAGAGGAAGCCAATGGGGGAGGGTTTGCAGGCCATGAGGCCAGTGAGGTAATTGAAATCTGATGTATGAGTTGTATTCTAAAGTTCAGATTTCAAAACCTAGATTTTTTTTTCCAGTAGTTTCCTGAATTTCTGCCCCAAATTTACTCTTTTATCCTGATTAGGGATATTTAGTTTGAGATTTCATGATTCCTCCTATTTATATACTTTTCCATGGACTTATTTGACTGTTTACAAGCAAGGGGCAAGAAAAGTCTTTGTAACCAATGATTGTAATTTTATTTCACAGCTGAAATCTCCCAGATGTTTGCTCTGTTTTCCACTATCCTGAGAGAGGCTTTAGATGCATCTGCTTGCAGAATTAATATGCTACACCCCATTTTCCTTTCCTCGGAGGATTTGTTTTTTTGAGAGGTTTTATTTTTAATTGCTTTTCCTTTATATTGTTAATGTTGGTGATTTGAGATGGACATGACATCTGTCTTGGGGCACAGTGCTCCATAACGTTTGTCACAATAGCAGAAGTACTGCTAGACAAAACTAAAACCAAAAAGGCAAGGCTCTGCACTCTAATCAGGGGGGAAAATGAGTCATTCCTCCTCGTACTCTTTAGAGAAACCAGGTGGTTTTATCATAAATATTCTACTGAAACATATGTAAGTCATTATGCATCACAAAGGAGACAGGCAAACACGATCAAAGTTAAAATCTCAAACTGGTATCCATCAAGAGAAGGAAGGACAGAAGATGGGGGTGGGATCAGGTATTCTCAAAGTCCAGAGGAAGCTAATTCACTGAACTGCAGCATCAGACACCTTGTCTCCAAAACTCACTGCAGCACAATCAAGAGCAAACTTAAGCCAACCTCAGTCGTAGCAACTTCTGCAGCATCTGAGTTCACAACTGCATGCTCAATGTGTCCTGACAGTCCTCAGAAGGATGGTTCTAGGAGCAATGATGACTCCTTCTCAAGCTTTGCTTGGGGCCTCAGAATTTACACCAATGCCAACATAAGTTTAGAATTACTCTTATTCAGTCAGAGATAAGGGAAATTATAGAAAATGAAGGGAAATGTTGCACAGGGTTGAACAGAAATTAAAAACAAGAGAATGATTTCTTACAAACCACATATGTTCTTCTCCTACCTGAAAGTAGGTGAACAGTGCACTGTAATACTATGCCCTCTCATCTCTCTTTCATAAAGGGAAAGACAGAAAACTGATCATCCTTTGAGAAATGAATAAACTTGTCTGATATACCCTCAAGGACCCTGATAAGAGCTGGAGAATAGTCAGGGTCTACATAAAGGCAGCAAATTCTTCAGCAGGTGTCTTACAAATAGCCTGCTAGCTGCTATCATTTGATATAATATCTTTGCTTTTCTACAAGAAAGGAGAATATAGAATAGAAAACATTCTTTATCCATCCATAGCCAATAAATGAATGACAGGGACCAAAAGAGCCTTGCAAGTCACTCAAATTAAATTAAAAGCTCAGAGCCTTTAGCAAAGACAACAGTAAAATGGGGTCTCAGAAGTCCCAGATTTTTATTTCTCTTGTTTTTCATGTATGCCTTCCTTTTTTACCTGTGCCTCTACCTGACTCTTAAATCCCTCCTTTTTTTTTTTTTGCCTCTGCTCTTCTATGTTAGGTAAGATGCTAACAGGATGGTACAAAGAAATGAGACGACACCGTATTGCCTAAAGAGTTAAGATGAACTTTACAGGCATGTAGGGCACAAAGTTAAAGTGAATTTGATAGATGAACAAGAAATGGACATTTCAGTCAGAAGTGAAAAAAGAGCATGAGACACACACCAAATAGTTTTTACTGGGAACAGCAGGAACCTGTGCCTATGGCAGAGGTTGGGATATGGTGAAAAAGGAGGGGTTGTGGGTGGACTAGAGCAGGTGCCGGGAGCCTTGGTAGAGATAATAACTTTCTTTACATGTCAATGTGCTCCTGCTCTGTAAATTCTTTCCTCCTCCACATGACTACAATATAACCCCATTCCTTAGTCCCAGTTGAGAGGTCCAGTCATTTTATCCTGCTCTGAGATGGACTGAGTTCTTATGCTAATGGAGATGAAGTTTTGGATGGGGTCGAAGTTTTGGATGGGGATGAAGAAGAAATAAAGAATCTTCTTTTGGTTCCTGGACCATGAAATATAAAATTTATATATCATCAAGAGATCTTTGCAAACAACAGAATAGTTCCATTAACCCCCCAAAAAAGTATGTATTATCAGGATACAGGGAACATAATAGAATCATAAGAATATATGAACAAACTTAGGGAAACAGAACCTGACTCTTTGAATTTAGTATCAAGGTCTCAGGAATGGGACCATCTCCTTAGAGTGCTGCAATTGAAATGCTCAGATCTAATCACTTTCCTTTTTCATTTGTCTTCTCTTGAGATGCAAAGTTCCACATGGAAATTGTGATTGACCTAGTGTAAATCACATATCAACCTCTTTGAGGTGGGATGAGGGTTGAGGAGGGAGGGATAGTCCTATGACTGCCATTCCAGCAAAACCAGTGGTAATGAGAGAAGGTCGGATATGCACCCAAAAGAGGGGATACCCAGAAGACCAAAACAAGATGGGTCTATTATAATTTGGGACATGAGGTTCATGTTTTCTATCATGATAGCAAAAACTGTGGTGGAGTGCAGTGGCTCAGGCCTGTAATCCCAGCACTTTGAGAGGCCGAGCCGGGTTGTGGGGGATTGCTTGAGACCAGCCTGGGCAACATGGTGAAACCCATCTTTACAAAAAGTACAAGCATTAGCCAGGCATGGTGGGTTGTGCCTGTCATCTCAGTTACTCAGGAGGCTGAGGCAGGAGGATTACTTGAACCCAGGAGGTGGAGGTTGCAGTGAACTGAGATAGCACCACTGTACTCCAGCCTGGGTGATAGAGTGAGACCCTGCTTCAAGAAAATAAATATGTGCAGAAGAAAAAGGAAGCTGGGAGGAGGTAGGAAGGAAGGAAGGGAGAAAAAATAAGTAATTAGAAATGTCAGCAATCTGAGATGTCAGGTTTGCAACCCAAGGAACTCAACAAACACACCATAAAAATCAATAGTAAGTTCCTATTGAGTAACTTCTATGTGCTAGACACTGTTATAAGATATAAATCTTATTTAATAGTCTCAACAATCCAGTGAGGCATGTCAGGAGTTCCCAATCCTTTTTAAACTTCAGAATTAGCTGAGGGGCTTTTTAATAATGGCAAATAAGGGGGTAAGCTCCAAGCATCACTGTTGTTTAAAAGCTCTTCATTCGATTCCAAATGTGAAATGGGTTAATAATCAATGAAGTAGGCATGATCAACACCTCCAGTTTTCAATATAAAAAGCTCACAGAGGTTAATTAGCTCAATAACTACGTGACAAAATCAGTCTGGCTCTAAAATTTGTGTTTATAAACCATGTGGTGGCAAAAGCATTCTCTGGCTTAGACATACCTGCATTCAAAGCCTTATCTCCATTCAATAGGTATTTGGTCTTGAGCAAATGATTTAACCTCTTTAGTTCTCAGTTTACTCAGCTGTAAAGTGGGACTAATAGTAACTACCTCACTGCGCTTATGTGAGGATTAGAGAAAATAAAATGCATGTAAAAAGGAAGGTGCTCAGTAAATGGCAGTTGCTATTCCTAATACTGAGATGTCAGTATTATTAACAAGCTCTCAGGTGGACGGAGAAAACCTCCCTGTTGCCAGGATTTTTTTCCTCCCTGTTGTGAGCTGCTACCTTTTTCATTGCACATGAACCCTGAATTAGCAGAATATAATATTACAAATCAGGTCTACTTATTCTAACCTGAGACCTTAAGCTCTTTTTATTTCTAATATATATGTATTAAGTTGAAATCATTATTTTCAGAACAGGGTTTTAGGCAAAGTCTGAGACTTTAAATGAAATCTGCAACTCATCCTACGGAAAGTGTCTTCTAAAAAAGACATGTTATATGACACATGTACTACATTACCCACTGATGTGATTGGCATTTACTTGTTTTTGTTGGTTTCAGTCTGATCTCTCCTAAAACTTCTCTTTTTTGTTTCCATTACTTTATTTGTGAGTTAATGTGGTCTTAAGATTAGACCTGGAGCCAAGAAATGCCATAATTCTAATGCCATAGTCTAATTTCAGCTTGACTTTCACTGGGGTCCTTGAAAATAAACAATTTAGTAATTCTAAGCTTTTCACCTACAGAGTAAATCAAATTATATAGTAAACCTGGTAACATTTTGAGAAATAAGGCATTAACATATGAAGATTACAAATGAATGAAATGTTTATATTTACTTTGAGCACCATATTTCCAAAACAGCAACATCTTAAAAAGGCAACTATTCTGAAAGAACTTTCCAGTCTTCCTGTCAATAAAAGAAGTTTAAGAGAAGTCTTTGCTCAGTATGAAAAAATTCTGCTCCAGATGTGTATGGGAATAGAGATGTGCAATATATATGGCTTACCATACGCAATGAGAGCAGTTGTAAGCTAGAGCAGGGTATACGAAAATGTTCAACACTAGTCTCAATTTAACTAAGGTACCGGTTCATTAAGTAGTCTGAGTGTTTTTAATTATGGTGTCTTATATGGTTTCAGTAAAGTTTAGGAAAAATTGAATAAAGAAAATGATGACTTTGAAAAATTGACTAGTGAATTATTGACTTTGGAGGTATTATAAAAACGTAACCATAAATGTTGCTATTCCAATATCACATTCCTGAAGTTGTTACATGCATAGACATTACTGTTCACATGGCAGATAAGGATGAAAAGTGAAAGAAAAGTAGCCATCAATGTATCTCAAATATGCCAAAATTAAAGTGCATCACCTCAAGATGACACTGTCAGTGATTCAAAATAGTATTTGAGGAACCCATTAAAATTAATTCCTTGTGTCATTTTCTTTCTTTCTTTCTTTCTTTCTTTCTTTTTTTTTTTTTTTTTTTTTTTGAGACAGAGTCTCGCTCTGTCGCCCAGGCTGGAGTGCAGTGGTGCGATCTTGGCTCACTGCAGCCTCCACCTCCCAGGTTCAAGCAGTTCTCTGCCTCAGCCTCCTGAGTAGTTGTGATTACAGGAGCCCACCACCACGCCTGGCTAATTTTTGTATTTTCAGTAGAGACAGCGTTTCACTATATTACCCAGACTGGTCTTGAACTCCTGACCTTGTGATCCGCCCATCTCAGCCTCCCAAAGTGCTGGGATTACAGGCATGAGCCACCGCACCTGGTGATCATTCTTAATATTTAGTGTATTATCTTCAATTTTCAGTAGAGTGAGAGAATATAAATATTTTCACCTAATACGTTTATGCTTTATAAAATGAAATAGTGTGAAATATCATTAATATTATTTGTATTTCTTTACTAAAGGGATTACATTAATAAATGTACCAAATTACTTTTTGCTTTCATTTGTTAAAGGGAAATTGCATGTTATTTTAAAAATTTAAGTGTTAAGCTGTCCCTTCCATCTTTCCTCCTTTCCCCATAATGCAACTTAAATTGCTTCAAGGACATGATCTTACTTTGTAAAGTTACGTTCTGCTGATACAGAAGACAATAATTGAAAGATAGATTAAATTTCACTCTATAATCTTCAGGACGTTTTAAAAATAGAAATTCGTTTGGAAAGTAGTAGTCTTGTGTTTACTGAACCTCAAACTTTCAGAAATCTTTGATCTCTTATTCACTCTCATAAATCTCTCAGCAACAAATCATATTTCAGTAACATAAAAAAAAACAGGATCACAACTTTCCCTTTTACTGTACAAAGAATTTTCTCCCTGCTAGACCTTTTTAAAAGAGTATCTCAACTGAGACCCATAATATGAGTATCTTCCTAGAGTTATTTGTTGTAATGTTTTCATCTTTCGGACAAGCGAAAATAGGAAATAAGACAAAAAATTTAAAAAGGAAAAGGAAAAAAATTTAAGATGATTTCCTGGGAGTTTCATTTTCTTTTTTTTTTTTTTCTTTTTTTTTTCTATTCCCACCCCAACCATCCTTCAAGGTAAGTCTAAGTACATCTGCTTGACACATGTGGAATCTAAAGGTGGGTGACTTATGCTAGACTCCCTCAGCTAGTTTAGAACAGGGTAAAAGTACAGGACCACAATAATACCCTTCTTTTCTTTTTTTTGGGGGGGGAGGAGGAAGGGAGGAAGGCAGGAAGGGAGGAAAAGAGGAAGGGAGGGAGGAAGAAGGGATGAAAGAAGGAAGGGAGGAAGGAAGGAAGGGAGGGAGGGAGGGAGGGAGGGAAGGGAGGGAAGGGAAGGAAGGAAATCAAGAAATGAGAGAGATATTGCCGACCTGGATCTAGAGGTTTACAAGTTGATTTCTTTCTTTTTTTGAGAGAGGGAAAGAAAGAAAAAAAATGAGTATAGGAGAGGAAGAAAGAGGAAGAGA
>CM052651.1:109815167-109851278 GCA_028533165.1 Leontopithecus rosalia
CCTAACACCCAGATACATAGACTTAGATTCAATGAAACAGAAAATTAATAAGGATATCAAGGACTCGAACTCAGATTCGGAACAAGTAAACTTAATAAATATTTACAGAGCTCTCCACTTCAAATACACAAAATATACATTCTTGTCAATACCACATCACATCTACTCATAGGTTTAAATGAAACATTGATTGGTCATTGTTAATACCCATTTTTTTTTCAGAATAAAGCAATATTTTCGTTCACCCTCCCTCTTTCTCTTCCTCTTTCTTCCTCTCCTTTACTCATTTTTTTTCTTTCTTTCCCTCTCTCAAAAAAGGAAAAAAAAAAGAGCTTAGCTAATGTTTCCAGGGCATCTTCAGAAACGTATAATGTATAGGAAACGAGAGTATTGATAGTATCAGACCCTCCAAAATACTAAAAGCATTTGAGTAAACACAATGATAAGACTTTGGGCTGTAGGACCGTGTCTCTGAGTTTGGGGCCTGTTCAAGAAGTCCTTGCAAGAAAGGAGAGTCAGTTTTACCTTTAGAAAACCTCCTGTCCTACTTTGTTAGTTTTTAACTTTAACAGACAAAAGTTCAAGTTTTTCATCCCAAGTCAAGGTGATGTGAGGAAACTATGACTGTGAATCTCACTGTCATTTATTTTTCTTCAGTATCTCTCAGTGATAAAAATATTTGGATGAATGACAGAAAGCATCCTGAACTGTGCACCTGCAAAAGATATTTCACACATTCCTTTTTGGACATTTTGCTATTTTCCTCTAAGCCGACAGCCTTTCCATCTTGTGCAGGAAAGATCATTAAGCATTTCAAAAGTATAAACATTTCATGTTCAAAACTTTTGGTACTTCAGTTGTCATATTGTTATTGCACTATATAAATCTAAAATAAAACGAACTTCTCTGTCCAGTACCTATCAGCTGCAATTTAAGGGAAGTTCCTTTATATTTATACCCTATGGGTCCAATCAAGTAGAAAAGATAATTATTATTTATTTTTATTTTTTTTTTTTGTAGTTTGTTTGTAGAAAGTGATTTATTTAAAGAGAGAGAGAAACAGGAGAAGGAGAGAGAAGAAACAGCTAACTCTCACACTAAGTAAGATAATCTAGAAAGATGGAATCCAGGAGAGGAAAGCAGCTTCCACACTGAATGGAAGGGAATAGAGAGAGATATAGTTTAGGAGGGGGAGACAAGCTTCCACGAGAGAGTGTGGAAAGGGACTCTAGAGGGGAAATTCAGGAGAGAGAAAGATGGCTTCCATGAAGGGCGTGTTTGTGGAAGGGAATTCAAACATGGAGTCCTGATAATTATTCTTTATCTTGTGTAATGTCCCCAGATTTCCCAGGTCACAAATCACAGACAGGCAATGTAGTAGCATTCTTCTGGGTACTCAGCAAATAACTCCTCAAAGTACTTTTGTCAATGTAATCAATGTGAATTTGTGATCAGTGTGAATCCTAAAATGTTATTATTAATAGTATAGTTATATGTTTGGATTATGAATCATTTTTGTAAGTAACGTGTCATTAGATTATCTCAAAAATTCTGTCAAGTTCAAGGATGCCATCTCTCTCCACTCTTATTCAATATAGTATTGGAAGTTTTAACCAGAGCAATCAGGCAAGGAAAAGAAATAAAGGTTATTCAATTAGGAAAGGAGGAAGTCAAAGTGTCTCTATTTGCAGACAACATGATTATATATCTAGAAGACCCCATCGTCTCAGCCCAAAATGTCCTTAAGCTGAGAAGCAACTTCAGCAGTCTCAGGATAGAAAATCAATGTGCAGAAATCACAGGCATTCCTATACACCAATAACAGACTTAAAGAGAGCCAAATCAAGAGTGAACTCCCATTCACAATTGCTACAAGAAGAATCAAACACCTAGGAATACAATTAACAAAGAAGGTAATGGACATCTTCAAGTAAAACTACAAACCACTGCTCACAGAAATAAGAGAAGACCCAAACAGGTGGAAAAACATTCCATGCTCATGGTCAGGAAGAATCAATATTCTGAAAATGGCCATACTGCCCAATGTAATTTATAGATTTAACACTATCCCATCAAACTACCAATGACCTTTACAGAACTGGAAAAAACCTCTTTAAACTTCATATGGAATGAAAAAAGAGCCCACATATCCAAGACAAACCTAAGCAAAAAGAACAAAGCTGGAGGCATCATGCTGCTGGACTTCAAGCTATATTACAAGGCAACAGTAATCAAGACAGCATGGTACTGGTATCAAAACAGAGATATAGACCAATGGAACAGAACAGAGGCCTCTGGAGAAAAACCACATATCTACAACCATTTGATCTTTGACAAATTGGACAAAAACAAGCAATGGGAAAAGGATTCCCTGTTTATAAATGGTGTTGGGAAAATTGGCTAGCAATGTGCAGAAAGCAGAAACTGGACCCCTTCCTGACACCTTACACTAAAATTCACTCCAGATGGATTAAAGACTTAAACATGAGACCTAACACCATAAAAACCCTAGAAGAAAATCTAGGCAAAACCATTCAGGACATAGGCATAGGCAAGGACTTCACAACCAAAACACCAAAAGCATCAGCAACAAAAACCAAAATAGACAAATGGGACTTAATCAAACTCCACAGCTTCTGCACAGCAAAAGAAATGGTCATTAGATTGAATCAGCAACCAACAGAATGGGAAAATATTTTTTCAATCTACCCATCTGACAAAGGGCTAATATCCAGAATCTACAAAGATCTGAAACAGATTTACAAAAAAAAAAAAAAACAAACAAAACCATCCAAAAGTGGGAGAAGGATATGAACAGACGCTTTTCAATAAAGGACATATATGAAGCCAACAAACATATGAAAAAATGTTCATCATCACTGGTCATTAGAGAGATGCAAATCAAAACCACATTGAGATACCAACTCATGCCAGTTAGAATGGCAATCATTAAAAAATCTGGAGATAAGAGATGCTGGAGAGGATGTGGAGAAGCAGGAACACTTTTACACTGTTGGTGAAAGTGTAAATTAGTTCAACCATTGTGGAAGACAGTGTGGCGATCCCTCAAGGCTCTAGAAACAGAAATTCCATTTGCCCCAGCAATCCCATTACTACGTATATACCCAAAGGACTATAAAGCATTCTATTATAAAGACACATGTACACACATGTTCATTGCAGCACTCTTTACGATAGCAAAGACCTGGAACCAACCCAAATGCCCATCAGTGATAGCCTGGACAAAGAAAATGTGACACATATACACCATGGAATACTATGTAGCCACAAAAAAAAATAAGTTTGTGTCCTTTGTAGGGACATGGCTGAATCTGGAAACCATCATTCTCAGCAAACTGACACAAGAACAGAAAATCAAACACTGCATGTTCTGACTCACAGGCGGGTGTTGAACAATGAGAACACTTGGACATAAAGAGAAGAGCATCACACACTGGGGTCCGTTTTGGGGGGGCTATAGAAGGAATAGTGCGAGGATGGGTGGGGGAGGGATAACATGGAGAGGAATTCAGGTATAGGTGATGGGGGGATGGTGGCAACCATCCACTTTGCCATAAATACACCTATGCAACAGTCTTGCATGATCTGCACATGTACCCCAGAATCTAAAGTACAATAAAAAATATTCTATCAGGTTATCCCATTTTGTGGGTCAAAGAACTAAGGTTCAGGAACATGAAAGGACTTGCTGCAATTAACTGGTCAGGATGTGATGGCGGGAGATTTGGAGAGGCTCCAGGGTCCAAGGTTGAGCCTTTGTGCTGTTCTACATTGCTTGGCTTCTAGCAGAACACAGCTTTTAGATGTTTAGTTCTTCAGCCACAGGATGGAGAGGAGGGAAGGTCAGAATGGAGAGGAGGGAAGGTCAGAAGAACAGAGTGGGTCCTGTTGCATAGCACTGATTTTCAGACTCTTCCCCCACCATTTCATCTTCCTCCTGATTCTTTTCCTAACCAAGCCTTAATTGACCAGCTTGTCTTCTAGTTAAGGACCTATTCCTTCTGGCCCAGTGCTACAAGGGCATTAGCAATCCCCCTCTTTCATGAAGCTGATGGTGAGTCATGCCAATTCCTCCTCCAGGCAGAACTAGGTCTGGGCACTCTTTCTGAGTTCTGCATTGAATGTGGGGAACTGTGATGCAGTGTTTGCAGCTCCCACTGGGGAGACACAGAGTGATTTATCAGTGACAGTCAAAAAAGCCAGTTCTGCTTCTTTCTGGAGACAGATTCAGGGGACTGGATGCTGCTATGTATCATTCATAAAAGGTTCTGTGTTCTAAATAGCAATGTTCAAATATTTAAGAACAAGTCCAGCCTCATAAAAAGTGGGTTATGGGCTGTCATTGCAACATGTTGTCTCTTTCACCATACTGTGGCCAAGAGGAATAAGCTCTCATTGCCACTTGCATTTCCGACCCTCCAACATGCCAGGATGCAGAAGTCAATGGAGTGTGCTGGCAGCAATGTAGACGGGAGAGGGCCAGGACTATGCCGTCGAGATACCACAACAAAACAAAAGGGCAATTTTCCCATATTTAGGCTACATATTTGTGTTGACTATCAAGCAAAGACCTTTGTCTTTAAACAGAACATTTTGTCTCTTTCATATTTGATAAATAAAAATCTTAGATTGAAATTCTTTCTGTTTTTACTGTTTCCTTTAAGTTTTACCACATGACATTTTGGATAGACTAGATGAAATAATAGTTTATTTCCCTCCCTACTCTGGTGCCCACCCTGCCCCCGACCTTATTCACTTCCCAGTTCTCTGAACCTGTCTAATGTTACTGTTCAGGGAAGATGGTACTAACCTAATATCATCTGAGGAACACCTGCCTGCATCATCACTACTTTACTCTGAGTTAGAAGACTTGTGCCTTTTTCAGTAACAAGAGGAGGGAGAAACGATTGTGAAACATACTACTCAAAAAGGACAGTTTGGGCTCATGACAGGAAAGCAGTCTGCAGCAAACAACAACAGTAACAAGACAAGAATGAATTTCTAAGACTGTGGTGTCTGGAAAGTAAACTAAATGCCATTTGAGAGTAGAACCAAGACACTCATCTTTTAATCTCCCTCTGTTCTTACACAGCTTCACAGCTATGAAAAATATTCAATAATATTTGTATTTGCTTCTCTATTCTTTTTTTTTCTCTCTAGCTGATGACAAACTGGCTTCCCTCACCAATGCTAGTGCAAGTGAAATATTAAAACCACCACCAAGCTGGGGCTAAAATAGCAAGTAGACTCTGTTGCTCTGGGTGTAATCCCAACACTGCCCTAGTTTGGTGGTGATGCTTTGGTAGTCAATCAGTATTTGCCAAGGGAAAAAAATAGGATGCTAATGTAATTTTCAGGCCTCACATACATTAGAATCAATTCCAAGCATGTGCAGGTTGACATTTCTACTGGGTGTCTTTGCTGGGTGCGGACAGTGAGGAAATTTTAGGTTTATTAGAGGGAATCCAATCCTCAGCTGGCCAAATAATGGCAAGACTGCTTTGGGAAATGTAAAAGTAAGAGGCAGTCCAGGAGACAGACTCCTAGAAAACCAGGAAAAGTCTTGAAATAAACATCTTGAATTTCCCTGTGGGTGAGACTTCTGAAATTTCTGAAAGAAGCTTAGGGTTTAAGCAATACTATTAACCAAGATAATGAAGTGAGGACATTATTAAGATTTAGGAAGAAACAGAGAGACTCACATGTCCAGCTGGACCTGTTTCTGTTTAACACATGGAGTCTATAGTGATACTTCTAATTTTAAGGAATCTTAACAAATTTTCTAGAAAAACAACAATTCTAAAACTAGGAGCCAGGTGTTTTGCACACTCTTTGTAAATCGTCCTTTAATTATTATTATTATTTAGTTTTGGGTTTAGAAAAGAAAAATGCCATTCTACTCTTAGGCAGCTGGCTCAAAATGCTCAGCTCTGAGAAGAGGAGGAAAATAAATGAAGACTTGGGGATTTTAGATTCTATATTAGGACAGATTCCACTGAGTGGACAGGGATTTCTCTTAATAATATTCTTCCTCCTTGGAACCTTTTTGGCCATTGCGACTGTGATGTTATGGTTTTGCATGTGTCCATTTCAGGCTATGCCCCTCCATCATCTGCTCATCTTTTCTTTAAGAGCAGAGATTGTGCTTTATTCATCATATGCCCTTTAAAGCATTTAGCACTAGTCTCCAGTAAGTGTTTAATAAATATACATACATAATCTTTGTCCAAATGCCCAAGAAATAAAAAAGATCCTGGGGCATAATATTATGTGTTAGTACTTCATTGGGGAGTGCATTCTCAGGGAAGCAGGAATGCAGATAAAGGGGAGAGAGGAAGGGAAGGGGAGAGAATAAATAAAAGGTTGCATGACCTAGCTGGCCACTGCTTGATATCAAGAATCACTAATTGTTTGATCTTTTGGAATTGTCTTCAGAGAGAACATGTGGATAACACATCTCAGGACAGCCCTTCCAGGGAAAAGAAAGAAGATGATTTAAAAAAAATATCTTCTGTCTCTCATTTGGCAAAAGCTTGCTACATACATTGCTCCCCTGCACTTCCAAATTGCGTATGCCCAAGCCCTCAGTATGCCTGCAGTCCCTCTACCCGATGGCAACAGGTAAACAGGAAGTTGATTGGACCACTGTCAACTGGGGCAGAACAAGTGGACAAGGACCTCAAAGACGTGAGACCAACAGAATCTCAGGTGGGGCTGATGAGGTATCTGATACTTTGCTCACAAATTTTCTAGAGCTCTCAAACTAAGGAATTCCTGAAAAAGCAAGATTCCATAAAACTATCTTTGAAGTTTACTGGGACAAATGTCACTTGACAGTACCTGTGTTATGTGGTTAAGGTACTGTCTTGGAATATTTTTTAATGACAAATTTTCTTAACATTAATATAATGCCATGTACACTCTATATGAACCATATTTACTGTGAAATATATGTTCCCAAAAAATGACACAACATAGTCCTGAGGTCAAGTTTATCAACTGAGCATCATGTAGTGGAACATACTGCTAATAGTACAAATGCTCATTCTTCCTCGAGAGTTTCTAACAGTGAAAAATCCAAGAGAATTTTGACATAAACAAAGATAAGCATGATGGGTCAGCACATTTATTCCATACAGATAAATATTATCTAAAACTTATCAAGTCAGCTTCTGTTCTGATCCTGACAGGAGCTGAAGATGCTTAGATAAAAGAAAACTGTTTTCAAATTGCTCACATTAAAGGAGGGTGGATAAACATCTGTACAACTGTATTGGAGTATTTGAGTTACTATACTGAATACAAGCCCACTGAAGAGAGTGGTTACCTAAGTCTGGGAAAATGCAGGAAAGTTTCACAAAGAGGCTACATTTAGATGAGACTTTAAAGAATAAACAGAAATTCTCTAGGAGGCAGAGAAAGGGAATGGCATTCTAGACAGCAAAAGAGAAAGGCTTCTTTCCAGTAAACTTAGTCCT
This sequence comes from Leontopithecus rosalia, assembly GCA_028533165.1. NCBI lineage: Eukaryota > Metazoa > Chordata > Mammalia > Primates > Cebidae > Leontopithecus > Leontopithecus rosalia. Next base: position 109,822,667 of record CM052651.1, read on the forward strand.
TATTGAGCTAAGAAACATCTACTCATCTGAGAACTTTGTATGCATATGGTGTTAGGGACTTAACAATTTCTCTCTTTCAGACCCAGGACTTGATTCTGAATTTGAATTTGAATGAGGAGAAAGGATCAGTCCAAAGAAGCATTGGAATAAAATTTAGAGAGGGTATCTGTACTCAAGTCCCCAGGCACATCCAATAACAGAAACTCTCCTTTGACAACTCTGCTTCTTGCCTTTGGGTGATCAAAACCCTGGTCTAGTTTCCCAGGAGAACCTCAATTGTTAACATTGCATTAAGTACTGGGGTAATGGTCATGAGCAAAGTGAAGGCACAGAGAGTTTCAGAAAATTCTGACCAGGAATAAAAATTTCCCTGGATTCTACCCACCCACCCTGCCTTAACTAATTGAGCAAAAGCTTTGTGCTAGGGTCCATTATTCTCTAAAGATTATTTTTATATATGGTAAATTCTAAGAAACAAACATTTTAAAAGATTTTCTTTTTTCTGCCTTTTTGCAAATTAGTAAAAATGCATTGCCTTTTTCTTAATATTTTGTGACCATTGATTTATATACTCACTTATTAAAGATTTTTTTGTATAGGATTAACATCTTGTTCTTCTCCATCAGACCAGGTTTGATAATCCTCTAAAGTAACATGGTGAGAAGAAAGAGGAAAAATTTTATTTGAGGAAATTCTAAAACAAATGATGGGTATATTTTTTAAAACTGTTAACTTATATTTTGCTTCTCCATTACAAAATATTCTGGTTAGTGAAGAAAAACTGTATACAACTTTTTGGATGAAAATAATACATTAGGTAATCTCAAATTTTCTTTTGAGGATGGTTTTGGAATCTTTAAATAGGCTGCATTTTACATTTAATTGACTTCTGAATACTTATGTGCTGTGCTGGCAATATTTACTAAAAGAGTAATAATTTATCTTTTATTAACTTAAAATGTCATAATATTGAAACTCCATAGCTAAATATCTGTAGTGAATATCAGCTACTTGTGGAAGATAATGTTTACCTATCCTACTAAGTGTCAAAAATTTTGGTCAAGAACGAAATGCAATTTCCTGGAGTATGAACCAACTTTTGGTGCATAGACACATACCTAATATACTTAATGTTAAATCCTGCAGTACTTGCATGTCAATGTATTAGCAAACACCCAGAGTACCTCCTTTAACTATTTATATACATCTCACAACTTCCTTTTTGATTCAGAATTGCTTCATCCATAATTTTTGTGCTTTCCAGAGCATTAAAACAATATGATATAATGGGGGTTGTTGTGAAAACCACTAGATCATTTCACTTATTCCAAAATGCAGGGGCAGTTTGCTTAAGTGTCTCCGGCAGATGGATCATATTAACTCCTGTGCACTATGGCTTTCACTGGCTACCAGGGTGTTTCTGGATGCAGTTCAAAGGGTTGACTTTGATCTATGAAGCTGTGTACATTTTAGGCCAGAAACTATTTATCCTAAAATCACCCATAGTGGACAAGATGAAACAGGGAACCATTGTTGAAGCTGCCAGGATCATAATTCAAAGTTAGTAGCTTTCTCAGTAATGTCTACCAAGTTGCCATTACCTGAGAAATTCAACTGCACTTTTACTAACCTCTTAGCTGTATAGCCTAATGTAGAAGCTAAAAGTATAACTTTCTTTTTTTTTTTTTTTTTAGAATGGAGTTTTGCTCTTGTTACCCAGGCTGAAGTACAATGGCGTGATATCGGCTCACCACAACCTCTGCCTCCTGGGTTCAGGCAATTTTCCTGCCCCAGCCTCCTGAGTAGCTGGGATTACAAGCACACGCCACCATGCCCAGCTAATTTTTTGTATTTTTAGTAGAGACAGGGTTTCATCGTGTTGACCAGGATGGTCTCGATCTCTTGACCTCGAGATCCACCTGCCTCGGCCTCCCAAAGTGCTGGGATTACAGGCTTGAGCCACTGCACCCTGCCTAAAGTATAACTTTCACATATCATAATAGCTCATGTATTATGACTAAAGTAAAATACTTTGGTATATTAAATTTACATTTTAATATCTTACATATCTCAGTTAAAATATGTAACTTTTACATAGAACATCTTAATTTCAGATAATGTTTTATATGCATACAGATTTATTACTATTAATGTAGATCCTCAAAATTTAAAAAATTAAATAATCCATACTAGTTTTTTAAAAAAGGAAAAGTGATTGAATGTAAATAAGCCAAAGGAACAAAAATAATCAAAATCACCCATCATTCTACTGATATAGGACAAGTAAACCTCCAAATTGGGGCTTAGCCCAAGAGGGTTCTTGGCTTTACCCAAGGAAAGAATTCAAGGGTGAGCTGGTGGGGTTAGACAGCAACTTTTATTGAAATGGTAGTAGACGTGCTATTCCTTGCAGAGCAGAGCTACCCCATAAACAGTGTACCCAGAGTAGTGGCTCAGAGGCAGTTCTGCAGTCATATTTAGACTCACTTGGGACAGGTTACACAGAAGTTTCTAGAAATAGGGTGGTAACTTCTGGACCCTCAGGTTGTTGCCATAGAAAGGAATGGCAACTTCTGGGTGTTGCCATGGCAATGGTAAACTGACATAGCCCTAGTAGGCATATCTTATGGGGAGGTGCTTTTGCTTCCACCCTATTTGAGCTAGTCTTCAATCTGGTCTAGAACCTGAGTCCTGCCTCCTACTTCATTACCATCCAGATTTTGTACAAGGTTTATAATGGCTTTGAATTAAGCAAAAGGCTAAATCCACCATTAACCAAATGGAGAGACATTCATTTAGCTCCTTATTTATTTTTTTATTTATTAACTAAAACAGTGCTACTGACTGAGTTAAAAAGACAGATGAGACTTGGAATCTAGTATGAATTAAGAGAAATGTAAATAGTTAATATATACACTATGGTGTTGCAATTGTAATCATTGAGAAATATTTAAACCAGTGAAGTGGACCAGATGACTTGGTAACTAACTCAGTCTGAAGCAGTGAAAGCAAAATTTAAGGACACTTAAGCTAGATCTTGAGGAATGAATTCAACTCTATCAGACAGAACTAAGTGGAAGAAAGAAGAAAAGCACTAACTCTGGTAACAGGGTCTGGATTTAAATTCCAGTCTCTACCTGACACCTGCTACCTAAATGATCTGAAAGTTAATCAATTACTCTGTGCTTCAGATTCCTCCTTTCTGAAAAATAAGGATAATAATATTAACTTCAAATAGTAGCTTGGGGTTTACATGAATTCATCTACCTAAAATACTTAGAACAGCATTAGTACTGCTATAGACATGTGAAACATCAGGACACATTTCAGAACTATAAGTATTTGGGCCCTTGGGTACAGAGAAAGCTGTGGATTTGCAGAAAATGAGGCTAGAGGATAAGTACAGGTCAGATAACCAAGAAGCTTAATTACTTGCAACAATAGGGAGTTTGGACTTTATCCTTCAGGCAAAGGAGAGCCAGTTGAAATCTGTAAGTCAGAGGGGTGATGTAATACAATTATTGTATAAGCAAAATAATTCTGGTGGTAATGGGGAGAAGATAATGGATCTTAGAAAGAGACTGGAGGTGGGGCAAATCGTTTAGAAACAAATCATTACCACAATCATGTATTAGCAGTTATGGAAGTTCTCTTTGCATTTTCCACATTTTTAATGAAAAGCTTAAAAAAAGCTCAAATTGATGTTACCCAAAAAAAGGAAAGAAAGAAAGAAAAAGGCAAACAGCATAAGAAACAAACACATTAATGCCATTTTTATTATTCCTTTTCCATAAAATACTTCACGTATCTCTAAAGCTCTATTTGCATCACATCTCCTTGAGGTCTCCTCTAAGGATTCCAGGCCTAGGACCAGGGCTATGCTTCATTCAAATCTCCAGAGAACTAAGGAGAGCTGTAGATCTAAATATATTTCAAAACTGACAAATAGCTTTTGATTAATTAACACTAGGAGAGGTGTTTAAGACAAATTTTACTGAAAAGAGAATGGTGTACCTTCTGGAAAGGAGGAAACAGAAGACACAGGGAAAGAAAAAAACCTAGCATTTTAATGAAATAAGATGACCAGGTTTACTAGAATCAACACCTAGAATACATATGAGCATAATTTAACTATGAAAGAAAAAAATGCCTGTTTATAATTTCTTTCTCTCATTCAGGGGCATGCAAAACAACACTTATGTTTTGATTTGTTTTCGCTTTGTTGTATTTTAGTACATTTGTCAATAAACCTCATTTAATTATTATTTTATAATATTTATTTGAATAAGCTAAAGGTATTTTACTACACACTGGTACTTTCTACTCAGATGATATTTATAGGAAAAGTAATTAGTATTTTTCTAACTCATCTCTACTATAACAATTGGCAGAGATTGGAGCCATTCACACATAAAATATACATAATTTTTTTATCATAAAATATGAAATCTCCATCTCAAACCTAATAAGTGTAAATGTTGATTCATGTCCTCCAGTATTTTTAAACCTAAAGAACACTTCTTAGTCTATGTTAAAAAATAGCTCCACACTTTCTCTAGAGGAAATTCTACACTGGGGAAATGAAGAAAGGAAAATCTCGGGTGAGCAGCAAGGGCTGGGAATAACTGAATGGTGATATGTCTCTGAATTCAAAGTTGTAATAAACCAGCTGCCTGATCTGGCATAGAGCTTTTCATGCTAAGGCTGGGTAGTGGAAAATGTTAAGGAGAAATTTTCCATTCATCTTGCATACTTCACTGCTTAGAAATATGAACCACCTGTAACAGGAGCCCCAGGGGATTAACAAAAGTTGTGCAGATTACCCATTAATGGCTCAGACCCCCCTCTGTTTGAAATTCAGCCCTTTTTTTCTCTCTGAACATTTCATGATCTCCTCCACTAATTATCTGGAATTCGTTTGTAATAAATGCCTTATGTTTCCCCTACTGAGGCATGCTTGTTCACTAACATTTCATGTGAGTACCACAATAGAATTCCAAATGAAGAAAAGATAAACTTTGGGTTGAGTTGTGTTTGCTTTAGAAAAGGAGAGGAAATAAAAGTGTTTATTTGGGCTGGGCTGAATGGTCCCTTCATTGCATTTTCCCTGGTGATTCTTTCATTTTCTATTTCACTACAGATAGAAAATATATATTCTTTTAGTTCTTGGGGATAAATCAAACTTGTCACTGAACTGAGTGTACAACATCTTAAAAATTATTTTAAAGATGCCATTCTATTATTTACTTAGTCAACACACACAAATATTTGGATCCAGGACTCCAGCGAAGCTATTGTGTATTAGCCTTTGGGCTATTGTATGATGCCAAATGATATTCTTAGAGACCTGCATCACTGGAGTGTTTCTAAGTAATATCTAGTCTCTGTATGTGTATGCTTAAGTGCACAAAATTTATTTGCTTTCATGATGAGAAAATATTTTTGTTCTTACTTAATTTAATAACTAAAAGATCATTTTGGCTGTAGCTCTATCAGTTACTAGACTAGCACTTCTCAATAGGGTACAATTTAGCCACTCCCCAACCCCACCAAGATATTTGGCAATAACTGGCACATTTTTGTTTGTCAAAAGTAGTAAAGGGATGTGTAATGGGTATCTCTTGGTTACAGGGCAGGGAAGGAGCTAAATATCCTACAATACACAGGACAATCTCTGCAACAAAGAATCATTCTGCCCCAAATGGCAATAGTGTTGAGATTGAGAAAAGTTTATCTGGATAAAGTTAGTATCTCTGAACTTTGCTTTCATAATCTTTGAAAAAGACTTTGTTCTGAAAATTCCTATAACCTCTTCACGCTAAATAAATGTGGCTGTTTTTCATTTCATATGTTAGGAGTTACGGACTAGTATTTACATTAGGAATTCCTTTATATCTTTGAAGAACACAACTTCTGGACTGCAGAGACACAGAAAAACATCTTATAGGTGTTCAGGGATGCTTTCAGAACAGGCATAGCAAAATAGCTTACCCCTAACTGGATGCAGGAGAGTTTTTAAAAATAGCATTGATGGAATACTATCAATGGACTTTGCAGGTGCTTCCAATCAAATCTTGGCTCAGGTATCCAAGGTGAGATATTAAAGGAACGACCATCATATTTACAACATGTCTATTTTAAGTGGCATGTAGGTTTTTGTTTTGTTTTGGTCTCAATTATTTATGATGCAGAAAGCAAAAGCTTCTATTTTATTAATAGTTAATCTTTATCTACTTCAGTAATGGGAAATGAAATTAAGCTTCATTTTTCAGTTCTATTCACTAGAGAAGAAAGATACTTTGTTGTCTGGGTCCCAGACAAACCACTCGGTTTCCATATTTCTGGAAATACTCATTGCTTAAAAAACTGACATTGACTGACATCAACAAAATCCTCCAGCTTTCTTTTTGTTTTTGTTTTTGTTTTTGTTTTTGTTTTTGTCCCTGAAACAAGTCAGGTTTCTTTTTCCATTAGGGCCTTTCACTCACTAGTCCTCTGGCTGACATAGTTTTCCCCAGGAGGGTATCATAATTGGTTTCCTTTTGCCATTCAGGCCTGTGCATAGATGATACCTCCCAAGAGAGTCTTCTCGTAACCCTAAAATAAAAGATTCCTGCTCATTCTATTTTGCTTCCTTTAAAGAGTTTTATTTACATAATATATGTGTGTGTAAATATATATATATATATATATATATATATATATATGTATATATGCTCATCATTTATAGATGTTAACTTATTTTTACATTTCAATTCTCTCCCTCACTAGAATGTAGGAGGGCTTGTCTTAATCACAACTGTGTTTTTAAAAATATTGCCTGGTAAACAATAGGCAATTGATAATTTTTTGTTGAATAAACATTTGAAGGAAGGAAGAAATAAAGGAAGGTAAGTAGGAGGGGAGGAAAAGAGAAAGGAAGGAGTGGATTTTAAAAATCTTCTATGTTCCAGAGACTGCTGGAGGTCCTGGAGAGTATGTTTCACAACATAAGTGAAACAAGGGAGAGTTTCCCATTTCCTTCTCGTAGAATGGAAATGAAGTATAAGTATAGAGGTACAGAAAAGGACTTTGGAACTAACAGAGGAAACAACTAATTCTGATACCATGTACATGCTGGGAGGGGAAGAAGAGAAATCACACAGAAAGAGACATTTGAAACGGACTTTGGGGTATTCACACTATGTAGCCAAAAGGGAAAGGATACTCCAGAAAAAATAACCTGAAAGAATGTTGGAAGACAAACATATACAGTATATGGATATATTAAACAATAAAATACGTGTTTTAAAAAAGTTCATATTTTCCACTAAAATTATTCTAATAAAATAAAATTATGTTATCAAATAAATTCTTAGATGTAAATATGTTGAGTAACTTATGGGAGTGTAACAAATACTTTTGTTATATTTATTTCTATATTTATATTTATGTCTAAGATTTATGCATATTAACATATATTTAAGCCTGTTACATGTATAATAAAAATAATTTGCTTCTTAATTTCTAGAGTTGGAGAATATGATTTTGTTATTCTGTTAAATTAGCATAATATAAAATCACTTGAGAGTTGTTGTCACCAATATTAATTAAGTCATTATGCAACCTCTGCTTTGTAGGTCAGTTTTCATAGTTTATTGAAGAAACATTTTAAATTTTGGCTTATGAGAAATAATGCAACATCCCCCAACTCTTCTGCCTACATTCCATTCCTACTCATGACTGCCAACTGCATTTGTTTCCTCTGATTTGTGTGCTAGAAATGATACATTTTGAAATTGAAAAATATTGTCAGAATGTGTGAAAGTATACTCTTTCTTAATATGGTTTTATTTTCATTTGTACTTCTGAGCCGTTGATATAAAATGTGCTCTTCTTCTTTTACAAAAAACTTCTACCCTGCCCAGTTTCCTCCCTTTTGTTCTAATCTAAGTTACCATATACATGGCTGGGATTTAAGGGAATGCTTAACGTGTTACAAGAAATACTAATTTTGTTTGTTATGAAATCAATTATTTCATCGATTTAATCAGTATTTTTCAAGAGCCTTGGTTTTTGTAATAACAGCAATGAAAACAACAGTAAAATTTCTTTGCCTTTAAGGGGCATTCAAAATAATAAAGGTTTTTATGAAAAAAGTATTAATAAATATAATAACTTTAAGTAAATACATGAGATGTGAATAAAATGAGACAGATCAAAGTGAAAAGAGCAACTGGGGGAGGGCAGTATTAGACTGGAAAATGAGAGAAACCTTCTCTGAAGAAGGATGATTTGAATTGAGACCATAATATAACATAGACCTAGTGCATGCACAATGATACACTACAATTGTCCAGGAAAATGAAGTAAGCTTGCTGATATCTGAGGAACTTCCAGAAAAACCATATGAGAAAGGAAAAGTAAGATAGGAGATGAGTTGCTGGGATAAATACAGGACAGATTTATTTATGAAAATATAGTCCATAAAAATGTGTTTAAAATTTATGCTACTACAATAGGAGGTCATTGGAGAGTGTTAAAGTGGAGGAATAATATAATCCAATTTAAGATTTTTTAAAGATTTAAAAGATTTTAAGATTATTTTGGTTGTTCTTAGATAACTGACCACAAAGGGCCATACACGGACACAGAAAGAATAAGCTATCGCAGGGTCCAGGGAAGAGATGATGGCCCCCAGGACTACAATACTAATGTGGAGATGAAATGAGAGGTTGGATTTAGGATATAGATGTTGGAAGTGGATTTGGCAGGACTGGCTATGGACTGGATGTGGGAAATGGATAAAGAGAAGAGTGGAGGATAGATTTGGCCTTACGTTAGCTGGACTTTATGCTGGAAGCCTAGTCCTGACACTTGCTGTGAAATCTCAGACGATATTTTATCACTTCAAGACTCTGTTTTCACATCTATATCAGGATAATAATAATTAGAATTGGGAGTATTACAAAAGAAAATTTCTATGCTATGTCTAATAGAGTGCTTGGAAGTCAACAGGTATTTAATCAATATAATATTTCAAAATATGTAATAAATAGGTATTCAAAATATTAATTAATTAATTAGTTAATTATTTTTAGACAGAATTTCACTCTTGCCATCCAGGCTGGAGTGCAATGGTGCTATCTTGGCTCACTGCAACCTCCGCCTCCTGGGTTCAAGCAATTCTCCTGTTTCAGCCTCCCAAACAGCTGGAATTAACAGGCACCCATCACCATGTTGGCCAGGCTGGTCTCAAACTCCTGACCTCATGTGATCCAGCCTTGGCCACCCAAAGTGCTGGGATTACAGGCGTGAGCCACGGCGCCCTGCCTATAATTTATTTTGTCGTTCACTGTGACATCTCCAAGACATTTAATGAAATCTCTCCTGATATCTGGTGAAAGAATGAAAAATGACTGAAGCTGGTGGTAATAATTAGGTGTTGTCATATCTGATTGACTGTACCAAACAAATATTGATTACTGAATTCTGCCATCTGGAAGAATGTCTCTCTCTGCTGTCATCTCCATGCCTCTACCCTTGGCCAGGCAAGTGTTCAGCATTTAGTTAATATTTGGATAAAGTCAGAGAAGACAGGAAGTTTTAGATGACACGAGAATAGAAAGGAGAGCTAATAAAAGAGATGTTGAAATCAGGACCCAAAATATTCTCAACAGGCCAAAAGCATGGGCCAGAACAAACAAGAGGAAACTCGAGAGCTAGAAATGTGAAGTTCTACATTTCTGTTAAAAAAAAAATTAACCTCACACGTACAGGATTAACAGCAACTCATGTGAAAGGGCTTAGCAGTTAGAGTTGACTGCAAGGTCAGAATGAACTTGCAGCATGACTTAACTGCTAAAGTAAAGACGATTTTAGGCTGCATTAATAGAAGTCTAGTGTCAAGGACAAGAGAAGGGGTGGTTCTATTGTGCTCTGTTCTTATTAAAGCCATCTGCAGCATGTCCATTTTTGAGGCCAGGATTTATTCTTTAATTATTAAATAGTGGCAATGTATCATGTAAGATTGAAATGTAGGAGTACAAAACTGTATCAGGCAGAGATCCTGCTCTCAAAGGTTTCACAGAAGAATTAGAAGAAACTGACGTATATGTAAATAAAATACAAGGGAGAAAGAGATAAGTGCCTCAGGAAAGATAGCATTAAAAACTCATATAGATGTTTTAGGTAGATATTGATCACTATCAGCTGTTGTAGAAATCAAAGGAGTTGGACTTCATTCTCTAGATAATGGGACAGTCTCACTGGAAATGTTTGAATTGGTGAATCTGTCTTTCAGGAAAGAAAACAGAAACTAATACCCAGCAATTTATGGATTAGTCCATGTGATCCTCAAAACACTGTCTTGTGTCTGTGGGATTTAGCCACTTTAGGTAGAACCAGAAAAAAAAATGAGAATTGCAAGAAGATAGATTTTGATTCAACATAATAAATAAATTTCTACCTATCATATTATCTTAAGATGAAAAAATTGTTGGTAAACACCTGACCAACCTTTTCAACTCTTTTTGAGGAGTTCCAGCAAAGATTGGATGGCTGTATCTCAAGCTCTACATGAGCTGAGACAGTGGCTGCACTCAGGGTTTCCTTCTAGTCCTAGAGATATAGAGGTCTGTGTTTTCGTGGCATATTAATATGCTGATTATTTAACATGGTGAACAATTATTTCTGTATTTTGTTAGCTTCATATTTGTTCTTTCTATTTTCTATAAAATACCACTATGTATTTTATAACTTATTATATGATTACATTAAAAAGTCTTTTTAACTGCTTTTGACATTATTTTAATTCACATTTTAAAAATTAATTATTACGTATTTTAAGTAATTTGATCAAATTACATTATTTTATCTTTAGTCCCAATAAGAGATCTTACCAAATTTAATTTGAGCGTCAGAATCTTCATTTTAAAATATAAAAGCCATAACATAAAATTAACCACAAATATATATGGTACTGGATTATCAGTTAGTACAGCAACAGGAAAAGTCTAGATCCTGTGTTACTCTATGTTAAACATACACATATACTCAAAGTATAGAAATGGTAATTTTGCTTTCTAATTAATCACTTTCATTTCAAAACCTACTATAGAATATATTTATGATTTGGATCACAAATTATTATTCCAATTTCTTAACATTTTTTACAAAGCAATATGTCCCAAATTTTTGTTAGCTTTATGTTCATTTTCAATATTATCTGTAAAATACCAAAGCATATGCAACAATAACATGTGTCTACTTTTTTTATATTAGAGAAAGTAAAAATCAATCACTATGCTGTCACAGGCAAGGAAACATCCAGGAAACAACGGGAAAGGGGACCACAGCACAGGCTTGCAGTGGTGAATTACACTGTGTCCCAGGGCTTGCAACTAAATCAACAGTGGTCTGATTAATGGTTCCTCCACATAACACTGCTGTATGGAAAAGAAAGCTTTGCAAGTTTTCATGAGGGAATGGTTTTAGTACACCTAGAGGCACAATGTGAAAAAGAATATGTATAAGAAGTTTATTTTTTTAAAAATGTTGATTAAACTTGGACTAATATTTATTAACAGGAAACTTACCCTGAGAAAAATAGACTCCGATTGCACTTTATTTATTTACAAAATTACTAGTTTAGGTAAAATTTGTGTTATCTTTCAGAATTCTATACTAGAAATTCCCGTTTTTCTAGAAAAATCAAGACTATAACTGAAAGACAACATTTATGAAATGTAAAGACCTTTCTCCTGAGAAGTAAAGAAATTAGAATCAGAAAATATTAAATAACAGAAAATGTAAACACATCTTTGCAACTGCTAGCAATTCTCTTTTTACAGAGCCCAAGTTCAATATTTTGTTTAACAATTTTTTTTACATTTTTTTCAAAATTTGATTTTTGACCCTGTGTTTCAATTAGTCCCTGTTTTCAGCAACCAGACTGTCAATTCCCAGTGGTGGGACATCCACTGTCTGCTTCTTTTGTTCCTGTTTCCAGGTAGCAGAAATGTTTTCTGTGGAAAAAAAAAAATGCAATACAAGACATATGAAACAGCCCGTTCAACGAGAACTCCATTTCCATTCTCTCTCTCTACCACAAAACTTCTCTGACTTTTTACATAATCCTTATGCCTTTCCCTTCTTTGTTATTATTATTATTAAATATCATTATTAGCCAGGCACGGTGACTCATGCCTGTAAGCCCAGCAGGCAGATCACCTGAAGTCAAGAGCAGCCTGGCCAACGTGGTGAAATCCCATCTCTATTAAAAATACAAAAATTAGCCAGGCGTGGTGCACATGCCTGTAATCACAGTTACTAGGAGGCTGAGAGAGGAGAATCGCTTGAATCCAGGAGGCAGAGGTTGCAATGAGCTGAGATCCTGTGATTGCACTCCAGCCTGGGTGACAGAGGAAGACTCCCATCTCAAAAAATAAATATTATTATTAACTGAAGATAATGCTTTATTCATATTTCCTTAGTTTTTACCTAATGTTGTCTTTTCTGTTCCAGGATCTCATCCAAGTCGGGACATTACATTTAGTCATCATACCTCCCAAGAATCCTCTTAGCTATGACTTTTTTTAGACTATCTTAGATTTTGATGACCTTGACAGTTTTGAGGAATACTGGTCAGGTATTCTGTAATAGTCCTCTCAATTAAGATTTGTTTGATGTTTTTCCTATGGCTAGACTGAGATCATGATTTTTTTTTTTTAGATGGAGTTTGCTGCTGTTATTCAAACTTGAGTGCAATGGCACGATCTCGGCTCACCGCAACCTCTGCCTTCTGGGTTCAAGCAATTCTCCTGCCTCAGCCTCCAGAGCAGCTGGGACTACAGGCATGCACCACCATGCCCAGCTAATTTTTGTATTTTTAGTAGAGACGATGTTTCACCTTGTTGACCAGGATGATCTCAATCTCTTGACCTCGTGATCCACCCGCCTCGGCCTCCCAAAGTGCTTGGATTATAGGCGTGAGCCACCATGCCCAGCCGAGATCATGAATTTTTAGGAGGAAGAACACAGAGGTAAAATGACATTTTCATTACATCATATCAAGGGTATATACTATCAACATGACTTACCACTATTGACATTAAGCTTGAGGTAGAGTCTGAAAAATGTCTCCAGTGTACACATACTCTTTGTCTCTCCTTTTATACTGTTTTAAAAGGAAGTCACTATGTTCAGCTCATACTTCTTTTCTTCTTTTTTGAAACAGAGTCTCATTCTATCGCCCATGCTGGAGTGCAGTGGTATGATCTCAGCTCACTGCAACCTCCTCCTCCAGGGGTGAAGTTATTCTCATGCCTTAGCCTCTGGAGTAGTTGGGATTACAGGTGCCTGCCACCATGTCTGACTAATTTTTGTGTTTTTAGTGGAGACCAGGTTTCTGCCATGTTGACCAGGCTGGTCCTGAGCTCCTAGCCTCAAGAGATCCGCCCACCTCAGCCTCTCAAAATACTGGAAGTACAGTCATAAGCCACTACACCCAGCCTCAGCTCATACTTTACAAAGTGGGAGTTATACTTCATTTTCCAAATCATCATAAAATCTAATCACAAATTTCCGAGTAACACCACAGCAACACAGAGATAGCACCTTATGCTAGCCATCACCTTCTCCGTGACATAGAGATAGCAACATGTCAGCCAATGTTGTCATGTTCTGGGTACTTTTCCAGCTCCCAACCACAAAGCTTCTAACAACAGCTGTGATCCCAGGTTCTGGGGTCCACAGAGGCATGAACCTGCTGAGTAAGTGTATATAGCAGAAACGATGGCAAGATGGTACGATTCATTAGTTATTCTTCCTCACCTGTAGTTCCTGCTTTTTGCTTACTTTGCTAAGTTTTTCCCTAGTTTTGAATTGATTTTTGGCCTTTCTTTCTCTTTCCATTCTTAGTTCCTTATTCTGCCTTATTTCATAACTGCCCTATTCCCGAGTGTCTTCTTATGGGTCACTCATAATGAGTTAACAACAAATCTCATGGGATAAACCTTAAGAAACATCAGGCACTACTTCCACAGATTGCTGACCACACCCCCATGCCTCCTGTGCTAAAGATGAAATATGAAATTCCTTTGAGCAAAGAATAAAACAAACTATTTCCATGGTAATATCACTACAAATTAGTTTTATAAAATGCATTATTTAGTGTATATAATGCTAATGAAAAGAGATTCTAAAAGCCAGAATAATTCTAATAAAAACAGATTCTAAAAGCCAGTTTTCTGCATGATCTTTCCAAAAAATGAACAAGACATACAGTATCTCCAAGCTATAAATCAGGCACTGAAGGCGTAAAGACCTTTTTTAAAAATGGCCTCTGATATCAAGAAACTTACAGACCAGTTAGCTGCTTCTGTGGTACAGTTGAAAGTTTATCACCAACAGATAGTTTCTTTGCATTTATTCTGAAATTACAATTATTATTGCAACTCTCTGTAAAGGCTATATTAAATTATCTAGCACCACAATTAAAGAATTACACATTAAATAATAACATATTTTTTAAGATTTGAAAGATTGAAAATATGCAATGTTGTTAAGATGTATTTTATTATGAGTTGATTGCTCATATTCTTGGCTGATTTTTAATTAAGTTATTTACTTTCTTTGTGGGAACTCTTTGTATATTTGAGTTACAGCTCCTTTATCTATCATAGATTAAGATGTTTTCTCATGTTTACTCTCTTTTATGTCTTGATCACGTTTTTACCATTTGGAGATTTTCAATTGTACATGGCCACACTTAACAGTTTTCCTACCAGATTTCTCCTTTCATAACCTTTTGACACTCTCACTAAATATGTCAAGTAGAAAATATTAAAGTTCAATACTATGTAAACAATATGAGTACAACTGTGTAAAAATAAACAAAAAAGATAGGAAGAAAATCGTACTTTCAAAATTTTCAAATTCTCTGGATTGATGTGTAAAAATATTTGTTAAATTAATAGTCTAATCTGTTTATAGACTAGACTACTAATTTAACAAATATTTTAAAATACACAGGTATTTCTCAAAAAGAAAATTCATAAAACCCTCCAGTACATACCATCATTTCAGCATGGAAAAGGGAGTATTCTTGGGAATAGAGTAGATGAAGTAAATGCCTGTGAATGTGAAGACATTTAAGCAAATGTCTGTGGAGACTTGATTTTTCCTTTTGGGCTAGACATTCTTCCAAGACTGATAAGTGGATGTTACCTGGACATTGAACTGCTGAGAATTAGAAAGAGCCAAGCTAAAAAACCAAAATGATTGAATCAATAATACATCAATTATTTATTCATATTTGAACAAAGGATCTGTATTTCAGTTAGTAACTGGAATCTGTAAATAATTTGGAAAATAATTATAAATAATTTGGAAAATCATTTAATAGGGATTAAAAGGTCATTCTCTTTTTCATTAAAATACACTGAATACCTCTGAGTCTATAAAATACAGCCATTTAGACCAGAGAAATCAAAGAAAATGTGAGAGTTTTAAAACAGTGTTGGTCAACAAAATACTGAGATTAGCAAAATGGAAAGAAAAGTGTTGCCCGGACAGAGAAAGGAAGGATTTAAAATAACTGTGATCAAGAACAGGAGGCTGAGGAGTAATCTCCAAACCAAGAGAATGTTGTGTGCACTATGCCTGACTCTCTATTCAGCCAATGTGGTCCCTGTGCTGGGTAAGAGTGACAGTGGGACAGCAGCACTGGGAGTATTGGGGCTCTGAAGCCAGTCTCAGCTTCTCCATTTAGTTATACCAGGTGACTTTAAACAAATCGTTTAGCCTCTCCAAGCCACAGTATTTTCAGTTGTAAACTAGGGATAATAGTAATGTTAGCACACAAGGTTAACTGTGGAAAGTATTTGAGATGATGGCTATAGGGAGCAGGGTCCAGCTCTTGCCCCACTGCCTAGACTAGTGCCATCAACACATGGTGGGCGCTCTATGAGTTGCTGAACAAATGAAGAGAAAGCACTTGACAATGACCTAAGATGAGTTATTCCTTTAGAAAGGACAGTGGTTGGTAAATGGTACAGACATGTGTTACATTTGCTAAGCAGAGGGACGGACTGCTATGAGCAAGTCTGGTGTGGGATGCAGTTGTAATGGAAAAGCTAGAATTTGACGTGGCCGTTGATGAATGTGATAAACTTAAACGGATAAAGAACAAGAAATAGAAGACAGCCCCCCCAAAAATAGAGTGAGTATAAGCATTTGAATGATGTCGCACAAATCATTTGTGACTCAAACGGCGAGTGGCAGGTAATGACGTGGAAATGAGGAAAGGTTGGGAGGTGGATTCACCAGTGTTTTATTATTACTATTATGCTTTATAACTTACATGTAGGACATGTATATTTGTTTGTATGTCAAAAATTTAAAAATAATTTTGAAATGGGTTAGAGCTGGAGAGGAAGGCTTGGTGCATTAAATTACTAACTGGAAGGAAGAAGCCTCTAAATTTATGTTTCATGGAAAATACGCTTATCTCATGTTTCTGGTATAACCGTTTCCTCTGCTTTTCTATCATTTTGGAACTATTCGTGTAGACAATAAAATGCTATAAATTTGTTTTAGCAAAGTATTAATAAAACTTTAAAACAGGCATGTTGTTGAATTTTCTTTTTTATCTCAGAAATTCAACTCCTGAACCAATTCATTAACATATTTCTGGACATATTTGTGTTACTACATGACAGAGTATAAGGTTTAGGTCTGAAATAAAGCATCTTAAGTTAATTTAGGGCACAATAGCTTCTTTGGTTTCCTGCTGTTTTACTGGCATAATGCATTTTGTTGAGAAACTGCATCTCATTTCAAAATAATTTGTGTAGAGTTTTTTCATAGGAGTTAGGAGTTTGCTCAAGATGGGGTAGGGGCTCAACTGGCCCCAGGAGCAAGGTTGGAAGAAGGCTAAATTGCACTGGAGGGAAGGATTGGGGGTGGGAAAAGTTGGAGGAAGTATGCATTTCAGAGACAGCAAAAGGTAGAGGAGTTCATGCTGAGACCAGCAGTTCTGGATAAAAGTAAGGAGAGAAATCAAAGTGGCTGAGGGCCAATGTTTGGAGAGAGGAAGAAAAAGCACTGGAGAGGCACACAGCAGGAAAGGCCAGAAAATTTTTAAACAGGGAACATATTCACACAACTCACACTCAAGCAAAATGAGAAAATTTGTGCCCATTCAGTGAAGGAAATTTTGATGCAGAGAATGGACACAAATCTGCCCTTCCAAAGTGCTGGCAAATTCAAATTAGGGCCATCAGAGACTGGTCACTAAAACAGAACAATAACAATATTAAAAATAAAAATACTAGACTAGCAGTGGTTATTTATTGGGAGGTTTCTGTGGGCCAAGACAGGCTAATTGCATTACACAGATTAATTGCCTTCTTCTTTCAACGTGGGTGTCGTTACTCCCACTTTGTAGATGAGGAGAGACCTGAAGAAGTTAGGTAACTTGCCCAAAGTCACAGGATTAATGAGTCCTCAAGGAGGGTAGGAGCTGGCAGAAACTGTGAAGTTTTCTGTGTATATTTAGGGCACTCCCCACCACATCCCAACACTTTTACAAACTTGTCTTTACAATTTTGGCTCATATATCTCCTAAAAGAATTCTGAAAAAGCTTCTACTCGCTGGCACATTTATAAGTTAACATCCGTATTTTTCCAACGTTTAAACAGCTACAAATTCTGTAATATCTGGTATAGTTTAAATATAGACATTTTAAAATAAAACGCTTTCATCACTTTTAATTTATCCAGTGGAACTTATATATTATAGTGTTTTAATACCAATCATTATTCATTTTAAAAATACATGAACAATTTTTAAGTTACTATTTGACCTCTTCCCTTTTCTTCCCTTGAACTCCTAGTTCCATTCCACTTTTCCCCACAAAATTCTATCCTACTGTAATATATCTTTGGGCTTCAAATCACTATACTATAGTGTGCTACGATAAAAACATTTATATACTTTTTAATGTTTTATGTTTAATTTTCTGTGCCTTCATGCTCTAAGAGTTAAAATAATTTCTTCAGATTTGTTATTATTTTAAATATCATTTGTACACAATTGACTAAAACAATGTAAGTATAACCAAAATGTTATTTATTACATATAAAAGTATAATTTTATGAGGAAACATGATTAAATAGTATAGATAGAGCTTTTTTCCAACTGGTTAATGCACTCAAAAATAAGTAGTACTTGCTAAAATGAGTCAGGACTGCATGAAAATGAATAGCAAAAAAGGAGAAAGTGACCGCTTCAGAGAGTAATTTACCAAAGGTATAAAAGTCATCACTGTTATGTCATATTAATAAATAAGGAGAAAAGTAGTGATGACTCACCGTGAGCAGAAGACTGTTGCCATGTTAAGAAAAATATGGTTAATAGTTTATTCCACAAGCAATAAAAACAGTTGAAGAAAATATGTACATTATTTCATACTATAAATGTCAGCTTTTAAAGATTATTCAATTAGATTATTACTTTTTCTCATACTTACAGGCTTAACATGAATTTATCAGAATCTAATGTGAAAGTTTTTAGTTCCTCTTTCATGAAAAATATACGAGACACAAACGGGCACCTTGATTAAATGATTCTTTCCAGAAACGAATATTTTGAAAACTCTCTTTGTCACATAAAGTTGCTTGAAAATATATGTATATTCTCTAGGACAATGCTCCATAGCAAGATGAAAGATTAGGATGTCTTCCTTTTAAAAATAGAAGATGGTAGATATGATATCGTATATTGTGATATAATAAGGAATATATGTGTGGTCTCTGCCCCTGGCTCCTGGCATGCAGCTCCTAAAACCCTTCGAATCTCCAGAGTGATGAGTGTCTTTTGTATACTAGTAAGATGAGTGGTGGTTAGGGGGTTCCTGCCTGGTTTCAAGAAAGAGGCTGGTTGCCAGGGGAACCAATCATCTGATTAGAGGGTTAGAGCTTTCAACTCTGCTCCTGGACTTCTAAGGAGGGTAGAGAGAGTAGAAGAAGTTAAATTGATCACTAGTGGCCAATGTTGTCATCAATCAGGCCTATGTAATGATGCCTACATTAAAAAAATAGTAATAACAAGGTTTAGAGAGCTTCTGGGTTGCTGAACATGTGGAGTTTTCTGGAGGGTAGCCAGCCCAGAGAGGGCCTGGGAGCTCCCTGCCTCCTCCCCCTGTACCTTGCACTATGTATCTCTTCCATCTGGCTGTTCATCTATATCCTTTCTAATATCATTTATTAAAACTGGGATACAATTACTAAAGTGTTTCTCTGAGTTCTGTGAGCTGCTGTAGCAAATTAATTGAATCTGAGGAGAGGGTCATGGGTACCCTGATTTACAGCTGGCCAATCAGAAGCACAGGTCACAACATGGGGCTTGCAACTGGCATCTAAAGTGGGGGCAGTCCTGTGAGACTGAGCCCTCAACCTGAGGGATCTGACTTTATTTCTAGGTAGATAGTGTCAAAAGCTAGTTAAATTATAGTACACTCATTAGGTGTCTGCTGGAGACTTGCCTGGTAGTTGGGGGAAAAAAAACATGTCAGAAGTGCTGAGTTGAGTGGTGGGTGAGAGTCGAAAAGACACTTGTTTTTTTTCCTGTCTCTTAGAGTAGGTGTGAAAGTGGATGCAACAAGTAGAATCCACATTACACCCTTGACCAGAAATGGGTCTTGAAAACACACCAATGAACACCTTGGAAAGTCTGTGGGCACCCCCAAGATTACCAGTGCTCAAATTTCAAGGTTCCTGAGGCCATATCAAATATATTTGAAAAGCGGAGTTGAAAGAACACCAGCTTTAGAATCAGTGGGATATGGGTTCTATCCTACGACTACTGCTCCCAACTCATGTGATCCTGAGCATATGACTTAAGTCCCAGGTTTCTAATCTGTAAACCTAACAGTCCTAATGCTGGATACCCAGGATTGCTGAGAGGATAAATGAGACAGTGTGAATCTCATGGTGCAGTGTCTGGACAAATGTACTCAAGACATATCAATGTACTTTTAGTAAGTTTCTTTATTATCTAACACAAATAAGGGTACTTATTCCACAGGATTTTTGAGATTTAAAACTAGCATTTCAATTTTGCTTTTCCCCCCACTAAAATGTCAGAAATTTTTATTTAACAAGAAGTTTACATAATATATTTAGTAAATATTTATTGAGTCATTATTATGTACCAGACACTGTTCTTGGTGTGTTGGATGCAAAAATAAATAAGACACAGTTTCTGGTTTCATGAATATAACTCAAAATTTGGCCACAGATGGATATACCCACTAACTACTTAATAATGAGTTAATCACTCACTGTATTTTGGATATTTTACTGATTTCTGAGAGGACAATTTCAGTAGGAAGATGAGAAGAGACACTAAATTCTGGTTGTATAAGGAGTAAGTGGGAAGTGGAACAAAGTATATAGCCTACTCCATCAAGAAGTTTAAATCAA
Organism: Leontopithecus rosalia; assembly: GCA_028533165.1. Lineage (NCBI taxonomy): Eukaryota > Metazoa > Chordata > Mammalia > Primates > Cebidae > Leontopithecus > Leontopithecus rosalia. Next base: position 109,843,133 of record CM052651.1, read on the forward strand.
GGTGGAAGAGAATGAAGAGGGTGGTTGATCAGAAAGCAGAGTGAAGGGATGTAATAGATGCTAAGACATTTATAGACCTAGCATGGGGAACTGGTACCTAAGATAGAGAATCAACATTACAGAGGCAAAATGCAGACCAATGATGTGCAGGTCCCAAAGGTGGTGGGAAAGCATGATATTACAGCACAGTTGGAAGTCAGGTAAGAAAGGGAGGCAAGAATAGTGAGTCAGGAAAAGTAAATTTTGATACTGGGTCTGGGATTTCTGATATCAACGCACAGCTCATATCGTCTTTCAATAGAGAGGCATCTTGCTCCTACATCCTTATGTCTGATCCATCAGCAACATCATCACCGGCAGAGCACTGAGTTTAAAAATGAAACTGTGATGATTAACATAAACAAGTGATGAAAGCAAGACAATCAAAATGCTAAATTTTTGACAAACCTCTTTATATGGATTTTATTTAGAATTCAAACAAATATGATGTTTGCTTTATGGCAAGAAGAAAAGAGGAAGTTGAAGTATATGAACTAGATAACAGCCGGATGAGGGGTTGAGTATATACCCATGAAGCTGTGAAACATATGAGTATGTTTCACTCAAGCCAACCCCTTATCTACTGAATTAGGAGTTCCAGGGGTCTGACCCTAGAACATAATATTTTAAGCATTACTCCCCGCTCACCAGTGATTATGATTAATGTTTGTGAACTGGTGATTTAGAACAGACTAAAATTTAAGGTTAAATAATTTACCAAAGCTAGGTGCAAGTCAGTTTTTTCCATTTGAAGTGATGCCAATCAAAAAAAGTTTAGGTGTGAAAATGTCTCGAGAAAGTTCCAGCTGCCACTAACCTCAGCACCACCGTTCCCCACTGCATTTCTATTCAGTGCAATCTACAAACCAGGGTCTTGCAAGTTGCAATACTTGGTTGGGGGTTGCCTCTTGCAGAAGCATTTCTTTACAAGTTCCGTATTCCTCACTCACCATTCCTTTTATGTTTTCTTGTCCAACTACAGCCAATGACACATAATCCCTAAATCTTAAACCTATGTATTCATAATTTTCTAGAGGTAAAAAGGGTGACTCTACTCAAGGTTAGTGTTACTAAGGAAAAAGAAAATCCTGTTCTTTTTTAAAGTATATCATGTGCTATTATTCACTTACTCTGTTCTTAATAAAATAGATTTCAAGAAAGTTACCAACATATTATGCATGATAAATGGAAGGATTAAGGTTGTGTGGCAATTTTATAGTTCCCTGTAGAAAAAAAATATGTTTAAATTATGTGTTTTTAGACTTAGAGTTATACCAGATGTCCAGACATTATTGTATTCTTTCTTCATGAGAAATTCTTTAGGAAATCCACCAAAAGTGATCCTGGTCTAGTTGTTCTCCCTAACTGAAATATGTATGCTTGCATCTGGAATAAATGAAAAATGATAATTAAATGTGTATTTAAGTAAAGGTGAATTGTTTTTAAGTTTGAAAGTACTAACAATCTACTGTTCAACAGTCATTAATGTCTAGATGGTGATGTCTAGATCTCAAGAAAAATTGGAGATAAGTTTATCACTGAGTTCTCACTTTAATGTTGTACATTAGTTAAATATATAAAGGTAAGTAAAGTGAGCAAGTTAATCTTCATTTTAATAATGAAATATTAATTTAATATTAATTGCTGATCACTTAATCAACAATGAACTGGAGATCAGTAAAGTATTTTCATTTCAGTAAGATGATGAGAACAGATACTAAATTCTGGTTGTGTAAGGAGTAAGTGGAAAGTCAGACAAACTATATAGACTACTTCATTAAGAAGTGTATTGGTGTGTGGGATGCAAAATAAATAAGATACAGTTCCTGGTTTCATGAACATAGCTCAAAGTAATATTATCTGACAATAAAGTCAGATCCCTCAAATCTCAACTTCCACTCTCTCTACCCTCATTGGAGGTCAGGGAGCAAAGCTGAAAGCTCCAACTCTCTAATCACTTGGTTGGTTCCTCTGGCACTGGGATATCCCCTTGCACTGACGTAAATATTTAGTATAAATCATTTTTTCTTGAGATGGAGTCTCACTCTGTCACCCAGGCTGGAGTGCAATGGCTTGGTCTTGGCTCACTGAAACCTCTGCCTCTTGGTTCAAGTGATTTTCCCACTTCAGCCTCCCAAGTAGCTTAAGCTACAGGCCTGTGCCACCACACCCAGCTAATGTTTGTATTTTTAGTAGAGATGGGGTTTCACTATGTTGGCTAGGCTGGTGTTGAACTCCTGACCTCATGATCTGCCCACCTTGACCTCCTAAAGTGCTGGAATTACAGACGTGAACCACCACATCCAGCCTAAATCATATTTTTAATCCTCCTAACTATCCTGCTAGTATTACTGGTTTATATATGGACAATTTGAACCTATGCGGTCTGAATCTACAGCCCAAACACAACTACTCTAAGCATTATTTTTTAAAATATGCAGATGTAAAGAATTATAGTTTAGGTATAGAACTCGCCCACAATATGCACCTCAAAAAAATAATAATGGCATGAAGGTAGTGGTAACCTTTCAATGAACTCACAGGACTTATATAGCTCATGTTGTACAAGAATTCAGTAAAAACATTCTCCATGTGAGCTATAAAAACACTTTAGGTCATCCTCTGAAGCCAAATGGATTAAAATCAGCCAGTTTACAAAAAGCAGCCTCAGATGTGATGTAGCCCTATTAGGTTTCAGTAAATAAAGAGGTCAGAAGGAGATAGTTTCCATATGAGCAAAGAGGGCTTGTTTCCTAGATCACACTGTTAATGCCTTTCTCAGGAGCCTACAGTTTTTCACAAACTTTGAAGGGAAACAATGAATTAAATGCCAAATAACAACTCAGAAATCTTAAAATTTATACCAAAAATTCTTAATTTACATATTAATTGCTAGAATACCTAATATTTGCCAAATAGTGTGCTTTGTCTAAGGTTCTTATGACCTATATGGTATAACTAGGTACAGTCATGCACCATATAACGAGGTTTCAATCAACAATGGACCATATATACAATATCTCATAGATTATAATACTGCATTTTTTGGCCGGGCGTGATAGCTCACGCCTATAATCCCAGCACTTTGGGAGGCCGAGGCGGGTGGATCACAAGGTCAAGAGATCGAGACCATCCTGGTCAACAAGGTGAAACCCCGTCTCTACTAAAAATACAAAAATTAGCTGGGCATGGTGGTGCGTGCCTGTAGTCCCAGCTACTTGAGAGGCTGACGCAGGAGAGTTGCTTGAACCCAGAAGGCAGAGGTTGCGGTGAGCTGAGATCACACCATTGCACTCCAGTCTGGGTAACAACAGCAAAACACTCCGTCTCAAAAAAAAAATACTGCATTTTTACTGTACATTTTCTATGTCTAGATACACAAGTACTTACGATTGTGTTGCAATTGCCTACAGTATTCAGTGCAACAACATGCTGCACAGGTTTGTAGGAGAAATAGGCTATACCCTGTAGCCTAGGTGTGTATAGCCTAGAATATACCATGAAAGTTTGTGTAAGGACACTCTATGAGGTTCACTCCGGAACAAAATTACCTAACAGTGAATTTCTCCAAACGTGTCCCAGTCACTAAATGATGTGTAACTATACACAGATGAGAAAACTAAAGTTTCATGTTACGAGATGGTATTTGATCCCAACCTGACTGTGCTCATTCACTACACTAATTCTAGCCTGTGAAGAACTCGGGACATTTCAGGAAGAGAGATGCTTTAAATGGTTTTAAAAGACAAATAAACAAAAAAGAGCTAGAATAGTGACCAGGTGAGAAGAAAAGAGATTAAATAGTATGACTCATTCAGAGACTCTTTAAAAAGGTGTAAATGTGCTAAAGTTCGCTGAGCATGGTAAGTGTGGAACATCTATTTGTCATAACTGATAAGGTTCTAGTCCTCTAGGGGTAACACCTGTAGAAGGTGGGGACATGCCTGTAGCTGGCAATCTGGGCATTGCAGGATAATTTGTTTAGCTAGTCTTTGGGCAAGTTGAAATTGCTTAGTTGATTTTCTCCAATTTTGGTGGAAAAATTGATGTGATTGGGTGTCTTGGTCAAGCAGTGACATTGTGACCTGCAGGTCTGCTTTATCATTCCCATAAGCCAGTGGGCCAGGCAGTGAGCTGTGGACTCGAATATGTGTGATAAAAATAGGATGTGTTGATAGATCTAGCAATTGCCGAAGTTGAAGAAAAGGCACACAGGGTGGGCTTGAGAGTAGACTTAATGATGGCTATCTCAAGGTTCTGCAATAAATAAACAGAGTAGGAAGAGTCACTAACAATATTGATGGGCTGAGCGGGAAGGTTTCCAGGGTGTGGTGGTGGGCGCCTGTAATCCCAGCTACTCGGGAGGCTGAGGCAGGAGAACTGCTTGAACCCAGGAGGCAGAGGTTGCAGTGAGCTCAGGTCACGCCATTGCACTCCAGCCTGAGTGACAGAGCGAGACCCTTTCTCAAAAAACAAACAAACAAAAACAAAACAAAACAAAACACAAAAAAACATGTACACAATTCCCAGCACCTTTCTGTAGAAATGAGATTTCTTTGCACAGTAGCAGGAGAGAGAGAGATGGAGAGGGAAAGTGCCACACCCTTTTTAATCCATCAGATCTTGTGAGAATTCATTCACTATCAGAACAGCAAGGGGGAAGTCTGCCCTTATTATTCAGTCACTTCACACCAGGCCCCTCCTCCAATAAAAGAGATTACAATTTGACATGAGATTTGGGTGGGAACACAGAACCAATTGTATCACATGCTTAATGCGGAGCTGCGTTAGCACTGAGAAAACAGGGTATAGGCTGGGAGAAGGAAAGGTGCTAAGGTGATTCAAGTAAGGGCCTCTGTTAAGAGGGGAAGAAAATGATTCTGTTCCCTGGTTTTGGTTGAAAACCACTGTAAGCCTCAGTTTCTGGGCTATGTGGTTGAAATGACTATTGTACAATTAAATTCACATGCATATACTGACTTATTTTTCCTATTTGAGATATTGAAATCAGATAACTGTTTATATAATGTTAACATATTTCCAAACAATTAAGCATATTATATGACAAGTTCTTTCTTTATAACATTGTTTCCTAAATATTCTACACCTGGTCTACTTTGTGAAATTCCTCCACAAAAATGTAAGCCCTTATTTTCCCGCATATTTTAGTCACTGGGGCATTCTTTCTCTCTTATCTCTGTGTGGCCTAGGCTTCCTCACAGCATGATGGCTTTGTTGTAAGAGTAAGCATTTCAAGGAAATGCAGAGCAGCCTTTAAGACATGGTCATAGAAGTCAAATAGTGCCAGTTCAACCACAGTTCCCATCCAGATTTAAAGGGAATTAATAAAGACCCATCCTCCCCAGTCTTGATGGGAAGAATATCAGTGTCACTCTGTAAGAAGTTCGTGTGTGATTAATATAGTATAATAAATAACTAAATATAAATATGGAGCAATTTTAGGAAAATACAATCTGCCACAGTTTATCTTCTGGCCACAATTTATATCCCTTCCGCTTGGGAAATACACTCATTTCTTCTCTCAAGAACCGTAGGACCATATCATCACTTTATAATCAGCTCAAAATCCAGGATCTTGTTAATTAATCAGGTTGAAGTGTGGGTAAGTCTCAGATATAGTTCCTTAGGTTCAGCTCAATGAGTACAGTTCCTATCAATTAAAGACTTTTAAAATAAAGAAAATTATCTACTCATCCTCATATTCAATACACAATGGTGAGACAGGTGTAGGACAACCACTTTGAACACACCCATTCAAAAAGGGTGAAAGTACGTATGTTTATTGCAGCCCAATTCACAATTGTAAAGATGGGGGACCAACCTAAGGACCCATCCACGAGTAAATGGATAAAGAAGTGGAATATATATGCCATGAAATTTTATTAAGCCAAAAAAAGGAATGAAATAATGTCTTTTTGCAGCAACTTAGATGGAGCTGGAGGCCATTATTCCAAGTAAAGTAACTGACGAATGGAAAACCAAACACCTTATGTTCTCACTTATAAGTGAGAGCTAAGCTATGAATATGAAAAGTCACACAGAGTGGTATAACGGACACTGGAGCCTCAGAAGGGAAGTGGGAGGCTGTGGGATAACAAACTGCATATTGAGTACAACATACATTACTTCGATGATGAGTGCACTAAAATCTCAGAATTCACCGCTATATCATTCATCCATGTAACCAAAAACTAGTCTACTCCAAAAGCTATTAAAATGAAAAAAAAAAATCTTTTAAAGAGTAAAAGTGTGAGGCCCACAAGAGTCAACCGGACTCCCAAGAATCAATAGTCCTTACCAATTCTGATATCCAGAGGCACATAATGTTAGTTTCCTGACCAGGGCTTATCCTATTATTGCCTGAGAGTTGTTCCGTGTGGGTCCTGGCCCTACCATAAAGGCTTTCGGGTTCACCTCTGGCTTACCTTTTCATTTTCATAAAATTCAGCCCATATTTGCAGTAGAATAGATTTTTACGCCTGCATCCTACTCATAAAAGTTAGGAAGCCCAAAGACCTCTTTTCTTTTTGTCTTTTTCCTCCCTGTTTCTTTCAGTTCAAGCTGGTATTATTCTTTTAAAAACTTTCAAGCTGGACACAGTGGCTCACAACTGTAATCCCGGCACTTTGGGAGGTTGAGGCGGGTGGATCAGAAGGTCAGGAAATTGACACCATCTTGCCCAACATGGTGAAACTTCGTCCCTACTAAAATACAAAAAATTAGCCGGGCGTGGCGGTGTGCGTCTGTAATCCCAGCTACTCGTGAGGCTGAGGCAGGGGACTCTCTGGAACCTGGGAGGCGGAGATTGCAGTAACCTGCGATCACGCTGCTGCACTCCGGCCTGGCAGCAGAGCGAGACTCCCACGCGCGCGCGCGCGCACACACACACACACACACACACACACACACACACACACCCCTTTCAGGTTTTTGTGTGCCAGTTTGTAATCCGTTTACAAATCTCTTTGAAAGACACTGTTATTTCACTTCCTGGGAGCTTTGTGAGCCTGAAGGAGGAACACATCTTTAAGATTTTCGGAAGTCATACTGCACAACAGAGGTTGTGCAAAACATTCCCTTAAGATCCTTACAGAGTCTTTTTCTGTTTGGAGGGATCTGTGAGATGCCATCTCAAATCCTTCTGTAGTCTTAACAAGGGCTTCATTTTTAGACCAAGTTTTCCTTTCAGTACCTTGAATTTTATCTTTATCTAGAGCCATTGTTTAACTTTAGAAACATTTGCTATCTGAAGAGGCTGAGAAAAAAAGTTTTATTCATTTACTTATTTTTAAATATACAAGTCTTGGTATCTTTACATTAATTTTTTTTTTGGCCCTATCTTGTCTTTCCTATAGGATTTTATTACAAGCAGAAAAAAATCAGGTGACATTTTTAATAATCCTTCGGTTAGTATGATATCTTTATGAATTTGCACAGAGTCTTGTTTGATTGGACTTGAAAACATGATTCGTTTTATTTTTCTGGCTTATTAATCTTTCTGAAAGCACACATTTTAGGTTTTATTGAGCAAGACTAATTTTCTTTTATTTTCTAATTTTTTAATGAATATATGTAATTTTTAATGAATAGTTCACTTTTGATTTATCTTAAAGTATATTTAATTGTTCTAGTTTGTTAAATTCTTTCCCGTTGAGCATTTAGAACTATAAAATGTCAGAGAACCATTTGGCCATACGTATTATTATTTATTTTTATTTTTTCTTTGTTACTTGTTTCTTTACTTTTTGTTTGTAATTAGTACTTTTAATTTTTAGATAGCTAGAGGCAGGATTAAACCTTATTATTTTTATTACTTTTTATTGCATTGTTGTCAGATAATGTGATTTATATAAAATCGTTGATTTATTTATTTATTTTTTATTTTTTTCTCCTTCAAGAATCTTTCTTTTCTTTTCTCTTCAGTCTGATACTTTCAAAGACCATTCCATATGTCTTTGAGAAACTTGTATTTGTTGTTTATTGTATGTACATATATATAATATATAATATATTAATATATTATATATAATATACAGCATATTATATATAATATATATTATATAAACAATTATATATTAATATATTA
>CM052651.1:109851778-109916135 GCA_028533165.1 Leontopithecus rosalia
TATAGTATATATATTATTGTATATATATACAAATTATATATATTATATATATTATATATATACAAATTATATATATTATATATATTATATATATATACAAATTATATATATATATATTGAATCTATATAATTTCTTCTTACTTAGTCTGCTTTTACTGGATATTTTTTAACCCAATCTAAGATCATGTCTTTTTTTCATAAAGAGAACTTGTTTCTCCCGACTTGTCTTCCCGTTCCCACCCTGTGACATCAAACATTTTATTAATTATTTCTTAAAATTCAGATCATAGTTTTAAAAATTATAAATTAATGTTTAAATTAATGCAATCCACTAGCTCTTTTGCTCACCACTGTTTCTTATATCCCACAACTTTTTCTCTCTTAAATTTGTGTTTTGCTAGAGTTAACCTTGACTTCTTCTCCAACCTTCTACTCTAACTACTCACCCAACCCGAAATCCCTGTTTATTTCTGAGCTTTAGTTTTGTAATTCAGTTTTTTTCTTTGTCTCATATCAGTCAAGACAAAAAAATCAATAACAACCTATTATTATTTATGCTTATCCCTTTGAGTTTGTTTCTAAAGCAAGAGTTTTTTTTCTACTTGAGGAGAATTCAGTGAACAACTCGACTGTCATTTATTTTTCGTTTCAGTTTTTTAAACAATTGTTAAACTGTAGAAGATATTATATGTTTCTCATTCTTTGAATAAGTTGAAATACATAGAAAAGTGGGAGCCAACAAAAGACACTATAAATCAATAGATTTGTTGATGAATTGCATTGAATTAAATTCTAGTTAATATCTTGTTTAAAACCAGGAAAATTTGAGAATATGGTCAGTAGTTCTGTACTGAAACCTTATTTCGTCTTTATTTTCCACACGAAAACTCTACACAGAAGATGATTATTATGAGAAATAAAAGTGATATTGTCCTAACTAAAGCAGGGAATCCACAACACAACTGCCCACTCTGTCATCCCCCTAACACAGTACCTCTCTTTCACATGGGTCTTTGAGAAGCCCCATGAATCCCCAGAGGTATATCAGAAGACTTAAACACTGACGTAGTATACCCGAACGGTTTCTTGTAAGTCAACGTCTTTGTGGTTCGTTAATCAAACAATGCTTTAATGGCTTTTATCTTTGGACTTTTGTGAAGGAAAAATATGAGTGATTATATCTCGAGATTCTAAACTCAAGAGCCATATGGTAGCCTAAAAAAGATAGATTTCCATTCAAAATAGGTGAACATGAAAGTAACCAATAAAATCAAAACAATTCTTTGCTTATCCAGTACAAGAAACTTCGCGAGTGTTAAATAAATACCCAGCTAGTCCCCAAAGAGAAAAACCACATTTGGTTATAGTTTAGCATAACTGTGGTGTGGTACCTAATAATCTGTGCTCACTGACTCCTCAGTTAGAATGCCTGTGTTCTAATTTTATATGGGTATTTATTTTCTTCAGAAACTGACTTATGTATGATCTGAATACACATCTCTGCATCACAAACACCTCTGCACCTGATGCTGATACCCGTCACTTCACACTAAATTTTCATGAAGCAACTCTGCATTTACTCAAAATGAAGCTGAATAAAAAACTATTCAGGGCCTGATAATAAGTATGTTCTTTTTTTGTCTAAAAATCTGATTTGCTTTCAGATAGCTAAACATGTCTTTCTGAGATTCTAAATATTTATTTAAAAAGCTCATCTAACTCATAAAATAGCAGAGTCATCTTTTACAAATCATGAATGAAAGTTACATGCAATGCAAAAGCTGAATTCGGTTATTTTGTAATGCAAAGTCCTGCTGAGCTTCTTTAAACCCAAACTTTAATATAATTTTTTCAGTTTCAATATAAAATCTAATCAGTATAAATGATATTTATTTTCTCTCTTGATATGTACATATTGTGAGTTAAATAGGAGTAAAAGATATTTTATAATAATAAATTTTCCAGTCAATTTGATTTTACAGCTATACTTTCTCAATTGTTTGAATATCCTTTATCATAAAGTACATCTAATTTGTAAGTAAAGCTAAACTAGATTATGAGTAATCTCAAATTATTTCTTATTAGACCACATAAAATTTTCCTAGTCAGAGGAATTGATAATCCTGATATTTGGTCTTCAAATTTCATATTATACTTTTTTCAACCATTTTATTGCTTTTCACTTGGCTTAATTCTATATGTGCTGCTGGAGAACTACAAAAGAAAGTCATATGTCCAAACAGAATATGAACAGCATGTGATGCAGCCTTCTGAACATTATTTTGACATCCCTAATAAAAGTCAGGACATACTTCAAAGTATACATCAAGAACTATTACTTATAAGCCCAGAGCAAACCAAATGGAAAATAATATCCTCAGCAATTTAATTTGGATTACATTCATCCATGTTTACTTCCTTCTGTACACTTAGACACACTAATGCTAAAAAAAATTAATGTTGGCAAGAGGAGCTATGCTAAAAACTTTTCCTAAGACATGATTCCCTCTTATCTTTTGGAATGCATAATCTGTAAATTTTACTGACAGTGTAAATCAATCAAAAGTGCTTAGAATGCCAAATGAGTGTATGCTTCATAGTTAAGTGGACAATAATGGAAAAGATGAAAAACATTACTGCACCCCTGGTATTGCTGAGAACACTTATATAATTACACAGCTCATCAGCCCCTGCCAACTAAAAGGGCAACAGCCAGGTGGAGCATCTTGATTTGCCACATCGTTCTTTATCAGGAATGTTCAAAAATATGTTATTAAATTTGAAAGAGATAAGAGTCAAAGATCAGCTTTTAAGCCTCCCAGAAAAATGTATTTTCTTTTTCTCCTGTCAGCCTTGTTTTGGGAGCAATAATTTCAGTCAGAAAATATGAATACTTTTTTATGAAGGCTGCCACTGCTCAGGGGTGAACCCAACTATAATCTTCTTTGACATTTGCAATAATTTTGAGTCTTTCCTGTGTGAAATTGTTTTAATAAATCCAACTCATAAACAATTGTATAACCAGTGGCACACCCAAAAAGGTACAAGCTCTCTTCACAGGAAGAGAATAATTCATAAGAACTTTCAAAGTTAAATGAAAGAATAAAATGAAGCAAACAAAATTCTTCTTTATCAGTATCTGTCATTTATCAAGATCTAGGAAGGATAAAGTTATACTCACAATGAACAGTCAGCTATAGATTTTATTTAAGTATAATTTTAGTGCAGTTCTAAATTATCAATGTTTCTTCATTAGAGTCACTAGAAAATACCCTGTTTTGGTTCTGACTGGATGTCTTATGTCTGTACTCATTTGGTTACAGGTTGGTCCTTTTCCTGTTCTTTGGCTTCTCATTATCCATGTCAGATTGTTTCTTTCCATATAGAAGAGCTGCTATGCACCCTGCAAAATATTCTGTCTCTGAAAATGTCCAGTACACATATTTACAATATAATACAATTTCTCAAACAAATATGTTTACATCAATAGCTGTGTGGGTTGTACCTTCTATTGAAAAAATGGTTGTTAGAGAAGCATTGTGTAGCATCCCTGTCTTCACTTCACAAGAAGCCACACACCTTCTAAGAAACGCCACCCTTTCTGTTCCTTAGTTCTACCATGGATTTTATCAAGCACTTTAGGTTAGCAGAATAGTGGAAGAAAAAGGAAAACAAAATGGTTACTCAATACTCATGTGGCAGACTAGTCACATCATACATAGGCCATGCTTTTTCTCATTTAATTAGTAGAATAACTCTCTGAGGTGGGTATTTTTATCTTTAAGTTAAAACTAAAGATATCAAGCTAGACTTCAGGAGGTTAAGATCCTTGCCCAGGTAATATCCAGGTTGTTGATGGAGCCAAAATGGGAATAATCTCTGAGCCTCAGCCTGTTTATTTTATAATATCTAGACTCCATGGAACCCAAAAACATGCTTGTCATTAGAAATAAGCCCTTTACTCTGTGGTTATTCTTGGCTTCATACTATCAAATTTACTCCTATTTCCTTATCCTGCCTCACCTTACAGAAGCAGTTGAAGTAAAAATAATCACTTGTGGCTCCTCCGGAAGTTTTTTGTTCAACAATTTTATTACCCCTACAGAACTGATCTTATACAGAAAGGACTTAGTATTGTCTGTGCCAAGGCAAGAGGACTTACAACTGGTGATCCTCAAGACATGTTTTTGTATTAATGTTTAATACGGTCTTTAGAAACTTGAAGATAAGAATGGAAGACACACTTGCTCATTTTGCCATCTGCAGCCTTGCGTGCAAATTTACACACAAGAAAAATAGAGAGCACTGGCTAGCATCCTTACAAATTAAGGAAAATGTGAAAATTGAACTCAATAAACTAAAAAGAGAAACAGAATTAAATTTAGTAAAGAATGTCTGCCCTCACCACTCTTATTTGGCACACTGCTGGAAATTTCTAGACACTCAGTAATGCAAGAAAAAGAAAATCAAAGTAAATAACTTGGAAAAGAAGAAATAAAAGTCCCTATTTGCTGATGATATAATAAGGATCAATGAAGAAGATTTCAAGGGACTTACAAAACCCCGTTTAGAATTAATAAGTGAATTCAGCAAGGTTTCAGGATTCAAGATAAACCTAGAAAAAACATTATATTTCTATATACTAGCAATAAACACATGGACACTAAAATTTAAAATGCAATGCTACATATAATAATTCAAAAAATTAAATTCTTAGGTATAAATTTACCAAAACACATTTAGGACTTGTATGCCAAAAACTAAAAACCAATGTCAAAAATAAATAAATAAATAAAAGATGATCTAAACAAATGCAAAGACCAACATGTTCATGATTTGGTAGACTCAACAAAGCAAAGCTTTCTGTTCTCCCCAAATTGATAAAAAGGGTTAACGCAATTTCTATCAAAATCCCAGCAGGGGCCAGAGAGGTGGTTCATGCCTGTAATCCCAGAACTTTGTGGGGGTCAAGGTAGGTGAATCACTTGAACCCAGGAGGCAGAGGTTGCAGTGAGCCGAGATCACATGACTGTATTATTGACTAGACAACAGAGTGAGACTCTGTCTCAAAAAAAAAAAATCCAACCAAGGTTTATTTTAGGTATATATATTTAAAGACTAAAGAACTAGAATAGCTAAAACAAATTTCAAGAAGAATAAAGAAATCAATTAACCCAATTTTAAGACTGATTATATAGCTGTAGTAGTCAAGACTGTAGTATTGGCAGAGGAATAGACACACACATTACAGGAATAGAATGGAGAACCCATATGTAGCTGCCTACACACATGCTGAAATGCTTTTTGTCAAAGATGTAAGAGTAATTAAATGGAGAAAGGATAACCTTTTCAATAAATATGCTGAAACAACTGGACATCCAAAGGCAAGAAGAAATGAAAAGAGAAGGATAGAGAGAGAGGGAGAGAAAGAAAGAAAGAAAAAGAAAATAAGAAAAAGAAAGAAAGAAGGAGGAAGAAAGGAGAGCGAGAGAGAGAAATGAAGGAAAGAGAAAGAAAGAATAACAAAGGGAGAGGGAGGAAGCGAGGGAGGGAGGGAGGGGAAGGTGGGAGGAAGGAAGGAGAAGAAAGAAAGAAAGAAAGAGAGGGAGAGAGGGAATAAATGAGAGAAAGAAAGAAGGAAATAAAAAAGAAAGAAGAGAGAGAAAGAAAGAGAAAGAAAAAGAAAGAAAAGAGAGAGAGAGGGAGGTAGGGAGGGAAGGAAGGAAGAAGGAGAGAAAAGAAAGAGAGCAGGAAGGAAAGAAAGAAAAAAGGAAGGAAGGAGAGAGAGAGAGAAAGAAAGGAGGGAGGGAGGAAAGAAAAAGCGAGGCAGGGAGAGAGGGAGGGAGGGAGGAGAGTGAGGGAGAGAGACAGGCCAAACCAAATGTCATACCTTAACAGTATACAAATTTAAATGGATCAGGGAAAGAAATGTGAAATGTAGAAACTATAAATATTTTAGAAAAAATAGGCAAAAATATTTGAGACTGAAAGCTAGACTTGACAGCAAAATCACAAGTCACAAAAGAAAAAATGGATAAACTGGTCTTTGTTGAACCCTAAAACATTTGTTCTATGAAATGTTATAAACAGCCTAAAGGGGAAATTCAATAGTTCTTTATTTAAAAAACTCTAAATAAACTAGGTATTGATGGAACATATCTCAAAATAATAAAAGCCCTTTATGAAAAATCTGCAGCCAATATCATACTGAATGGGCAAACACTGGCAGCATTCCCTTTGAAAACTGGCACAAGACAAGGATGCCCTCTCTTACCACTCCTATTTAACATAGTACTGGAAGTTCTGTCCAGGGCAGGCAAGAAAAAGAAATAAAGCATATTCAATTAGGAAAAGAGGAAGTCAAATTGTCTCTTTTTTGCAGATGACATGATTGTATGTTTAGAAAACCCCATTTCCTCAGCCCAAAATCTCCTTAAGCTGATAAGCAACTTCAGCAAAGTCTTGGGATACAAAATCAATGTGCAAAAATCACAAGCATTCCTATACACCAATAACAGACTTAAAGAGAGCCAAATCATGAGTGAACTCTCATTCACAGCTGCTACAAAGAGAATAAAATACCTAGAAATATAACTAACAAGGGATATGAAGGACCTCTTCAAGGAGAACTACAAACCACTGCTCACGGAAATAAGAGAGGACACAAATGGAAAAACATTCCATGCTCATGGTTAGGAAGAAACAATATCGTGAAAATGGTCATACTGCCTAAAGTAATTTATAGATTAAATGTTATCCCCATCAAGCTACCTTGCCTTTCTTCACAGAGTTGGATAAAACATCTTAAATTTCATATAGAACCAAAAGAGAACCTGCATAGCCAAGACAATTCTAAGGCAAACAAAACAAAACAAAAAACAACAAAGCAGAAGGCATCATGCTACCTGACTTTAAACTATACCACAAGGCTACAGTAATCAAAACAGCATAGTACTGATACCAAAACAGAGATATAGAGCAAAGGAACAGAACACAGGCCTCAGAAGTAATGCCACACATCTACAAGCATCTGATCTTTGACAAACCTGACAAAAAACAAGCAATGGGGAAAGGATTCCCTGTTTAATAAATGGTGTTGGGAAAACTGGCTAGCCATACACAGAAAGCTAAAACTGGATCCCTTCCTTACACCTTATATAAAAGTTAACTTAAGATGGATTACAGATTTAAATATAAGACCTAACACCATAAAAACCCCAGAAGAAAACCTAGGCAATACCATTCAGAACATAGGCATGGGCAAGTACTTCATGGCTAAAACACCAATAGCAATGGTAACAAAAGCCAAAATAGACAAATGGGATCTAATTAAACCTAAGAGCTCCTACACAGCAAAAGAAACTATCTTAAGAGTGAACCAGCCACCAACAGAATGGGAAAAAATTTTGCAAACTACCCATTTGACAAAGGGCTAATAACCAGAATCTACAAATAACTTGAGCAAATCTACAAGAAAAAAACAACCCCATCGAAAAGTGGGTGAAGGATATGCACAGACAATTCTCAAAAGAAGACATTTATGCAGAGAACAAACACATGGAAAAAAGCTCATCATCACTGGTCATTAGAGAAATGCATATCAAAACCAAATTGAGATACCATCTCATGACAGTTAGAATGGTGATCATTAATAAATCAGGAGATAACAGATGCTGGAGAGGATGTGGAGAAATAGGAACACTTTTACACTGTTGGTGGAGTGTAAATTAGTTCAACCATTGTGGAAGACAGTGTGGTGATTCCTCAAGAATCTAGAACTAGAAATATCATTTGACCCAGCCATCCCATTACTGGATATATACCCAAAGGATTACAAAACATTCTATTGTAAAGACACATGTTCACATGTGTTTATTGCAGCACTGTTTACAATAGCAAAGACTTGGAACCAACCGAAATGATAGACTGGATAATGAAAATGTGGCTCATATACACCATGGAATTCTATGTAGCCATAAAGATGGATGAGTTCATATGCTTTGCAGGGACATGGATGAATCATTCTCAGCGAACTGACACAAAGAACAGGAAACTACACACCGTATGTTCTCACTCATAAGTGGATATTGAACAATGAGGACACATGGACACAGGGAGGGTAACATCACACACCAGGGCCTGTAGGGGGGTGGGGGAGAGGGGAAGGATAGCAAGTATTTACAAACCACATATTTACAAAAAAGGCTACTATTGAGAATATATTTTTTTTAAAAAAACTCTCCAAACTCAACAGCTAAAAAGCAAACAATTAATTAGAAAACTTGCAAAAGACATGAACAGAGTCGTCATCAAAAAAGATTCACAAATGGCAAACAAGCACATAAAAAGATGTTAAATAATTTATGGAATATTTCAAAATAACTAGAAGAGTGGACTTAGAATGTTCCTAAAACAAAGAAAAGATAAATGTTTAAGGTGATGGCTATTCCAGTTAACCTGATTTGAACAACACAGTGTACGTTCATATCAAAATACCACATGTAGCCCATATAACTATTATGTATTCACAAAAACTAAAAATTGATTATCCATTAGGAAAATGCAAATTAATGTCACAATGAGATAGCATTGTATACCTAGCAAAATGGCAAAAATTTAGAGGTAGTAACACAATATGCTGGTGAGTACGTGGAGAAACTAGATCACTTATCCATTGCTATTAGAAATGTAAAGTGGTACAGCCACACTGATGAACAGTTTGTCCGTTTCCTCCTATGATTTTTTTTTTCTTTAGAAAGATTTTAAGAACTAAATATGCAACTACTCACCAACCCAGCAATTGTACTTCTGGTCATTTATCTCAGAAAAATGAAAATTTCCATAAAAAATCTATATACAAGTGTCCCTGGCAGTTTTATTTGCAATAGTTAACAACTAGAAATGGCCCCAATTTCTTTCAATAGATAAATAATTAATCAACCATGATACTTGATACCATGGAATAGTACTCAGTAATAAAAAATAAACTTTTGATACAGCCAAGAACATGAATGAATCTTCAGAGAATTATGCTGTGGGAAAATTGAATTCCAAAAAGTTACATACCGTAAAAGTCCCTTTATGTAGCATTCTTGAGATGACAAAATTATAGAGTTGGAGAAAAGATTAGTGGTCATCAAGAATTAAGGATCTTTTTGGTGAAAGAAATGTTTTGTATCTTTTCTCTTTTCTTTTCTTTATTTTTATTTTTATTTTGAGACAGGGTTTTGCCCTGTCACCCAGTCTGGAGTGCAGTAGTGCGATCTGTCACGGCTCACTGCAGCCTCAACCCAGGCTCATACAATTCTCTTGTCTCAGCTTCCAAAATGTTAAAATTACAGGCATAAGCCACTGCACCCAACCTGTTTTGTATCTTGACTGTATCAATGTCAATATCTTGTTTGTGATATTATACTCTAGTTTTCCAAAATATTATCATTATGGGGAAGTAAATAAAGAGTACATGGGATTCCTGTATATTATTTCCTAAGATTGCATGTGAATCTATTATTATATCACACACAAAAATTTTTAAGTAAAGATATTTAAAGATTGAAGTAAACAGTATACTAGAAGGGTCACCAGTTAAAGTCGGTAAAATCAAGTATAAATTGATCTTCAAAAAGAACAACTGGACCAGAGAAATTTTAAAGTATTTTTTGAATTATTTTAATTTATAAGAAACAATATAAAAATGTCATTCACTCTTGTACCTGCTCAATACTTCATTTATTTATTCAGTGGAGTCTTATTTGAAATTAACTAAGAATTTTGAGGGCATTATCCTTCCCATGACACTTACAATTGTGTAGAACATTAAAAATGCAGTTTCTCTTGGACTTTCAACATCGACTTAAAATGTTTCTATGATGATATTTTATTATATACAAACATGAAATTAAGGATTATATCTTTAGGGTTACTGTACTTATCCAACAACAAAGTAAGTGCTGAAATCTGTGGCAGTGCCTGGCTATAACTGCCATGCTTATCCAAATGATCTGAAATGTGCCTGTGCAAACATAAATATACAAAATGTTCAAAAATTAAAACACTAATGTGACATTAGCAGAAGTAATATGCAGACTCTTTAGGGTCCATAGATCATGTGGGGAAAAGTCTAAAGAGTTTATTTGCAAATAAATAAAAATGAAAACCTAATAAAGTGATAACCACAAAACCTTGCAGATTAAAAAGGAATCATCTAATGATGGAAATAGATGTATAATACAGAATGTATTTCTCTAGTCCAGCTCAGAAAGAGCTGCTATTGGTGACAGGAAAGAATGGAAGGAATATCTCAACCAAAAGTGAACCAAAAATAGAATTTTAAAACTGAAAACTACATCAAAAAGAGAAAGGATAAAATGAACTGAGCCACCTGGGGTGAAACAAGAGATTCTGAATAAGTAAGGAACACTTAGTAAGTGTGCAATTTTTCTGAGAGCAGATGCTGTATTTACACAGATACATAAGAAAATCAGATTTTATTAACAATTAACACAAGAATGATGGTTATGACCTGTCACTAAATATGGCTGAAAAATTCCCTCCTTGATGTCATTAAATACAGAAAGTAAAAATTTTAATCTGCTTGAGATTTATTTATATTAGTAAACATTAAAATTGACAGATGGTTTAAATAAAGAGAATTTAATTAAAAAATAATTACAAAGTTAAGGGAGAGTTAAGGAAACTTATAAATGATTTAGAGGCATCTAGAAACTAGCAACAAGGAAGAATCAGTTACCCACTCCTGGGCTTGAAGGGACAGAGGAGAAAGAGAGCACATTGAGGCTTAATCTTGGAGAGGGATCACCCAGCAGAGCTACAGTCCTGCAGAGATGCAGTTACAACCAAAGATATCAGCTTGTATTCTCTCTTTCTCCTTCCATTCTCCTCAAATGTCCAGCCTTCTAGAGAGGGCACCCAGGGAATGTAGTCTATAGACAGAATTTGAGAAGTCAATAATTGTTGTGAAGGTAAAAGAGACAAAGGGAATAACCAAGACATTATTTAACCAGAATACTATGTAAAGGTATCACTCAAATGGCAATAAACCTATTTCAAACTCTTCAAGATTCATAATCCTGGACCACTTTCACATCTACTTCCTAAGAAAAAAATGGGAAATTCATGGTAATCATAAAGTAGTGGTTTACAAAATTTGACACTGAAGTTAGATGTTTTACCTCTGTAAGAATAAAAAGGTATTGCAATAGCCTTCTGTGATGCCTCTCACCAGGTCTCTGTATCACAGAAAGCAGATTTCCCAATCACCAGAGGTTTTAGCTAATTTTTAAGAGTAGCAAAAATCAAAGTTTTAAAATAGCACTTCAAGGATTTGAACATGGGTAATGGATGTTCTTACTATATGATTAGAATATCAGTTTGAGATACATGAGATGGATTATTTGATACCATAAATAAAACTTTTCTTATGACGAAGAAAAAGTTTGTTAAAATGTCAAGATTCAAGTTTTATTGACTGGATCAAAACAATTAGATAAATCATTCCTTCAACATTATTGATTGAAGGCAGTCCTTCATCTAATTCTATTATAAAATATCCCACAACCCAGGTATTAAAATCAGACATCAGTATTCATTATAAAATTTTCTAGGTATATTTTTAAACCTTTACAAATTGATCACTTTACTAAAGGATTAAGAGAATTATTATTTAAGTTTAATATTATGTCATTCAGTTTAACTTTGTATTTCCATAAATGTTAATTTATAGGACAGCACTAAATATAAATTTTAATACTCCCAAAGGAGAGTAAAAATACTTTTGGCATTGTAATTTTGAAAAAAAAATTTATTCAGATTTCTTCACTGATTCATGTTAAGAAACATTAAGTATAAATAATATATCAAGATGAATTTTAAATGGATTATACACAATTAAGTTAAACTTATTTAGAAATACCAAAATATCTCAAGCACTAAGGCACTTGCTCTCTAGTACGTAACTGTTCAGAAATCAAATGCAGACCAAAATTTTCCACCTGTTTCATTTTGAATATAAGAATAAGGATTTGACATGCTTGGAAAGAAAGGTATAATCACATCATTTCTTGCAAAAGCCTTTATAACTATTTTATTAGAAAAGGAGCTTGCATAAAAATTTCAGGTGCTAATAAACTACCTATTACCATTTTATATTTCTCTTGAGTTGATTATTCTGGTGAAATATATGTGTATTTCTTTCCAAGTTCACTTTTTAAATTTTTTAAAAATCTTTGTGAAAAGTCACTATTCCAGAAATACATACCTAAAAGGTAGCCCGTTGTTTGAAAATCAACATTATACTGTGAATTCTAATGCGCATCTAGATATCCTCTTCAAACCAATACAAAGAACAAATAATTTGATGATGGCTATATCTGTGCAAAATATCATGGACACTTCTACCATTGGTATCCAACTAGTCCACTCTTCTAACAAACTTGGCTTTTTCCTTTGCTTAAGATGGTGGTGGTCTTAATTAAGCAACCAAATAGGTCTGGCCTGGTTATTGAAAGCAAGATGGAGTATACTGGGAATTACTAGGGTTGTTCAGGACTTACTCAGCATCACTGAGTGTAAAAAGAGAAAAGGAAGAAAGCAGATACAGCTATACACACAAATTACTGGAGCCAAAGTCCAATCTGGCAACCTTGGTGGCCAGGAATCAGTAATAGCCTGCCAGTAAGGCAAGTGAGCAAGATAAACGTGGCAGCTGTTCCAACAGGTAATAGAAACCATAGTGTTGAGAATTTAAGCAGTTTATTAAAAGGGAACAAAATTTAGTCACCTAACTGAGGTTGTGACTCAGAGGAGTAACATCATCTTACATACATTTTAATAGGGAATTTTAGATGTCAGGAAGGCCATGTAGGAGTCTATGCAATCACCCAGACAACAGATGATGCTGGCTTGAAACAGTGTGGTGAGTTCTATATACAATCTTGCAGTAAGCCCCATTGTATTTACTAGTGAACTAGATATGGAATGTGGGAGAAAGAAAGGCAGTATAGTTATTATTTTAAAACCTAAGCAACTGAAAATTTGAATTTTCATTATCTAATGTGAGCATATAGTGGATTATGACTTTTGAAACTTTAAAAGGGTACTTTTGAAGGGCATTTAAGGATACTTAACAGATACTATTATACTATTAAGGGTACTTAAAAAGGATATGATTATGTTGATAAAACAGATAAAACTAGGGTACATTTAATGAGGTGGAAAGACTGTAGCAAGAACGGAACTGGCAGTGAAATGTTGGATACCAGAAACTAAGTTTTGTATCCTTTAATAGACCTATGAGATAACTTAAGGAAAGGGTCTTAAGTTAGTTCTGGCACCTATAACAAAGTTATAGCAAAGTTAAAAAGTTAGTTCTGGCACCTATAACAAAGTACACCATAGATTGTATAACTTATAAACAACACAAATGTATTTCTCAACTTTCTGGGGGCTAGAAATCTGAGACCAGAGTGCCAGAATGGTCAGGTTTTGATGATGTTTGGAGCCTACCATCTTCTCATTGTATCCAAGTGAAAGACTACCATCTTCTCATTTTATCATCACATGGTGGAAATAGAGTAGGAGAGAGCTCCCTGGGGTCCCTTTTATAAGGGTACTCATCCCATTCACAAGGGTGGACACTCCCAAAGGTCTCACCTTGTAATACTATCACATTGGGTGTCAGGGTTTTAACACATGAATCTGGGAGGTACAGAGACTTCAATTATCGCAGAGAGATTGGATATAAATCATGGAATTTACGGTTCTGAATTCAGGAGAGAGTTCTTGACAAGAGATACAAATTTTAGTGTCATCAGCACATTGTTGGAATTAAAGGCTTGGGATGAAACTGGATCAGAGCAAAAGAAAGTGAGTAGCTTGATAAGAGGACAAAGGACTGAGCTTTGAGCCACCTTGGTATTTAGAAGAAAGGAGGATGGGGACAAGCCAGGAATGAATGAATGAATGAATGAATGATGTGTAATGAACTCCTGTGACCCATTAAGCCATTAAGGTATACATTTTTCCAATGCAGATATATCACAATGCAGATATAACCTATTAAAATATATATCTAACTTGTTTTCAAAAGTTAACACCTCTGAGTTTTTCTAATATTAAAATATTGGTAGCCTGTTCAAATACATAAGAAAATAATGCACCTTAAATTACTTCTTGAAATCTAATCAAACTCTATTTATTCACACTGCCAAAAGATTAGAAAACTCCCAACTTTCATTAAACAGTATTACAATACTCTCATTAAACCTTCTGCTAATGCCCTAGAAATTAAATAGAATACATCACAGACTGTGTCTGGATTCAACTCTAGCTGGATATTATAATCACTAATAGGAGGTTGCCAAGTCCAAGTTCCCATGGGATGGTAAGAAACAAAATAAACCTTTTAAAAATTATATTTGTATAAAATTTACCAGGACAATGTTGAGAAGGATCACAAGCCAGAGTATGGACAATATCCTCATCTGTCAGGCAACTTCTTCGTAAAGCAAAAATAGAAGTCTTCTGGCACAAAATCAAAGACCACATTTTGAAATGAACAAGATTAACAGGAGAACAATTTTTTTAAATTTTTATTTATTTTTATTTTAATTTAGGCATATACTATATCCAGCATTTCTCCCCATGTTATCCCTCCCCACCCCTCTCACCCACCCCACCCCACACTGTCCCTCCTTTACCCGCTCCAACTGCCCCCAGTGTGTGATGCTCCTCTTCCTGAGTCCATGTGTTCTCATTGTTCAACACCCACCTATGAGTGAGAACATGTGGTGTTTGGTTTTCTGTTCTTGTGTCAGTTGGCTGAGATGGCTTCCAGATTCATCCAAGTCCCTACAAAGGACATGAACTCATCATTTTTTATGGCTGCATAGTATTCCATGGTGTATATGTACCACATTTTCTTTGTCCAGTCTAATTAAGGCTTTAAAATTTTCAATGCCCATCCTAAAAATTCCTTCTAAATAAATCTAATATTTTTAAGATTGACAGTGTTACTTCGGCTAAAAATCTATTTAATTTTTATTACCTTATCATGTAATAAATACAGTTAATAATAGGAAAAAGTAAAATTGAAATTGTTTAAAATGTATTTTTCACAGAGTTGGGAGAATCATTTTTACTAAGGTCTCTGGTGTTCAAATGCTTTTATAAAAATATAATATTTTTAAAATCCTACCTTTAAACTTGAGAATTTTTTATAACAAACCTGAGAAAAACCAAAAGAGAGAAATTTTGGTCTAAGACCAAACTGTATCTCTAAGACCAAACTGCTTATAAAACATTTTGTTTTAAATGCCCAAAAGACAACTTTTCCAAAACAAAGAACATATTTGCCATCTTCTAACTCAAGGTGACAACTTTCTCCAGTATTCTCATATTTGTCAATAAAGCCCTCTTCTCCAATTCTCTTGTTTAAAACCCTAAAACATTTTTACTTTCTTTGTCTTTTTTTTCTCATCAAGCTTTGTCTAACCAAATACTGTTTTTTGAAAATATATTATTTTTGCAGTGCAACTGTGCATAAGAAACATTCATTATTTAAGATACCGTATTCTTTTGTCACTGATCCCAGGAATCTATGTCATTAAGACTGATGGGGCAAGCCCTTCAAGGTTTTGTTTTTGTTTTGAGATATGGTCTTGTCACTCAGGCTGTAATGCAGTGGCATGACCACAGCTCACTGCAGCCTCAACCTCTCAGGCTCACGTAATCCTCCCAACTTAGCATCCTAAGTAGCAGGAACCACAGGCACACACTTAATTTGTAGAGCTGAGATTTCACTTTGTTGCCAGGGCTGATCTCAAACTTCTGTGCTCAAGTGATCCTCCCATCTCAACCTCCCAAACAGCTGAAATTATAGGCATGAGCTACTGTGCTTGGCCTTCATCAAAGGTGTTTTTGTTTTTTTTCAAATCCCATTAGCAGTCAACAAAACATACAAAAGTCCCAGTGACAGGGAGCATATATTCCATTTAGGGAGACAATAAACAATACATTATACTATACAAGAGGGAATAGCCTCTAAAAAGAAAAGAAGAAAGACAGGTGATTCTAAGTGTTGGAAAGGTTGTTCAATTTTAAACAGAAAAGAACTCACTGAGGGTTGATAGGTCAGCTAAGATCTGAAAAAGGGAAAGAAAGAAGTTCAAGAGGAGGAGATTTTAGGTAAAAGGAGTAAGTGCAAAGACCTAGAGTTTTGAGGAACAGAAGGAAGCCAGTGTCACTGGAGCAAAGGAAGCAAAGAGAGACCAGTGTGAGTGCTCTTAGACATAAAAGGGGCCAGAACTTGTTGAGCATTGTAGAACATTTTCAGAACATTGGCTTTTCCTCTGAGTTAAGTGGGCAGCCACTAGAAAATTCTGAGCAAAGAATAACAAGCTCTGATTTGCTTCTGATTGCTATTGAAGCTGATCCATAGACAGTTTTTTTTTTTTTGATAAACATAGATATTGATCCTTCTAGTATTAAAACTTGAAATTTACATTTGTCTTATCTGAGTTCCTTCTGCAGGAAACAACCCTCAGACCTCTCAAAGAGTATCAAAGAACTAAACCTGACCAGATCACCAAATGAGATGCCAGACCCCTCCTCCTCATGATTGCTTCCTGACCCCTCCCTAGTTCCTGTTTTTCCTCACATAGTTACATTTCTTCCCTGGTATATAATCCCCTAACATTTGTCAGTTAGGGATTGAGACTATCTCTAATCTCCTTGGCTGCAGCAGCTGATTAAAGCCTTCTTGGCAATACTCAGCATATCAGTGATTGGCTTCCTGTTTAGAACAGACTGTAGGGATCCAGAATAGAAGCCAAGAGACCAATACTCCAGGAAAGGCATGATGATGAGTGCTCAGAACAGGGTGTGAGAAACAGAGGCAGAGGACAGCATACAATTCTAGTCTATCCTGAGAGTAGAACTCACTGTATTTAACAACAGATGATGGGCATGTGATGAAACAGAGCAAGAGTAGTGTCCCTAACTGAGATGGGGATAATTACAGTAAAGCAGATGTGAAGGTGAGATCTGGTTCAGTTGTGGATATATTAAACTCGAGATGTCTTTTAGATATTCAAGTGAAGGTCTTGGAGGAGTCTGAGGTTTAGGGAGAGATGAGGTCATTAAGTCATGAAAGGAAGCAAAGGGAGCTAAGCCCTAAGGGAGTCCAATATTAGGAGGTCTCTGGGAAAGGAAGAAAACATTTTTAGAATTTCTATTTGCTTCCTTTTTCAGATGAGCTTATTCTTTCTTCATAGTTTGCTATTCTTTTTATGTTTTGATTCTTTATTCTGATCCTCAGTCATTCTAAACATACAGCTTTATAGTGTCTTTCAGATTGTTTTCCTAATATTGAAATTTGTTGATGTTCTCACCCTACCATGGGTGAGTCCTTTTACAATGGGTGGCACATTTAGTTTGCAAATGGCCCAAACAAATATTTAATTTCTGTAGTTGATTTCTCTTCTTGGGGGATCCCAAACCACAAACCAATGGAACTTACAGGCCAGGATTTTATTACCATCAGAGGAGGCTCCTTATCCAGAACCCAGACAAAAACATACAAGTTTCCTATGCAGTTTCTTTTTTAAGATTTTACCATTAGCATAAACTCTTTGAGGATCTAGACTTTAACAGATTTCTATTAAAATCTCCCTTCTCAAAATGTGGCACATATACACCATGGAATATTATGCAGCCATCAAAAACGATGAGTTCGTGTCCTTTGTAGGGACATGGATGAACCTGGAGAACATCATTCTCAACAAACTGACACAAGAACAGAAAATGAAATACCACATGTTCTCACTCATAGGTGGGTGTTGAACAATGAGAACACATGGAAACAGGGAGGGGAACACTACACACTGGGGTCTGTTGGGGGGAATAGGGGAGGGACAGTGGGGGGAGGGGAGTTGAGGAGAGATAGCATGGGGAGAAATGCCAGATATAGGTGAAGGGGAAGAAGGGAGCAAATCACACTGCCACATGTGTACCTATGCAACTATCTTGCATGTTCTGCACATGTACCCCAAAACCTAAAATGCAATTAAAAAAAGAAAAATAAATAAAATCTCCCTTCTCTTGGACATTCAAGGCTCTATCTTCAGTCTTCCCAAGGTAATGAAACCCAAACTCAGCACTAGTATTTTCCACCTCTCTGGAGAAATGGCAGGTGAATATCCCTGGGTGGTAGAGGACAAACGGTTATAAGTAATTTTTAATTTATTTTTATATTTCTATACACTGTTTTTTTTACAGTGAAAACAAATATTTTATAAGAAAGGCAAGTCAGAAGTGACTTTGTATGTGTTCTTTGTAATTAAGATACCCACAATACGCAAGACACTCTACTCTATGTAAATTGTAATTACCCACATCTGAGAAAAAAATTACGATTCTATTTAGATTAAAGTTGGAAATATGTACATGGCTTGTCCCCTATGGTAGAAGAAAGTCATTGGGACTTTTAAAGGATGCTGAAGTGGCTTTCAATTTTACCTTTAAACCGGGTTGTCTGAAATGAGGTGCCAATTATTTCAATATGGTATCAAATATCTTAATAAAAATGGATTCTAGATTTCTAGATTCTAGAAACCGTCATTCTCAGCCAACTGACACAAGAACCGAAAACCAAATACTGCATGTTCTCGCTTATAGGTGGGTATTGAACAATGAAAACACATGAGCACAGGGAGGGGAGCATCACATACTGGGGTTTGTTGTGGGTGCTAAGGAAGGGACAGTGGGGCAGGGGAGGTTGGGGAGGGATAACATGGGGAGAAATGCCAAAGATAGATGACAGGGTCATGGAGGCAGCAAACCACATTGCCATGTATGTACCTATGCAACAATCCTGCATGATCTGCACATGTACCACCGAACCTAAAGTACAATAAAAAAAAAATTTCTAGCAAAATCTACTAAAATAAATTAAAACAAATAAAAATGGAGTATTTCCCAGTGAATTATTGGTCCACATGACACAAACTTGTGACTTTTAAAGAAATAACCATGTTAATTCTATTTTTCAAATCTACTTGTTGAATGCAGTCATAATGTGGACTGTCTAAAAAGAAAATTTTCTTCCATTTTATTTTTAAGGTGTCTGACAAATTTTATTAGATAAAGAGATAGAATAAAGAAGGTTATTACAGGAATGTTTCTACTTAAGAAGTTCTTCCTAGTTGACGTATATTTCTGTGTAAAGTTGGGGGTCTTTCATCTCTGTCAAATCTTTGATTTTAACAAAAAGAAACATGCCAGATGAAGGTAACGAAAGGAATGCTTTTACGAAGTTCTCAATTTTGGAAGATGGTTAAATATTGAAAAGTTACTCCCCTCCAATATACCTGTTCTTGAATCTTTGTTAAAATTTATATTTTATCTTTAAGTTTTTATTTTCTTTGTAATTGGCAAATTATAATAATTATAGATTTTTATGGTGTTTAATGTAATGTTTTGATATATGTTCATATTGTGAAATGATTAATCAAGTGAATTAACATAACCATCACCTCACTTATTAATTTTTGGTAATGAGAACATTCAAAATCTAGTATCTAAGCAATTTAAATATACAATGCATTATTATTATAGTCACCATTTTGTACAATAGATCACTAAAACTTACTCCTGCTGTCTAGCTGAAACTTTGTACCTTTTGATCAACACCTCTTTTCTCCATTCCTCCCTGCCCCAGACAGCCTCTGGCAACCACCATTCTACTCTCTATATCTATGATTATGACTTTCTAAGATTCTTTCTACAGGTGACATCATGTGGTATTTGTCTTTCAGTGACTGTCTTATTTCACTTAGCACAATGTCCTTCAGTTTCATCCGTGTTGTAGCAAATAACAGAATGTTCTTCTTTTTACATGTTGAATAGTATTCCATTGTATATATGGCATACCACATTTTCTTTCACATTCATCTCTTGATGGACACTTCGGTTGCTTCAACATATTAGCTATGAAAAAAGGGGAGAAAATGAAATGCTTGTTCATTTTTGGTGAGAATGTAAATTAATACAGTACAGCCATTACAGCAAATAGTAGTGAAGTTCGTCAAAAAACTAAAAATAGAACTACCATATGATCCAGCAATCCCACTTCTGGGTACATATCCAAAGGAACTGAAATTGGTATGTTGAAGAAATATCTACACTACCATGTTAATTTCTGTTGAATCTTATGGTTTATTTTACATTTACTGAAATAAAATTTCAGACAAATAGGATTGAAATAATAAGTTGAGTGAATTGAATGCAAAGTGAATTTTAAGATAGCAAATCTCAAATTACTACATTGAGAAATCAGCTAAAGTAAAAGAATTTTTTTCTAGACAGGGAAAAGAGGAGAAAGATGAATTTTCTGAGGCTGTACTCACAAAAATGTAGAAAGTTAAGATACTCACTTGGGAATCTGGTCTCACTAAAATGGTATCTCAGTCATGCAACTCTGTCTCCTCACTTTTCTTTCTAATCACCTCTTTTATTTCAGTGACATGTCTGAGTGATTTTCATATAGAAATACTCTAAATCTATTTTTACGGCTTCCAACAAGGCTTCAACAGAATCATGTAAATTGTGAATTTTATAAATTATACACTATAATTTCTCTATCTAGACTCAAAGAAAGGGTTTGAAAGCCTGCTTTTGATCTTCTGTTCCCAGATGACACGTTCTGTTCCTTTCAGAAAAGACTAATCTCTGGGAGTTCATCTTGGTAGATGTGTAGAAAAGTCTAGAAAAAATAAGTTTAGACGATCTCCATTTTCCAAAGATCTTTTAAAAGTACTTTAACTTCTTGAAGCAATGCAGACAAAGAAAGAAGGGTTATGATTCAAAATACTCTTGCCAGAATTATATTCTCTATGGGCCAGGGAAGTTTACAGCTACAGACGGAGTGAAAGAGCAACACATCACATTCTTGTCTTCTTCTCTGGTTCTCCTCTATCAGAAGAATTAGTACAGAAAAATGTTTTGGAATATCTTAAAAAGTAAAATATACAAAAGTTTCCAATTGGACCTAAAATGTTACTCATCTGCTCCTGGGTTTTTGCTTTCCTTTGGAATCATAATTGTAAACAGAGTTTCTTAGTAATACTAATGTAACCCTGTAATTAGAAAGTACCTGAAAGCAGCTATATTTCCATTTTCCCCATTTATGCTGTACTTTTTTGAAAACAGACATGGTGTTTGGGGTGGGGGGCTAAATAAAGGCAGTGGACAATGTTTCCTCTGTGTTTTAGTAATTAATTTCAAAAAGTTCCTCTGTAAAAGTTGTTTTTTGTTTTCACAATAAATGAAATTATGCTTAGGTATGAAGATGTATTTCCTATTCAGACACAGAGAAAGCCAAAGTTTCTTCCTAGTTTTTGGCTAACAATCTGTTGTTCTGTAAGTTCAACAGATATGCTTTAGGAAGAAAAATGGTTGGTAGTGGGAATAGGTCAGACATTTATTTAAATAAGGCACTTTAGAAACAGATTTCTAAAGATTTAATTTAAATGTTAGATTTAAAAGATTACAGATATCTTTTTCCTAATAGACTTAAGATTCATTAAAGATATTTTTTTATTTTGATTCCTGTGAAGTAAGAGACATGAATTATATTTTTTCAGATTAAAATCCAAAATGATAAAGCAAAGAGAGACTTCATAACCTGATAAATGTAATTGGAAAATTCTTCACACCATAGAATCTGACACATGAGTCCTCCAGCATTCTACACAGCCTTGTAATCATTAGACTATGTGTGATTAATTTTAGTATGAATAAATACTTCATTTAAATTATATTTATAGAAACAATTAATAGATTTGACCTTAAATGTCCACAAAGTAAGAAAAATAGCCTCCTGTTAGCCAAATATGGTCATGGCTAGGTGGGTGTGCTACTGATTACACCAGCAGATTCTTCCCCGAAATATTTCATCACCATTCTGGAATACATGTTGCTGCCCTCTTTAATTATGTGTTTGGGCAGTAAGTGACTTTCTGGAATCAGAGAAGTAGCTGCTCAGCATATATCCTCTGAACTGAACTGGATGACCTTGCCTTATAAAGGACTAGCAAAAAAGGCACTAACCACAGGTCTGTCTGCTAGATCCAAAGATACATGTGTGGGCAGCAGTGTGGGCACCATTGAGGAGTACGTGTCTTTTTTTGCAATCATCTGTTGAAGGGTCAGAAACTGAAATGGGAAAAAGGAAACAGGAGCATAGAGCAGACACCGCTGATTGTGAAGCTCACCATTTTATCCTGGAAATTCTTCAAGTTAAGATTGAGGCTTGGTGATGAACGAAGATAAGAGAGGCAAGATGGCTCCAAGGAGAGATTCAGAAAATGCAGATCAGGCCTCCCACTGATGTCAGTCTAATCAAGCCTACAACTGATCAATGTAAAATTTAGACTGTCCTAGCTAAATACATTTAAACAGCATGCACCTGTGCCCTATGTTAGGGAGTCTTAATAGATTAAATTAAATTGCAACCATATTGTTTTTTATTTTGTGCCAACATAACCAAATCTGAAAACAATGCAATAGGAAATTACTAATACAATCAAAAGTCATTAATATGTCAAAGAATTATCTTTCTTGTCAAGTTTAATATAGGGTTTCCATATTTTTCCAAAACCAGATTCAAACCAACTTCCCTTAGTGGTTTTGAAAATGCAAACAGAGCAAGCTGAGACAGTATATTGCCTCCAACTCTATTCCCACAGGTGGATTTAAGTTAGTGCTACACAGTCCAAATTGTTAAAGAATTGGCAGCTGCAATACTGCAGTCTGTAGCTCATTCCAACAATTCTAAGAAGGAGCAACATAACAAGGTTTTTTTTGTAAAAAAAAATACGGATTCCTTTACTAATATTTAGAATGTTAAGTGTAGGAGAGACCTTATAAGCCCTTTCATTTTTTAGATAAGGAAATTGAGTGCCAGACAGGTTGTTTGATTTGTTCAAGGACACGCAATTAATATGTGGAGTAAGAGGGCCAAGAACTCCAGTATTTTTGGCTCATAGTCAGGTGTTTGCAATGGGAGCCTTTATGCAGTCACTTTTTCACTTTTTTGTATGTTTAGTTGTTATCCTTAATATTCTTTTCCCAATAACTATGACAAAGTTCACCTCAAAGTTCTCAGATGGCATGGAAGGAGGGCATGGACTCTGGACATATTGAAGTGGAAAATTGACAGACCTGAAACAGAAGTGAACTAGATAAGTATTCTCAGAAAATGGGATCTTGTACTTTTTTTTCAAATCTTTCTTACTGGCTGTGGGCTGCAGTTTACTACACTTATTAGAGTTTATTTGCTCCTTTAGAAAGTAAGAATCACATCTTTTGACCTGCTTACTCTCATCAGTGGTAGGAAGTCTGAAATTCAGTCGTTTAGATGAAAACATTTTTTATAGACTGTAAAACACTTTGAGTATAGGCCATTATTATCTCAGAATGTCACTCAACTTTTTGAAGATTTCCAAATTGGGTATTCACTGGTGAGAAATAATAACATCGGTACAGAAAAATGCTTACCACTGATTAGAAGCAGGAAATTTGTTCCAAAGTGGAACAAATTTCTCTCTCCTGCTTAGGACTGTCAAAAATCAAAACAGGCTGAGAGTGTTATAGTGGTGGTTCACACCTATAGTGCCAGTGTTTTGGGAGGCAGGAGGATTGATTAAGGCCTGGAGATTGAGATAAGCTTGGTCAACACAGCAAAACTCCACCTCTACAAAAACTTAAAAACAAATAGCCAAGCATGGTGGCGTCCATCTCTAGTCCCAGCTATCTATGAGGCAGAGGTGGGAGGGTGGCTTGAGCCAGGAGTTTGAAGCCACATTGAGCCATGATCCCACGACTGCACTTCAGACTGGGTGACAGAGCAAGAGGCTTTCTCTAAAAATAAGAGAAGATAGCCAGATAGATAGATAGATACATAGATACATAGATTAAAAAATCTGGATGGCTAACATACCAGGGACAAGACTTGATGCAAACAGACACATTCATAAATGAATATGTTTATCCTTTTCAGACTAGAGTCAGATGTTGAGATAATTGCTATTTTTCACTTGATTTTTTAAAGTAGTTAAGGCAATTATTGCTGATGACTTGTGTTACCTTAAAGAAAAATATGTGGTGATACATCTTATTAAAAAATTTTATTTGGGTCTCAAACATCGTTACATAAAAAACATTTTTCTAATGTAATATTTTAAAATAATATTTGTACTTTTATAAGCTCTACAGTGTTGTATAAAAATCAAAATATTTAGGTTTAAAATTACTTGGAGACAGTAATAACTTTTAATGGTTATGCTATCTGGAATGCTGTAGTTTCCCCTGATATAACTTTTTATATTATGAAGCTATTTTGGAAGACTAGAATGAGATTTAGAATTATTATATCTATACCAGATAAATTCTTTTTGAAAGAACTGATAGGCTAATCATAGAGGGAAAGAGGGAAGGAAGAGAGAGAAAGAGAAAGGGAAGGAGGAAGGAAGGAAGGGAAGGATGCAGGGAGGGAACAAAGGAAGGAAGGAAGGAAAAAAAGAAAGAAAACAAACCCTTAAAATGAATATTTAATCATTATTAATTTGTCCATAATTATTGTAAATAATTTTAAATACACTTTTAATGTTTTGGAGTTTTCTGCATTCAAGTTATGCTGGTCTTCTCAGTATTGTCTTAGAATCCAGACATTTACAAAGGTAGTATTATTTATATATAATTAAAATAACATTTATTATCTTCTATTTCAAAGCATCTGTACCTTCTGATGTCATCAACATTTTCTTTATTACCTACTAAGGTATACTGCTTATTCTGCATTTTTCCCTTTCTTCATTTTTATAATATTTTATAGAGAGTTCAATTTATTTATAAATGTTCATAAACTTACAACTCAAAAGAAATTTGCTTAGTTTACCTAATTCTCATTTCATCACCTTAGAGTGAATAGAAGCCAAAAGTATGATATGGGCACCAAACCTATTCCTGCACCTCTTATTTATAAATAAAGTTTTATTGGAACATGGCTACACTCAGTTATTTGTATATTGCCTATGGTTACTTTTGCCTCTCAATGGCAGAAGTGAGAAGTTATGACAGAGGCTGTATGGTACAAAGTATCCTAAAATAGTCACTATCTGACCCTTTACAAAAATGCTTTGTGACCCCTGTTTTAGAGTATCATTGTCAATTTGAGCTTACTAATCATGAGAGAGTATTGTTTTACTCAAATCTGTATTCTTGAAGATCCTTGTGAGAAGCCATGCCTCTCAGAAATTGAATGACAAGATAAGATGTGTAAGTATATGCACACTCACTCTGTCTTTTTCTTCCTGTTAGGAATCTACATGATACCTGAGTAGTTAAAGTGGCTACTCATCCTACTTTCATTGCTCATCCTTGATATTGAGTTATCAACTTGTGATGTATAAAACTACTATGAAAATAGCACTTTTTCCTCTCTAGACTTCCCACCTTCTGGACTATATTATCTTGAGTCAGTTCTCAGGATAACTAGTATTAACGTATTTCTTGCCTGTGATTTAGTAGTATCACTCTAGTTTCAGAGTTTTGCTTTAAACCTTTTCCCTAAAATGCTCAGAATCTCTCATTTCCGTTTCTCTTCTTTTCTTTACAATCCTTTGTTCCTACACAGTTTTGTATATTTGCACACACTAATATATGTATATATCACTTATGTATCTATCCATCCCTTTACATACTCATACATAACTTCGATCCACTCCTTCACTATTCCATTCTTACCTCCAAGTATTCTCTTAAACCACACACTCTGTCTAGAATACACTTAGCCATGAGCCAAAATCCAGAATATGGATAAGGTCAACATCCCAGAAAACATTACAGCAAACAAGATTATAAAAAGCCTGGGTTCCTGAAAGACCTATTGGAGCAGATCCACTGTCTACTTTGAAGTGTCCATCTATCTCATAAGACATAAACCTCTTTCTTATCTAAGCCAGTATATTGTAGGCCTATTTGTTATATCAGCTTAGTCTGTACTCTAACACATGACCAATTTTATTTATAAAATCCTAGATTCACATTATCATTTTAATAAAATAGTTTTACTGGTGACAGGTTAAACAGAGAACTCTGGATAATCTAATAACTCTTCTATTGTGTTTTTCTATGCATCTATTTAGTCCCCATGTAACTTTTAAAAAGTAGGATGTTTGGCCGGGTGCAGTGGCTCATGTCTGTAATCCCAGCACTTTGGGAGGCCAAGGCGGGCGGATCATAAGGTCAAGAGATAGAGACCATCCTGGCCAAAATAGTAAACTCCGCCTCTACTAAAAATGCAAAAATTAGCTGAGCGTGGTGGCACCTGTCTGTAGTCCCAGCTGTTCGGGAGGCTGAGGCAGGAGAATCGCTTGAACCTGGAAGGTGGTGGTTGTGGTGAGCCAAGATCTCACCACTGCACTCCAGCCTGGCGACACAGTGAGACTCTGTCACACACACACATACACACACACACACACACACACACACACACACACACACAAGTAGCATGTTTATTTCATTTTGTGTTAATTTCTGTTTGGAATAGAAATGCATGTAATTTTTATGGTAAAATCCAGAGTTCTTTCTATCTTGTGAAACTGAAATTTTTGATATCTTCTCTTGAGACAAGAAAAAGCTCTGTACCTTGATGATTTTAATTCACTAGACTCTTGTAGAGAGATCAGAGGACTATCTGTGTCCTGATGAGTGTTTATCTTCAGACCAAAAAGAGCTATTAAAATAACTTCAATTTAGCCATGCTAATTGTCTCAGTGAATGTTGTTAGCTAAATATTCTCTAGAATAACTAAAATTTTTGTCATTAATTTTACATTTTCTTGCCTTCATATATGAGGCAACACTGACCTCCTATACCTAATTATCAAAATAGAATACAGAATGAGAACATTTGCTTTATTTACACAGTAGGAAAAGCTGAGTAGGATAGGGTCAATTAAATGATTATAAGCTTCTTATTTTTGGCTATGGAATTTAACCTCCTGATTTTTTAAAATAATAGAAATGTATGGGGAAGAGGTTATCACACAACTATGAAATTCCAGGAAGTATGTATGTCAAATATTTAAAATCTTTTGAGAAAACAGGCCCTGTAGAAATATAAACAGCCAAGATAGTGGGTCCTTCTGATTAAAGAAGGTGTCTCCCACAAGGACCCACCTGATGAGCTTAGGAGAGCATAAACAGTGACTTACAGTGAGTGCGGGATTATGCTGAGAGATTTTGACAAATTCAAAATCTGTAAGTTGAAGTTGTTTTAATTCATCATTAAACCAACATTATTTTAAAACTAATACTCCCAAAGAAAAATATACTTATAAAGCTTTGGTTAAATTTATGTTCACATTAATTTTACTTATAGGCTTTACATTTTCCAACAGAATGACAACTATAAGATAAATCTCATAAAGATCAGAATTTTTTTTTTGGCTGATAAATGAAAACAATATACCTTTCCAGTGGCACATAGAAATGTGATCAATCACAAGGAAGGAAAGAAAATTTGTATTCAAAGTCCAAAAAATTAAATACCTTCTTGCTAAAAAATAATTGGAACAAGTTACGTCATCACCTTCAGGATCTCCTCAGTCAGTAATGCCCTGTGGCATAAGGATTGAAGAACTATTTCTGAAACGGGGGGGACATCTATAGTTATCTGTCTCAGAAGGGGAGAAGAGGAAGGGGAAATGCCCTAAATAAAATAGGGAAAGGCTGGGTGAGGTGGCTCACACCTGTAATCCTAGCACTTTGAGAGGCCGAGTCGTGAGGACTGTCTGAGCTCAGGAGTTCAAGACCAGCCTGGGCAACATGGTGAAACCCTGTCTCTACTAAAATACAAACTATTAGCCAGATGCGGTGGCTTGTGCCTGTAGTCCCAGCTACTCAGGAGACGGGAGAATCACTTGAACCCGGGAAGTGGAGGTTGCAGTGAGCCGAGATTGCACCACTGCACTCCAGCCGGGTTTACGGAACAAGATCCCGTCTCCGAAAAAAAAAAAAAAAAAAGAGAGAGAGAGAGAAAGAGAGAGAGAGAGAGAGAGAGAGAGAGAGAGAGAGAGAGAGAGACACGTAAGCTACCAGAGATCTTCTTGAGGCAGTAAAAGATGTCACTTTTCCTCTTTTTGCTCAAGAGCACTATAATTTTCAGACTTTAAACATCTTTTATATGCCATATTCTTAGTCAATTTCCCAACAATGAACTATATTTTTACCTTGTTAAATATCATGGCTAAGATGTGTGGAAAACACTCGTAAACCATAAGTTCTTATGAAGCCTCACACAAGGAAATTGAGCTAGTTTGTTCTGATTGAAATAGTTTTTGGTTATAAACCAGCCAAATGCTAAAGTGAGACATTTTGGAATATTAGCGTATCTCTAGTTTTAGTAAGTTGAAATTTCAGTCACATTATCATATTATGTTACAAATGAATTGCAGTCTCTGGGACGGCATAAGGAAATTAAGTTTTATGTTCTCTTTCAGTGTTCTGCTGTTCATTTAGCAGGAAAGAAATGTGACTTGGACTTTTTTTTGCAACTGACTTGGACTTTTATCAAAGGAAAGAAGAAGAAAAGATATATAGCATTTGGCTGGTTTATAACCAACTTACAAAAAGTAAGTTAGAGGGTGAGCTGTTTCAATGTTATTGAAAACGTTTTCTTTCTACCTTGGGTTATGATGCCACAGATATACTATTGGGTTGCACTGATCATGGGCCCTTGCAGAGGAAGGGGTTTTTCAGATGGCAACTACTCAGTTAACATTCTCTGATTCCAGAAAGCCAAAAAAGTAACATCTTGAATCACTTAGGTGAGTTAAGGAGCCAAATGTAATGTGTTTGTTTTACTGGGATGGTTAACACCATTTGGTAACACATATAGGCTTTAAAGCTGGCCGATTTTGAGTCTTGGTTCTACCACCTACTGGTTGCTGGGGGAGGTGATTGGAGGTAGAAGGAAACTTAGATAAAGTGACTTCATATATTCAACACAGTTTTGTTAAGTAGTTATCAGGCATGCATCTGTTTGACAGGGATAATACTTCCCTGTCAATACATGACAACATTGCTGTGACGATCAAATGAATTAATGAATATTAAATACTTAGCAGAGTGCCAGACATACACTCATGGCTCCACATAGGTCAGCTACCATTATTTTAGTAAGTGAAACAGCTCATTAAAAGCTTACCTTTGGGGATCTACTGTATAAAAATTACATATGTAAATCAATCATAGACAAGAAGATTGGTTTCATAGTGATTAAGCCATTTAGGTCATAAGAAAAGATTCTTAAATTCTCTCCAGATATTTGCATTGCCTTATTCTTGTCCATATTATATCCTCTATGTTTATATCCAATAAATAAAATAACAGACTATATATTAAGAAATAAATTTTTAGTAGGAAAAGCATTATAAATATATATACATATCTATACATTATACACACATACATACACCTGTTCTCATTGGTCTAGGCCACAGGTTCTTAAAGGGTGGTCCATAGAAATCTGGGATCACCCAAGACACTTTGAGAAAGTCATTTCCATAAAAATACTAAGCTATAACTTGCCTAGTTTCATCTTGTTGGCATTTGCATTGATGATAGTAAAGCAGTCATGGGTGAAACTGCTGGAGCCTTAGCACAAGTCAAGGCAGTGTACCAGTAGTCATTGTAGTTCGGCATCATACACTCTCAGTAAGAAAGGAAGTGATACTTTCACTGAAGAATATCAATGATAAAGCAGAACACATTAATTCCATTAAATCTAAACCCTGGGGACTACATAGTTTGTACTATTTTGCATGACAAAATGGGATTACACATAAAGCACTTCAGCTTTTTTTTTTTCCTCAAATTACATGTTCTGCCCAGGCACTTCACAGCTTCATAACAAAGTATAAGGTAGAATGGCAGTCTTGAGGAAAAGCACTCATCTGCTTGTTAGAATTTTGAACTGAACTAGCCATGTTTTTCATAGGATTACTTTTACTTTAAATAATGGCTGATAGACAAAGAGTGATTATTCAGACTTGGTTGTTTGGAAGACATTTTATTGAAAATGAATGAAGTGAGGTTGTCACTTTAAGGAAAACAAACATTTTGCTGCCAATAATAAAGAATTTGAGCTTTCAAGTGAAATTTAGAATTTTGAAAAAAACTTGTTGTCTGGTACTATAAACTTGATAATTCCAAATACCAAATATTTAAACACTTATCTATCAATATTAGTTATAATATTAACAAATGTGTTTTTAAAATATTGTGTAATATGTCTATCTTTGGATGATCTATGTAACTCGGGGGACTGACAGTCTTCAGATGACCAAGGCATGATCTTACCAAAAAAACAAAAAACTTGACAAAATATTTAGTCAAATTTCAAGGTAGAAGAGTGGATTTAAATTTAAGAGTATATGAAATGTTTATACACATGATTTCAGATTCAACATTGCAATTAATCTTTAAAAACCACCACTCATTGAGTTTTAGTGTAGTAGCAAAGGAGAATATCCACAATGATCTAAAGAAGCTGTCATAATAAATCCTACCTTTTCCAACTACATATTTGTTGGGTTTTTGTTTTTGTTTTCATTTGTTTCTGTTTTTTAGAGACAGGGTCTCAGTCTGTCATCCAGGCTGGAGTGAAGTGGCGTAATCATAGCTTATTGCAGACTCAAACTCCTGGGCTCCAATAATCTTCTAACCTCAGTTTTCTTAGTAGCTGGGATTATAGGAAAGCATCATCATGCCCAGCTAATTTTAAAAAGTATTTGTAGAGACAAGGTCTTACTATGTTGCCCAGTCTAGTCTCAAACTCCTGGCCTCAAGTGATCCTCCTGCTTGGGCCTCCCAAAGTACTGAGATTACAGCCATGAACCATCACAATCAGCCTCAAACTACGTTTATATGAAGCTGCATTTTCTTAATATACTCCAATTAAAAACATATATTTCAACAGACTGAATGTAAAAGCAGAATCAAGAATTTACTTGTCTTCTGTTAAGCCAGATAATAAGAGTTATACAGAAATGTAAAGCAATGAAACTTCTCAATTATAGTTATAATATTTTTAATATTTTAATAAAATCATTATTTCATATAAAACACATAACTTTGTTATGCATAATAGATTATTACTTTAAAATAAATAAATATTTACAAAGTTTGTTTTCATTTTTGTATAGTATCTAATCATAGATAGTCGTAGATATAATCCACAAAACAAAAAACTCCTTGGGGCTCTCCATATTTTCCAAAGTGAAAATAGGTCCTAAGACCAAAATGCCTTCTTGGTGAAAAATATTTGGAACAATTTACACCATCACCTTCAGGATCTCCTCAGTCAGTGATGCATTGTGGCATGAGGAATGAAGAATTGTTTCTAAGACAGGGGACGTCTGTAGTTATCTGTCTCAGGAAGGGAGAAGAGGAAAGGAAAATACACTAAAAAATAATGGGGAAAAATAATAAGAAAGAAAATAATAATTAAGCTGCCAGAAATCTTCACAAGGCAGTAAAATATGTCACTTTTCCTCTTTTTACTCAAGACCACTACAATTTTCAGACTTCAAACATCTCATATGCGCCATATTCCTAGTTGATTTCCCAACAATGAACTATATTTTTACCCTGTTAAATATTATAGACAAAGGAAAACAAACAGTAGAGAAATTTAATAAGGTAAAAATATAGTTCTTTATAGAAGTCAACAAAAGTGATCAACAAAAAAGGAAAGAAAACACTAATTACCAAAATCAAGAATGAAAGGATTTAGCAATGATTCTCTAGACTATAAAAAGATAATAAAGAAATATTATAAACATCTTTATGCTGACAAATTTGACAACTTAGATGGGCAAACCTCTTGAAAGCCCCTTGCTAAGACTGATGAGAGATAAAACAGAAATTTTAAATGACTCTCTAAAGTAAATTGAAATTGTTATCAAAACCCTTCCACAAAGAAAAATCCAAATAGTTTCATTGGTAAAGTCTATAAAACATTTAGGAAGAAATATCACTAATCTTTTGCAAATTCCTTCAGAAAATAAAGAAAGAAAGAACCTACTTTACAGTATTTGCTGGTGAATTATATTTTAGAATTGAGAGGAAAAAAAAAAAGAAATCAACGCTAATATATAATTTTGGCCTGTACAAACTGGATGAATTTGAGGCACCTACGAGGATGGGGGAGGAACAGATGTGTGGGAAGGAAAAAAGATATATTAATAGCAACGTTTAGGACATTTAAACTTTGACATGCCAAGTGTGCATGCCAAGTCTGCAATTGGACATAAGAGTCCAGAGATCTGAGGAGCAGTGGAGGGCAAGGGCCATAAATATGGGATTTACCGGCATATGAAGCCATGACTAGTATTACCTGGAGTATGAATATGGAGGGAGAAGAGTTTTATTATCACCAAATAACAAAGAGAATGTGTGGAGATGAAAACAATGGTCTTTCCTATTAAATGTAACTAACTGGGCATGTTTCATTGACTTTGGCTATATGACATCATTTTTGACCTTTACAAGTGCAGTTTTAGAAGAGAGTTGAAGAGGAGAGTCTTCTTGGAGTGAGTTGAAGAGAAAAAGCAAAAACAGAGAACAGAAACAAATTTTTCAATAGGTTTTGCTGTAAATTAATGGAAAGAAATGTATTAGTAGATTGTAGATGTGAGGGTCAAGAGAGAGTTTTTTGTTTTTTGTTTTTTGTTTTTTAATTTTGGTGGCGAAAAATCAATAGAGAAAAATACATTGGTGATATTGGAGAATTGAGCTGAACTGTGTGAGCTAAGCCCTTGAGAAGGCAAGCAGAATGAGTAAAGGAGTTGCAGGGAGGGCAGTTTATGGGCACAGACACAGGTTTCTGGTTTGCTGGTGGGAGGAAGATACTCCTAACAGAGGGTCTCAGTGTTCTTTGTGAAACACAAAGGCAAGTCAACTGATGAATGGAAGAAAGGAGGAGAGCCAGAGAGAGGTATCAGATTTTCATTTGATGTTAACTGGCTATTTTATCCATTCGTTGATGTAAATTCTTCTTCATGTTGATGCTTGTTGATGTTGATGCTCTTTACTTTTTGTTATATTTTTAGAAAGGCTAATACTAGTTGTTCCTTTCTATGTATCATGCTTCTTTCAGAAGCTCTTGTAAAGCCGGCTGGTGGTAATAAAATCTCTGAGTACTTGCTTGGGTAATAAAATCACTGAGTACTTGCTTTACTTAACTTGATAAAATAGCCAGTTAACATCAAATGGCAGTAACCCTAAATTTAAGTCAACTAAATTCCCCAATCAAAAGATACAGCCAAAGCCTAACGGTATGCTGCATCCAGACCCATTTCACATCCAAAGATTTACACAAAGTCTTAAAACAAAGGGATGGAGAAAGATTTACCAACCAAATGGAGAGCAAAAATTAAAAAAAATAAATTAAAAGCAGGAGTTGCAATTCTCGCATCTGATAAAATAGATTTCAAAGCAACAAAGATAAAGTGGTAAAAGGATCAATGCAACAATAAGAGCTAACGATCCTAACACCCAGATACATAAGACTTATAAAGAGATTTAGACTCAATGAGACAGGAAATTAATAAAGATATCCAGGACTTGAACTCAGATTCGGAACAAGTAAACTCAATAAATATTTATAGAGCTCTCCATTTTAAATACACAAAATATACATTCTCCACCTTAAATACACAAAATATTGATCAGCCATTATTAATAACCATTTTTAGAATAAAGCTACATTCCCGTTCTCTCTCCCTCTTTTTCTTCCTCTTTCTTCCTCTCCTTCACTCCTTTTTTTCCTTTCTTTAAAAAAAAAAAAGGATTAAATGACCTAATACATAAGTGCTATAGTTAACGCTCTGAAAATGTTACAGTGAAGTTTATTATTTTCTTCTATTCTCTTCATTTTTTGGTCTTGTTTTTAAAAATTCTTCTTACTTCAATCTCTGATTTTCACGTAAGAGATCTTCTTCAAAGTGCTGCATGGAAGGTCCGTTTGGCGGCGCAAAGTCTATCACCTTGTGTGGCTCCACAGGAACTCACTGTGATAAAATCATACTCTGAGATCAGGGTTTATCAATCTTGCTAGTCACTTGATTACCTGCATCTAAAGCATAGTAGATGTTCAATCAATATTTGATGTTATCATTAAACCTCTCTGACTCACACACAGTTTTCCCATCTGAAAATTAAGGTAAAGCATATCTATCGGGCTGGTGTTGTAAGAACAGATAATATACGTAAGGCACTTGGTCGCAACATTATTACCATTATCATTTCTAGGGATGGTATTAGGGCAGCTGCTTCATAACCATTTGTGTCACCATTGACCATGCTAAATATAGCAGCAAAGCAGAAAAAAAAAGAATTTTTGCACAATGACCCATTTTCCCTCATATCATCAGTGTAGAGCAATTACCTTTTGCTTCAGGTCTGCTGCTAAATGTTGTATAAAAGAGGTCTATTTTTCTAGAGATTGTGGCCATTTGTCTGTGACCTCCATAGTTTTCAGGGAATCCATAATTCAAAGGAATGGTAGTGGCCCAGTGCCCTGATAATTCTCCTTGATTTTGGATCCTGCCTTCTTGTATTTTTGGTAGCCATCTGACCATAAACACTATCTCATGTATTTCATCCCTTAGTGGGATATTGAGAACTTATCTCTCACCCTGCTCAAGTGAAAACTTGGTTGATACACACTTCTTGAGCCTTACAGAATTCCTGTCCCCCACTGCAGAGTACGAGAGACAGTTGACCCTGATCAACTTCTGGTGACAGGAATCAGTGTGACAAAACTTCAGACAGAAAAGATTTGATAGGAGCTAGGGCATTATGACCAAGAAAGTAAATAATGCTGTCCTCATCCAATCTTACTTATCCTTTAAGGGGCTTACTGTGGTGTTATTACACTCCTGACCTATAAACCAGCACAAGATGAATTCTGTGCAGGCTGATGATCTATCTTTAGAACTCACTGGAGTTCTTGGCTCTTCTCCTGAAGTTCATCATGTGAAATGCTTCAGTCGTCTTTGACAATGTTATCACCTAACATTCACACGAGCTCTGCTTAACACAGACACCTAAAAATATAGTACTGGGCTCTAAGATCAGTTGCTCTGATTGAAAATCTATTTTCAAAAGACAGGTGTCACACATCTAATTAATTTTCTTCCATGGCATCATTCAATGATTGTTAATTGTAAGTAACCATATTCATAGTGGCTAATATTTATTCAGCACCACCCTAATCATTTGATGTGGTTAACTCATGTAATCCTCACAACCAGTTTAGGTAATGGACACAATTATTACTTCCAATTTAATAATGAGAAAATTGAGTCACAGAGCAAGTAACCTATTTAAAGTGAAGGAAAAATATCAGAGCTGCAATATGAACCCTTGCACTCTGGCTCCAGGAGCGGATAATAACCACACATCATCCTTATAATTTATTAGACTTAAATAATAAATGGCTTATTTATTAGATATTGTAATCTTTTTTCTATTAAAATTTTACTTTAGACTGTTCTATATTTAAAATGTTGTAGATCTGATCATTTAGCTCGAGGAAGCTGTATTTCTATGAAAAGAAATAGAATTAGTTAACCTAATACAATTCTTTAAATCCTCTTTCTTATAGTCGGAAAAAAACCTAAGTTTGAATCATATGAACTTGCTTTTGTTTTATCCTTTTGAATTATAAAAATGACAATTTTGTATGACTCCACTTATATAAATATAAAAGAAAAGCTATCAACTCATATTCAGTCCAACTGCTCTATGTTAGTATCATGAAGGTTTTCATTGTCATTCACTGTCTCTTTTCTGGTCTCCCTTGTGTCAGGAATGAACATGTCTCCTTGGGAAAAGAGTGAGTTAAAGTTAGGGACATAGATGGTGACTGAGGAACAAAATAATTTCTTCTAGAATGGCACTTGGCCCAAGATGTCTGAAGACTCCTGACCTTGGCCTCACTTGCCTTATGAACTCTTCAGTCCAAGTGTTCAACAGTGTGAGATGTGACTTGCCTCAGGAAGTAGAAGCAATCTAAGCC
Source organism: Leontopithecus rosalia (assembly GCA_028533165.1). Lineage (NCBI taxonomy): Eukaryota > Metazoa > Chordata > Mammalia > Primates > Cebidae > Leontopithecus > Leontopithecus rosalia. The sequence goes on from CM052651.1 coordinate 109,887,944, forward strand.
TTTATTATTTTACTGTTTTTTATATATTAAAAAACCTCCTCTGGAAGCATAACAGCAAAACAGTTTGCCTTTCTGATTGAAAAGTTAATTAATTATAATGGTTCCAAGGATACTCTCAGACACCCAGGAATCTTAACACCTATCATGTGATAAATTCTTCATTTCACCCACAGGATGTTGTAATGCTAAAAACAGCATCAATACCAGTATTCCTGGCAAAATCATTGCTAATTGACAATCAAAAGAATTCAACTAATGTGTTTACTGAGTGTGAACAAGAAAGGTCATCACATCCAGAATTTCCAAAATAGTTTTCTTTCTTTAGAATGTGTGTATCTTCCCAAGACAAGCAGCAGTTTTCTCACATGCTTTAGTTTGTGTCATTGGCTACAGCTGAGTCAGAACAGAGGTGACTTTTGTGCTCTTGCAATTGCCATTTTCTGTATTTGGCAAGTGTTGCAGTCTGGATGTCCTCACCACATAAAAAGGTTGACAGAAGGTCCACGTGCCCAGCAAGCCTATAGAAGCCATGAGAGGTGGCACCCAAAGGATAAATGGTTGGGTCAGGGCACAGGAACGTGGTTGTTATCACCCACACAGACCATTCTTCCTGTCAGCAAGATATCAATAACATGTATTTTGCTGTGAGGTGATATGTTTTGTAGATACAAATAAGAGAATATAATTTCCATCCACTTCAGAAAGAGATAAGCATGAACACCTAAAAAATCACACACGAATATGAAGCAGACTTTAGAATAGCTAATGACACTTTTTTTTCTTGTACTTTAGGTTCTGGGGTACATGTGCAGGTCATGCAGGATTGTTGCCTAGGTACATACATGGCAAGGTGGTTTGCTGCCTCTATCACCCTGTCACCTATCTCTGGCATTTCTCCCCATGTTATCCCTCCCCACCCTCCCCACTCCCCACCATTCCTCCCTTAGCCCTCCCCCAGCATACCCCAGTGTGTGATGCTCCCCTCCCTGGGTCCATGTGTTCTCATTGTTTAATATCCGTCCATGAGTGTGAGGCATTTGAGTTTCTGTTCTTGTGTCAGTTTGCTGAGAATGATGGTTTCCAGATTCATCCATGTTCCTACAACCTCCTCCCCCCATATTTCTAACAATATTGACTGAAACTGATGCCATTAAACAGGAAGCTGTGTAAATTTATAAGCGTATTGGAAGCCATCAACAATGGCTATATTAACATTTTATGCTGTAAAAATTTTCTGAAGCTAGAGTGACAAAAAAAAAAAGGAAAGAAGCTACTAAAACCTGGAAAAATTGGAAGCGTTTTTCATAATACTGAAAATAATATTGCTCTTGGCAGGACTTTGAAGATCATATAATCCAATGGTCTTCCTTTTTCAAATAAGAAAAATGAACCCAGAAGATCTAAAGAATATGTATTTCAAAAGAGTATTTTATTAGCATTCAATAAAACCTTTAAGTTTCTTTTAAACTTTTTATTATTTTACTTCTGTCAAGATTACAGAATGTCTGAGCTTGACTGACAATTGAAGACTCCTAGCTCTCTTTAATATATGAAAGCCAGTGAAGTATTTTCCTGGCAAAAAAAAGACGTCCCACCTCTTCAGATATCTCATTTAGCAAAGATGTCAACAAAAAGATAGATATTAAGATAGTTTGTTATGAAAAAATAAGTGATTCTGAGATTAGAAGAGTTGGATTCCCAAAAGTTACAAGCTGTTGGATGTAGGGTAAAATTCTTTCTAAGCCCCACTTCACTCAATTGTAAAAGGTACTCAATAATTTCTGGTCTGCCGCAAAGTTCATCAATGCGGTATTTAAGCCTTGAGCTGAATTGTTCCCAACTCACAATTGTGTACGCATTTAAATCATACCTATGTAGGTATATTAAGCAAAAAATTATTCTTGTTCAAAATTCTATTTAAAAGAACAAAATTGAATTATACAAATATTAAGTATAAAATGATATAAAAATAATTCACAAGATTGGTTATGGCTTTAGATAAGATGCTAGTGCAAAGTATTATATAAAATGCATGATAAATCTTTTATATTCTTTAGTTCATTTATTAATATATCCAAAAATATTTAGTATCTATCTGTGTAAACCTACTACTGTGATGGGTTTTTTTTGTAAGAGAACAGTGAATTTTAATAATTACTATTCTGAGAATATATTAGTATAAATGGCTTTGGTAAGTTGGGGGAAAAGGTACTGTTATAGTTGAACTGCCAGGCTACTTACTCTTAGAATGGTTGGCAAATTCTCAGATGAGCCTCATGGAAAATAGAGTCCATGCCAGCTGTTACAGAAGAAGAAACGATGGAAATTATTATTGTCTCAGATGGACTTATCTCAGACAAAAAGAAAGGAACGAAAGAATGAAAGATGGAAGGGAAGGTGAAGAGGAAGGGGAAGGGGAAAGGGAGGGGAGGAAGATACATTTGCTAATGTTTTTGGTGACATATCTCTGTTATCAACTCATTCTTAAATCAATTCCTCTCATCCGTCTCCTACCCAATACAATATTGTTCTTCTTTCTATTGTCTAGATACCATGAGAACTCAAACTACATTTGGAATCCTCCCAAGCTTGTCTTCATCACAGAGTTTTCTCATAATGGGCACTCAAAAAATACAATTATATTGATAAATTGGTGAATTAGTAAATAGATGAATAGAATGAATTAAAAGTCAGGCTTTAACTATTCCTGTTATTTTTTATGAATTTGATTATCAAATATCTCCCTATCAGAAATAATTTCCCTGGAAAACAGGTGTGTTCTCCCCTCTTGGCTGGGAGACAAGAATTTATCCACACTGTTTAAGTCTTCCTTGCATCATGCCCTTTTATACTTCCTCTTCCAGGACAACAGCAGGGTTAACACAACCAGTATTTAATGTACATGTAATACATGTAATACAACCAGATTTCTTAGGTAAAAATTCCTTCTAGAGCATCTTTGAGAAATTATTAGCCTCTTCTTGAACGTTTGTTAAGGTAAAACTTACTCTTTAATAAATAATTATATCCTGCTTTTGGTCAACTCTGATAGGAAATGCTTCCTTATATTGAACCAAAACCTTCTTTTCTCTTTAATGTTAACCTCATGACATGACACTAATTTTATATTATCCAGTAGCATACAATAAGCTCCTCTTCATGATACTCATATTATTTAAAATTTACTATTATTTCTTCTTTTAGTCTTTCCTTCTACGTACTAATGATCCCCAATTCTTCCAAACTCATCCAGTTTTCCTCTTAAAATTTGGCACATAACTGTAAATACTACACAGGAAAGGTTTAACCCATCAATACTAAGCTTTTAGCAGTCATAGAGGAAAGTTATTTGCTCAACTAATCTCATAGCATAAATATAGATAACAATAACTTTTTATATTTGCCACTCAAATATTTTTAAGGAAATATCGTCTTTTGTGATTACAGTAAAACCCTGATGCAGGCATGGCTGACATTATTATTATTACCAACCATAGTTCATGTTGCTTGCACATATTATAGAAGTTTTTGTTCTCAAGACTTACTGAAAACATCTTTACGTATTCAGCATTTCTTTATCCAAGGAAGTAAATTTCCAATTTACTAACTTCCAGGCTGTGTGACTGATTGTTAAGAAGGGTGTGTATGCACCGATGTATGTTTCATAAGGAATGTTTGATGATAATACATTTATATGCCCCTTCAATTATAGGTATAGGTAGCATATCATCAAACTAGATGTTATAAAAATAAATGACACACAATATATTGAAAATGCCAACAAGCTAGTTGTTATGAGATTGGGCAAATTAAATAGTCATGTTAGATACCTAGAAGCATCATTGGGGAACATGGTAAAAGGTATCTAAATATTCAGTGTTATTTCCATATATAATAAACAGCCAGAAACAACCTGAGTCTTGAGAAGCTGACTTAACTTTTAGTGGAATGGTTCAAATTGTATTAAATCACAAAAATAACTTTAAAAAACATAGAACATTCTTTTGCTTTTTCTATAAGGTACTCATTAAAAATAGTACTGCCTGTCACTATTAGAAATTTAGTTGCTTTAGACAGTCTTTGAATTTTAGGATTTCATACACAAATGTTACTTCTTCATAGGGTCTCTCCAGGAAATCCTATTCTGAACAGACAAGTAATTTATTTGAGGATGTTGGTCAATAATCTAAACACAAGCTAGCACAAAATGCACAAAAAGAACTCAGTAATGGCATTAAATCTTATTCTCATAACAATAATCTTATTCAGCAAAGGCATTCTTTACTTGTCTGATTAAAAATATCTTTGTGCTATTAGACGAATGGATTAAAACACTTGAACTTTCTTAAAAAATTTACTATCAAATCTATTGACTTCCATCTTTGTTTTTGTGCCTTTAGCATACAATTTGCTATTTTATTCTTGGATCCATGATGGACATTGTGTTTTCAACTGAACATAGATTATTTTGATTAGATGGAACAAATATTTTAGGAAAGATTGTCTTCTCACTCTTTTAAATTGCATGGAATTCCCATTGCCTTGTGTTTTGACCTTTGTAACATCTCACTCTGAATTAGAAGCCTTGCCCCTGACACCTGCTAAATTGATGACTTTGTTAAATTATTTGGCATCCCTGAAAGCAGGTATCATCTGCCAAATAAGGATGATATCAAAGGGTTATTTGGGAGAATTAAGTGAAATAATGTATGTCAAGCATTCACCACAATGCTTGGCTTCTCATACAAACTCAATGGCAGTTTTTATTATCCATTAATAATGCATTTGGGCATCATACATTATGAGATCATTGCCTTTATCCTCTTTACAACTGTTTCTCTCAGCAATTCTGGGGTATAATGAGAAGAGAAATGCACTGTCAGGGAAGCATTGCATTCACTTTCATATTCATTAAAATGTGCCTGGCTATAATTCTACTGTAAGTCCATACCATCACTCCCTATTAATTTTATAAAAAATTTTAATAATATGTTTTGGCTTTTTAAATGTGACAAACCTAGCTTGTTCAATGCTGTGACGTAATCCAGCTACTTCTTCATGGGCCTGAGCTTGGCCAAGCTAAAGTATTATACTTGTGCCTACATGATGGCTGTAATTTGGGATTTTTTTTCAAAATGATCTCTAGATGTCTCTTATTTTTAAAAATTAATAAATAGGCTGGTTATAATTTTAAGAATTATAAATAGCCAGGTGTTTCCCTTTGCTATTGAACTTGCACTTATATTTTTTAAAAGGAATTTGCCCACAATATTTCTTATATTGTCTCCTTCACACTCAAAATGCGTATTCTCTAACCTAAATACACAACTCATCTTGTCTCTTTTAATCTGTTTATAGTGTTGTAATTTGTATGACCTGACTGTAAGGGTCTATGGAGTAAGGTATAAGCCTTCCCCAAACTCATGTGCCACCCATGCCCAAGGCTCAATAAGTGATTGTTGGATTAGTAACAAATTTGCCTCAGAAGCCCAGGTCCTAACATTTTTTTAAAAAAATCTTCTAATGTCTCAGCATATTTACTTTTCTTTTACACAGAATTCTTATAAATATACGATATATGATTTATCAGCCTACAGAAGTACAGTGAAATAAATTTTTCCTTCCTGCGCTATGAAGGAAAAGATGACTTAAGGAATCAGTCAATTGGTGTAAGACAAAAAAAAAAATCAAGTAACACATCCTGAACCTTTAAAAACACAACAGTATTAGCCTATTCAAAATATTCTGTGTGGGGAAAACAAGTTTTAGTTATTTCTAAGGATATCCATGTAATCAGTTGCAATATGAGGCTTGATATTCATAAACATAGAAGTATGTTATTGGGACTAAGCACAGAAATTCTGGGGTCTAAATGCCTAGATTCAAACCCTGGCTTCTCTACCTAGTGACTACACAACTTTGTGGATGTTGCTTTTTTGTTAAAAAAAAAATGTCTGGGTTTTGGCTTCACCATATTTAAAAAATAATAATACCATAATGCCTATCACTCTTCAAACATACTAAGACTCAATAAATGTTAGTTATTACTACATGTGCTTAGTCTTCTATACCAAAATCACTTTAGACACTTTCAATTTAAGAAAACAGAAACATATAGACAGCATTTTAGAAAGATTTTCATCTAAAAATGAATCAAAAAGAAAAAACAGGATATGAAAGAGGAAGTTTACATTTAATACCTACTATTTTAAGCAGTTTTTCTGTTCCAGCTGCTACAATAGGAACTATATCTAAATGTCCTCATCAAAAACAACACTATAACGGGCATTTTTATATTCCTTTTCTATGTAAGGAGATTAAGGTCCAGATTTAATCTCTATCCATTTATTCAATCATTCAAGCAATTTTTATTGAGATTTTACTATTTACAATATACTAACATCAGAAGCAGAGCCTGCATTGGATTTGGATCATCTTCTAGATTCAATCATTTATTTTGAAAATTTATTTAAGTACAATTATTTTCTAGCCTAGCTAAGTGATTTACTATTTTATATAAAAGATTATTAAACAAACTTTCAGTGTGATAAGTTGATATATGCAGAGTTACTGAACCATGGCCATTAAATGTTCAAAGACTATCTACTTATAGAAAACATAAGAAAGGAAAAAGTAAAAATAAATCTAAGCCTTTGAAACACACATTTTAAAATATGCAGGTAAAATCTTACTACAACACTTTCTACAGGTGTCTATCTTTCTGTTAAGCCATGATTTTGTGTCATTAAGCATTTCCTAAAATATTATTAAGTATCCTCTCGAACCCTGAAAAATCTCTATGATTATTCAATAATTTTCTGTGTAACATTTTTCTAATAGAATTTAACTATACATAGGGCACAATTCTTTTTTTAGGAAAAGAATAATCTATTCCCTTTTCCTGTCTTTCCTATAAGTACTGGGTATTTATCTATTTGTTACCATCTTTACCATCATAAAATTTAGCAACTTTGGAATGGTATAGTAAAAGAATAGTTCTTAATGTCATTTTTACAGGGCATTTAATAAATATGATTTATGGGCTTACTTGCCATCAACTTTCAAAGCTGTGGTTACATGTCAGCTCTTGAAGGTTGCTTTGATTGAGCTGAATGTTTGAGATGTGATTCAAGTGGTTTCTCCTCTAATTCCCACTGAGAGAGCAGTTTCCTGGCTTCAATGCTCTCCTGGCAGAAAATGAATTCAAAAAAGAAAAATTTAGCTCCAAGGTTTTAAATTTTTAGCCATATTCGTTACTTTATTGTCTCATATCCAAACCATCACTGATACTGTGGTGAAAACCACTGTACCTTAGAAGTTAAGAATCCAAGTTTCGGATACAGATCCTTACTTTTGTTAGCTTTGTGGCCTTGGCTAAGGCAATAACCACTAGGTAACTCAGTTCCTTCCTCATCATTGGGATTATGACATATCCACCTTGAAAAGACAAGACAAATAAGATTAAGTCATGTTTTTGCAAGGAGTTTGCCATTTTTAAGGTACATGATTATCTTGGTATGATTTGAGTTTGGGAAACTAAGAATAAATATCAAATGTTATCCCTGAATTTCCAATCCAGTTGAATTCAGAACCCATTTGTCCTTGGATCCTTTGCTAACTGAGTTGAAATAAATGCCTTCTGGTTCCTTCCTAGCAGGAAGAAACATAAAATTCTCTAATTCACCAGACTACACTGATCCCAAGAATGTTCATTGATTAGTAAATTAAATAAGTGGCTCAGGATATGGTGATTCAAGAAAAATGAATAACCTCCTGGCTGTACTATACCCGAAACCCCTCACTTTTGAGGTTATTATTTTTTCTTTTTAACATGCCCTTCCTAGAAGTCAGCATTAGGCAGGTAATCAGCAGAGACTGGATGCCTTCTAGGTCAACTTATCAGAGTGGTGAGTTTGTATAGTTGCTGCAATTAGATCCTACATGAGAACAGGACACACATAAAGGTTCCTCAAACACATCAACACTTGAACTCTACCAAATAGTACTCCAGAGGGTAGCTGTACCCCATCAGTTTCTGAGGATCAAATCTGTTAAAACCAGTGCCTTCACCACTGTACAAGCACTACCCATGACTCTCATCATTATGAAGTTTGTGGGGGAGTCTTTTTCTCTGCTGAAGATTTTGCTGTAGTTGTTCCTTCCTGCTTCGTGTTCAAGCAATTTAAGTAAGTGGGTCTTCAGTGGGAAGTATATGTCCAGATAGACACAGAGTGGGAGGCTTCAAGCAGGCACAAGGAAGCCTGTAACATTGTAAATTGAAGACTAACTCTGAAAAGTGATATTCAGTTATATGGAACCCCATAAAGTGTGAACAGGTCCCCCATCCTCTCGTCATACCCTCTTCATAGTGCCTCAGCAAGCTCTGAAGTAACAATTCTCTTGATTATTCAGTAATTTTGAATAATCTCTAAGTCTGAGCTTACACTCCAAACCTCAAAGTCTGACGTTCTCTTTTTACCCCCAAATCTGGGAAGAACATTTGCAGAATTTCCCATTTATCTGTTGTTTAAAATAGCATTTGTATAGTGCTTTGTAGTTTACAATGGTCCATATTACTAAATTTGATTAATACAACAACCCAGTAAACTACCTATGGAAAAGATTATTTTGCTATTGTGGCTGTTGTATTATAGTTTATGACCCATCTTCTTCTACAAACATTTGAAGTTATAGATGTTCTCAGCCACATTTTGTAGATGAAAAACTGAGACTCAGAAAGGGCAATTATAAAAGGAAGAAATAGATAATATACAGTTCCCTTAACTACATATTCTAAGTTTTTCCTGCTAGAAGATCATCTCTTTTCTTTGTAATGGTTCTTACTGACATTTTCTTCATCTCTGTTTACTTGTTCTAATTTAGTCAGCAATTCAGTTACTAAGCTACAAATTTAAAAAATTACAAATATCTAACTTATTTAATTCCCAGTCCCTGACACATATAATATTAAGATCAGATACAGCAAATAGCTAATGCTTTAGATTAAGGTGACAAATGCAATGCACTTAAGCATTCATCATAAAATGGTAAATGATATATCTGAAATTATGCTCCTTTCTAACAGCTCTTAGGACAGATCTTCTCTCACTCATTTTGTTGGAAGTACTTTGGTTCTTAGAACATCAATGACAACATTGTTCAACTCTAAGCACACAGAAAAGTCCAAAGCCAAATATAAATTATGTCTGTCCTGCCTGTTTCATTGCTCCCCTGTATTTTTTACTATTATTGTTTTTATTCACATGTAACCTAATCTCAAGTATTTAAATACTTGAAATATTTGAAAACTATGATTTTCTTTGAGAATAGGTAAGCCAAATATCTGTTAAAAATGTTTTTCAAATGCCAGAAAAATATTTTGCATGTTTCAAGACAGTATAAAACCAATTAAATGAGTACAGTTACTTTCAAGATAATGCAATTTTAATGTTTAGTGATATTTAAGAAAGATTGAACACTTAAAAAAATTCTTTAAATGTAAAACCTTAAAAACATGAAGATAGAGGCCAGGCACAATGGCTCACACCTGTAATAGCACTTTGGGAGACTGAGGCAGGGGAATCACTTGAGGTCAGGAGTTCAGGACCAGGCTGGCCAACATGGTAAAACCCCATCTGTACTAAAAACCAAAAATTAGCCGGACATGGTGGCTCATGCCTGTAGTCCTAGCTACTTGGGAGGCTGAGGCAGGAGAATCACTTAAACTTGCGTGGTGGAGGTTGCAGTGAACTGAGACTGGGCCACTGTACTCCAGTCTGAGTGACAATGAAACTCCATCTCAAAAAACAAACAAACAGAAAAACCCGTGAAGATAATAAAAATAAATTATATCATTCAACGAAATTAAAAGAGGTAGTTATTATTATCAGTAACAGACTTAATATACAATAATTTACATTTGTACAAAGGTTATACTTTTCAAATTTTTTTATATCAGTTCATTATTTGCTGCTTATAATTTTCAGTCTTCAAATCTTGCTGATATTGATAATTCTCAATAATTATTGAAAATTTTAACAGTAGCCCTTATAAATACAAAGAAGTTTAGGACAAAGAAATTCAGATTTTCTTTAAAAACTTCCTAAAGGAAATAATGGAAAATGGCATTTGGACAAGATGAGAAAACACACACGCGAGCACACACACACACACACACACACACACACACACATTGCTGTTTCACACAGAAAATGAAATGACTTTGTCTCATTATTTTCTGTTTTCAATTCATTTTTACCCCATACACTTCTGGCATATTATGTCCTGTTCCCTCTTAATGGTTTTCACAAAGAAAGGAAAAATTGAAGAGCCTGTGTTTCCGGATGTAGTAAATAACCATCATGAGGAATTTATGTGATTGTCACCTATTGTCCAGGATTTTGATATTTTTTCCTTTTTCTGTCTGTGTGTCCTTCAACACCTACCACACTTCCCCACATCTGCTAAAGTCTCTTGGTCGGACAAATAGTAGGTGAGTCAAATAAAGACAAAAACTTCAGATTCATCAGCTGTTTGCCATACATTATGTACTAAAGCCACTGATAATTGACATGCAGATGATTTTTTTCCACGTTTTTAAAAGAACAAATTTATTATTGTCAAATGGACGTTTTGCTAATAAAGAAACTGGCTCAGAGAATAAAGAAATCATAAATAAATTATACCATTGGTTAGAAAATTATATGGAAAGTCAAATCTCACCAAGTGTAGTATTTTGTGGTTTTGCTATAATGGAACAAGACAGAATAGTCTTCAATTGAGTTTCCACTTAACATTTAATTTCTTATTACTAAGACATTGGATCTGTATATAGGAAAATTTAGAGATAGAAAATTGGAAACTGAATCAGTATCATTTATCCAAATGTGGATAAAGAAGGGAAAGCCTAAAAATCTTTTGTTATATGACTATTAAACACTGGGAGAGTTGAAAACAGACAGTGAAAATCAATCCTAATTTCCTACATTTTAAATTATGTATTATTTATTCTATTTTAAATATTGAATAATGCCTCCTTGTTATTTATTATTTATGCCAAGTTGTTCTTTATTTGCAAAGAAAAGAAAATAATCTTCGATTTAATAAGACCTTGAATTCAGGAACAGCCTATTTACACTTCCTGGTATTTCTTATGACTGAATGTACTGGCATAAAGAATATTGGAAAGGTATTGGCTTCATCTTTGGAAGATATTTTTAAAATATCACCAACGTTCCATTCAAAATAGAATCTTTGACATCAAATCAAAGGCCCACTTTGTTGGAGAATAATTTAACAAATCAAAAATCAAACATCTGTTGGCCAAGTTCAAACTCAGGCACCAGAAGATCTTCAAGAAAGAAAAAAAAAAGACCAGTCTTGCATTTACCTTCACTCAGGTTGTACATCTTGCTTGTAAATTAGTCTTTTCTTCCCAACAGTCAATCCAGTATAGACTGACTTCTATCATGAAGGATTGGTTTATATGTACATATTTATCCTAGCACCAATGGAAAATGTCCTGTAAGGTGAAGGGATGGAAGTATACACACCCATCCATTCTAGCCACTAATAAGAAGGTCTTTGAAGGTGGCCAGAGAGAAAAGACATAGGTCTGATGACATTTACCTGTTGGTGATACTAACTTTATCCTCCAAATTCAGAAACTCCCCTAATTTTCTTTTTAATATCAAGGAGTTAAACTATAGCATAATTCCTTCTAGGCTATTTCTTATAATACAGAAGTTTCTGTCTGGCTTGTATAACTATACATCAGAAAATATCCAGGATTTACTGCTCTTGGATGACACATTACCTAATGTTCTCTGATGTTGGAGCTGATGGTAATGTAACTGTTGCTATGATTATACAAATAACCTCAATCTCCTCACACTCCTCAAAACATACAAATACATTATTTACTTAACCATTCTGATGTCTATTCAAGTTTGTGAATGAATAAAGGCAATAATCATAGATAAAAACTTGTTGAACAAACTTGAGCTTGCATACATACAAATTAATTTAGTTTTGACCCTAATGCTAATGGTATTCTTAAAATGTATGCCAGAGGTTCCAAGGTGGCAGAATAAGAACAGCTCTGGAGTGCAGTTCCCAGTGAGAACAGTGAAGAGGGTGAGTGCTCACCACATTTCCAAACAAGTTTTCACTGCCCACAGACCAGGAGATCCCTGGGCTGAAAAGTGCCACAAGTTTTCAGAGGTTTCAGCCAGTGCCAGGGCAGTGTACAAAAATTTGCACAAGTCTGGGCAGCCATTTTGACTGGCACCTGGAACATCTGGGAGAATGGAGCCGCCTATTCAACTGAACAGGAGGGGGCTGAGACACGGAGCCAGGCAATCTGGCTTGGCAGGTACCACCCCCACAAAATAAGCATTCTGAAAGGCTCTGAATTGAGAGTTTTGCAGCAAGCACAGCTGGGCCTAGGACGGTCCAGCTCAGTGGGGGCAAGGGCATCCCCCACTACCAAGGCAGTTCACACAGCAGCTGGGCAGAGCCTGCAGCAGCTCAGCAACACCTCTGCTGGCAGACTGTGACTAGACGACACCGTGTGGGGCAAGGCATCTATGAAAAAATGCAGCAGCACAACAGGAACCTATAAATAAAGCTGACCTTCCTAGGAGAGAGCACCTGGGAAAAGAGGCAGTTATGAGTTCAGCTGTAGCAGACTTAAAGGTATCTGCCCAGAACCTCTGCATGGAACAATGGAGCTCCCAGCACAGCATTTGAGCTTCCATAAGGGACAGACTGCCTCCTCAAGCAACTCCCCGATCCCCATATACCCAAAGAGATACCTCATAAAGGAGAGCTCAGTCTGACATCTGGTGAGTACCCTACTGGGAGGATAGAAGAGGAAGAAACTTGTGGCACCCTTGCTGTTTCATAGCCCCCATGGGTGATCCCCAGGCAAGCGGGGTCTGGAGTGGTCCTCCAGTGGTCCTGCAGCAGAGGGTCCTGTTAGAAGGAAAACTAAGAAGCAGAAAGAAATAGCTTCAACATCAACAAAAACGATGTCCACTCAGAGACCTCATCCAAAAGTCACCAACTACAAAGACCACAGGTAGATAAAGCCACTAAGATGAGAAAAAAACAAACAGTACAAAAAAGAAGAAAACACCAAAACCAGAACACCTCTCCTCCTCCAAGGGATCACAACTCCTCACCAGCCAGGGATCAAAGATGGATGGAGAAGGAATCTGATGAATTGACAGAAAGAGTCTTCAGAAGGTGGATAATAACAAACTTCTCAGAGCTAAAAGAACATGTGCTAATCCAATGCAAAGAAACTAAGAACTTAGAAAAAAGGTTAAATGAGATGCTAACTAGAATAAACAGCTTAGAGAAGAATATAAATGACTTGATGAAGCTGAAAAAGACAGCATGAGAACTTTGCGAAGCATACACAAGTTTCAAGAGCTGAACAAACCAAGCAGAAGAAAGAAGATCAGAGATTGAAGATCAACTCAATGAAATAAAACAAGGCAAGAACAGAGAAAAAGAGTGAAAGGAAATGAACAAAGCCTCCAAGAAATATGGGATTATGTGAAAAGACCTAATCTACATTTAATAGGTGTACCTGAATTTGATGGAGATAATGAATCCAAGCTGGAAAAAAACTCTTCAGGATATTATCCAGGAGAATTTCCCCAATCTAGCAAGGCAGGCCAACATTCATGTCCAGGAAATACAGAGAATACCACAAAGATATTCCTCAAGAAGAGCAACCCCAAGGCATATAATCTTTAGATTCACCAGGGTTGAAACAAAGGAAAAAAGGCTAAGGGTAGCCAGAGAGAAAGGTGGGGTTACCCACAAAGGGAAGCCCATCAGATTCACAGTGGATCTCTGGGCAGAAACCCTACAAGCTAGAAGAGAGTAGGCGCCAATATTCAACATCTTTCAAGAAAAGGACTTTCAACCTAGAATTTCATATCCAGCCAAACTAATCTTCATAAGCGAAGGAGAAGGAAAATCTTTCATGGACAAGCAATTGCTGAGAGATTTCATCACTACCAGGCCTACCTTACAAGAAGTCCTGAAAGAAGCACTAAACAAAGAAAGGAAAAACCAATATCAGCCACTCCAAAAACATACCAAATGGTAAAGACCATCAATACAATGAAGAAAATGTGTCAACTAATGGGCATCAAAAGGGCAGGATCCAGCTAGCATCAAAAGGGCAGGATCAATTTCACACATAACAATATTAAACTTAAATGTAAATGGACTAAATGCTCCAATCAAAAGACACAGACTGGCAAATTAGATAAAAAGTCAAAATCAATCAATGTGCTGTATTCAGGAAACCCATCTCACGTGCAAGGATGCACATAGGCTTAAAATAAAGGGATTAAGATTTATCAAACAAATGGGGTGCAAAAACAAAAGCAAGAGTTGCAATCCTAGTCTCTGATAAAATGGATTTTAAACCAACAGAGATCAAAAGAGACAAGGAAGGGCATTACATAATGATAAAAGGATCAATGCATCAAGAAGAGCTAATGATCCTAAATATATATGCACCCAATATGGCAGCACCCAGGTACATAAAGCAAGTTCTTAATGACCTACAAAGAGACTTAGACTTCCACACAATAATAGTGGGAGACTTTAGCAGTCCACTGTCAATATTAGACAGATCAACAAGACAGAAAATTCACAAGGATATCCAGGACTTGAACTCAGATCTGGACCAAGTAGACCTAACAGATATCTACATAACTCTCCACCCCAAATCCACAGAATATACATTCTTCTCAGAACCACATGGCACCTACTCTAAAATTGACCACATAATTGGAAGTAAATCACTCCTCAGCAAATGCAAAAGAACAGAAATCATAACAGTCTCTCAGACCATAATGCTATCAAATTAGAACTCAGAATAAAGAAACTAACTCAGAACCACACAACTTCATGGAAACTGAACAACTGGCTCCTGAATGTCAACTGAATAAACAATAAAATGAAGGCAGAAATAAAGATTTTCTTTGAAACCAATGAGAATGATGACACAACATAGCACAATCTCTGGGACACACTTAAAGCAGTGTTGAGAGGGAAATTTATAGCAATAAATGCCCACCTGTGAAGCAAAGAAAGATCTAAAATTGACATCCTATCTTCAAAATTGAAAGAGCTAGAGGAGCAAGATCCAAAGAACTCAAAACCTAGCAGAAGACAAGAAATATCTATGATCAGCGAAAAACTGAAGGAGACAGAGACACAAAAAACACTTCAAAAGATCAATAAATTCAGGAGCTGGTTTTCTGAAAAGATCAATAAAATAGACAGACTGTTAGCCAGATTAATAAAAAAGAAAATGGAGAAGAATCAAATAGATGTGATAAAAAATGATAAAGGGGATATCACCACTGATTCCACAGAAATACAAACTATAATCAGAGATTACTACAAACAATTCTGTGCACATAAACCAGTAAACCTGGAAGAAATGGATAAATTCCTGAACACTTGCACCCTCCCAACCCTAAACCAGGAAGAAGTTGAAACCTTGAACAGACCAATAACAAGGGCTGAAGTTGAGGCAGCAATTAATAGCCTACTAACCAAAAAATGTTCAGGTCCAGACGGATTCACAGCTGAATTCTACAAGATGTACAAAGAGGAGTTGGTACCATTCCTTCTGAAACTATACCAAACAACACAAAAAGAGGGACTACTTCCCAAATCATTTTATGAGACCAACATCATCCTGATACCAAAACGTGGCAGAGACTCAACAGGAAAAGAAAACTTCAGGCCAATACCCATGATACACATAGATGCAAAAGTCTTCAATAAAATACTGGGAAACTGATTTTAACCACACATCAAAAAGCTTATCCATCATGACCAACTAGGCTTCATTCCTGGGTTGCAAGGCTGGTTCAACATATGCAATTCTATATATGTAATCCACCACATAAACAGAAACAGAGACAAAAACCACATGATTATTTCAATAGATGCAGAGAAGGCCTTTGATAAAATTCAACAGCCCTTTATGCTAAAAATGCTCAATCAACTAGGTATAGAAGAAACATATCTCAAAATAATAAAAACTATTTATGACAAACCTACAGCCAACATCATACTGAATGGGCAAAAACTGGAAGCATTCCCTTTCAAAACCAGCATTAGACAAGGATGCCTTCTCTCACCACTCCTATTCTTTTTTTTTTTTTTTTTTTTTTTGAGACGGAGTTTTGCTCTCGTTACCCAGGCTGGAGTTCAATGGACCGATCTCGGCTCACCGCAACCTCCGCCTCCTGGGTTCAGGCAATTCTCCTGCCTCAGCCTCCTGAGTAGCTGGGTTTACAGGCATGCACCACCGGGCCCAGCTAATTTTTTGTATCTTTAGTAGAGACGGGGTTTCACTATGTTGACCAGGATGGTCTTGATCTGTTGACCTCGTGATTCACCCGCCTCGGCCTCCCAAAGTGCTGGGATTACAGGCTTGAGCCACCACGCCCGGCCACCACTCCTATTCTATATAGGACTAGAAGTTCTAGCCAGAGCAATTACGCAAGAAAAAAAATAAAGGGTATTCAATAAGGAAAAGAGGTAGTCAAATTGTCTCTATTTGCAGACGACATGATTGGATATCTAGAAGACCCCATTGTCTCAGCCCAAAATCTCCTTAAACTGATAAGCAACTTCAGCAAAGTCAGGATAGAAAATCAATGTGTAGAAGTCACAAGCATTTCTATACACCAATAACAGACTAACAGAGAGCCAAATCATGAGTGAACTGCCATTCACAATTGCTACAAAGAGAATAAAATACTTAGGAATACAATTAACAAAGGATGCAAAGTACCTCTTCAAGAAGAACTACAAACCACTGCTCAAGGAAATTAGAGAGGACACAAACAAATGAGGAAACATTCCATGCTCATGGTTAGGAAGAATCAATATCATGAAAATGGTCATACTGCCCAAAGTAATTTACAGATTCAAGGCTATCCCCATCAAGCTATCAATGACCTTCTTCACAGAACTGAAAAAAAAACACCTTAAAATTTATATGGAACCAAAGAGAGCCCGCATAGCCAAAACACCTAAGCAAAAAGAACAAAGCCAGATGCATCATGCTATCTGATTTCAAACTATACTACAAAGCTATAGTAATCAAAACAGCATGGTACTGGTACCAAAACAGTAATATAGACAAATGGAACAGAACAGAGGCCCTGGAGGCAATGCCACACATCTGCAATCATCTGATCTTTGACAAACCTGACAAAACAAGCAATGGGGAAAGGATTCCCTGTTTAATAAATAATATTGGGAAAACTGGCTAGCAGCATGCAGAAAGCTGAAACTCAACCCCTTCCTTACACCTCACACTAAAATTAAGACTTAAACATAAGACCTAACACCATAAAAACCATGGAAGAAAACCAAGTCAAAACTATTCAGGACATAGGCATTGGCAAGGACTTCATGCCTAAAACACCAAAAGCATTGGCAACAAAAGCCAAAATAGACAAATGGGACCTAATTAAACTCCAGAGCTTCTGTACAGCAAAAGAAACAATCATTAGAGTGAACCAGCAACCAACAGAATGGGAAAAAATGTTTGCAATCTACCCATCTGACAAAGGGCTAATATCCAGAATCTACAAAGAACTGAAACAGATTTATAAGAAACAAACAAACAAACCCATTCAAAAGTGGGAGAAAGATATGAACAGATACTTTTCAAAAGAAGACATACATGAGGCTAACAAACATAAGAAAAAATGCTCATTATCACTGATTACTAGAGAAATGCAAATCAAAACCACACTTAGATACCACCTCACACCAGTTAGAATGGTGATCATTAAAAAATCTAGAGACAACAGATGCTGGAGAGGATGTGGAGAAATAGGAACATTTTTACACTGTTGGTGGTAGCATAAAGTAGTTCAATCATTGTGGAAGACAGTTTCCTCAAGTACCTAGAAACAGAAATTCCATTTGATCAAGCAATCCCATTACTGGGTATAAATCCAAAAGATTATAAATCATTCTATTATAAAGACATTCTATGTATGTTCATAGCAGCACTGTTTACAATAGCAAAGACCTGGAAGCAAACCAAATGCCCATCAACGATAGACGGGACAAGGAAAATGTGACACATATACACCATGAAATACTGTGCAGCCATAAAAAATGATGAGTTTGTGTCCTTTGTAGGGACATGGATGAATCTGGAAACCATCATTCTCAGCAAACTGACACAAAAACAGAAAATCCAACACTGCATGTTCTCACTCATAGGTGGGTGTTGAACAATGGGAACATATGGACACAGGGAGGGGAGCATCACACACTGGGGTCTGTTGTGGGGAACCAAGAGCAGGACAATGGGAGAGTGGGGAGGTTGGGAGGGATATCATGGGGAGAAATGCCAGATGTAGGTGACAGGTGGATGGAGGCAGCAAACCACATTGCCATGGGTGTATCTATGCAACAATCCTGTATGATCTGCACATGTACCCCAGAACCTAAGGTACAATAAAAAATATGCCAATGAGAAAATTATAGGCCAATATGACAGTATTAGAATAATCTATGACAAAGGAAGATGTTTAACACATGGTTCAAGAAGCTGAGCAACATAAAGCAAACAATTCAAGGTGTCTCCCAGAAAACTCACTCAAAGCCTTCTACAATAAGGCAACATTGGAGATAAAAAAATAAGTTCTCATCAATTGTAAGTTATGATCATATGACTCTTAAGCTAACATATAACTCTTTGATCATAAGTTAGGTTATGATCAATAATAAATACAAAAAGAGCTTTCTTATCCAATTGGTTGATTAAAGTTTAACCTGTTGGGCAGAAAGAATGATCACATCATCACAAAAAGATATCAGCATTCTAAATTGGTGGAGAATACAATTCATGTTCTTTAAAATAAAGACTTATTTAAGCTGGCACCATTAACCTTCATGATAGACTTTTTTTTCTTTTTAGAAGACTTTTATTTAGGCGCAGTGTTCTAATGACAGGAGTAAAGAATCTTTTTTTCATCTCATAGACTACCCTGTTGCCCAGTTTCAAGGAAGAAACACAAAGCATGCTCTGGCTGAGTTTGGGGCTCTACAGCATTGTGAAAATTGGGGCGTTTCCTAGGGAGAAGGATAAGTAGCATTACATAATTAGATGTACCAAATTTTCTGCTTAGCAACAAATTTGTGTAAGCAAAAAAATGTATTCAGCTTGAGTTACTCTGGTGAATACTATAGAGGCCCTTGGAAGCATAGAAAGTCTTTTAGCCACTTAGGGATGCTAATTTGCAAGGGACAGAAAAGCAATATGCTAATTTTAGTAAACAGCTATTCTTTTAACAAATATTCTGGAATAATATGAAGGGACAAGAAGAGGGAGTGCATCCCCGTTATTCTCAAAGAAACAAAATAGTTTTATCCCAATATTCTCATTACATGGGGTTCTATGGAAATTTTACTTCATGGGTAGGACTGATATTTTACAGAATGCTTATTTGGATATAAAGTCCTTATGTCTTTTTAGTCTGAGAGAGATTTAAAGATTTCTGTTTCCAAGGTAGTGTTTTCCCCCTGCTGGAAATATTTTTGGTGACCTACTTCAGCTGGACTCTTTGGGAAAAACAAGAACAAAACCAAAAAAACTTAGCAATCTCTGTTTCACAAACCTCTACCAGTTCAGAAATTTCACAGAAAGCATCCCTGACATCTGTCCCTTCTACTTCTAATACAAACAATGAGAGGAAGTTTATTACATAGAAAATTATATCATTTGAGTTTTGAACAACTTGAATTGCTCTGAAGTTCTTCCTTACATCGACATTTTAACATCTGCCTTTTGTTATAGTTCTGCCCACTAATATTAGTTCTTCTAGTTCAAATATAATATTAGCTTATTCTCTCTCCTATGCAGCAATCCTCTCAATATTTAAAGACCATTGTTATGACTTTGTTCTCCAGTTTTTTATTAACCTCTCCTTTGCTTATATCATTTTCTTTGCATATCATACTTTTAAAAAATTGTGATTATGTACTTCTTTCATCTCTTAATAAAGTATATGTTTCTTAAATACTGTTTAGCTCCTCTTTGCGTGATCAGCAGAGAGTATTTTTGCACATAATAGGCATTCAACTTATGAAAAGCCAGGATTTAGCCTGCATTGAAACCTTAGTGGTGCAGCAAGAAGGTATAAAGAGAATAAATTTCGCTATGAAACTGTGTTGCAGCAAGAACATAACTCAGATATAGATATTAGGAGCAGATAACATGCAGTGGACTGAAACAGTATTTATTCAGACAACTCCTAAGACAAAAAGGAACAAATGCAGGGACCACTTACAGTTACAGATCCTCAAACCACACTGGGTGCTAGGACCACTAAACTGAGGACATGCTTCCTTTGGTATGATTGATTGTGTAGGGAGTATTGTATATTCCCTCATTCTGTCATTGTCCTGAAATCTAGTCTATCTTTTGCATAGTTTATTTCTTAATTCTATTAAAAATATATAAACGATCTCTGCTGAGACTGCTTGATCAGCCTTAGTGGCCTGACATAGCTTTTTGCCCTATTATTATTTGAGGGCAAAACTTCAAAATATATAAACCAAAAATGCTTTGAAAACTCTAGTTCTATTTGAAAATCAGTTAATGTACCTCACTATATCCACCGACTACTGTGAGACTAGAGGATACATCAATATACAAAAACAATTTTATTTCCTTTTTTTTGTTGTTGTTGTTGCCCAGGCTGGAGTGCAATGGCGCTATCTCGGCTCACTGCAACCTCCGCCTCCTGGGTTCAGGCAATTCTCCTGCCTCAGCCTCCTGAGTAGCTGGGCACGCAACACCATGCCCAGCTAATTTTTTGTATTTTTAGTAGAGATGGGGTTTCACCATGTTGACCAGGATGGTCTCGTTCTCTTGACCTCATGATCCACCCACCTCGGCCTCCCAAAGTGCTGGGATTACAGGCTTGAGGCACCGCGCCCGGCCTCAATTTTATTTCAATATACTTGCAGTAAAAATGAGAAAATAAAAATTTTAAAAGCTGTCATTCCTCATAGCAGCAAAATATGAATAATCATATATATGAATATAATAAGACATATGAAATATGTATAGGCTGAAACTGCAGAACACTGATTAAATAAATCAAAGAATACTTAAATAAATAGAGATAATTTTCTTCTGGCTAAATTTTTTTTTTTTTTGGAGAGTCTGGCTCTGTCATCCAGACTAGAGTGCAGTGGTAGAATCTCGGCTTACTGCAATCACTGCCTCAGGGGTTCAAGCAATTCTCCTGCTTCAGCCTCCCGAGTAGCTGGGACTACAGGAGCCCACCACCATGCCTGGCCAAATTTTCTACTTTTAGTAGAGATGGGGTTTCATTCACCATATTGGCCAGCCTGGTCTTGAACTCCTGGCCTCAAGTGATCCACCTGCTTTGGCCTTCCAAAGTGCTGGAATTACAGGAGTGAGCTAACGTGCCTGGCCCTGCCTAAATAATTTTTAAAATATTCATTTTAGTGTGGGTCTGCTGGTTGAATATTCCTACTGTTGTATGTATAAATAAGTATTTAACCTTCTTTTTTGAAAGATATTTTCTCTTGGTATAGAATTCTGGTTTGATAAGTTTTGTGTTTTTTTTATACTTTAAAGAAATACTACTATCTTCTCAAATATTATTTGGGGAAGAACTCAACATTCTTAAATTTATTTCTCTCTACATAAAATATCATTTTTCATTGAATTCTTTTAAGATTTTCTCTTTATCACTGATTTTTTTAATACAGCTGTTTTTTTGTATCCATGAGGAATTGCTTCCAGGACCCCCTACAAATACCAAAATCCAGAGATGTTCAAGCCCCTTATATAAAATGGTGTGGTATTTGCATATAATCTATATACATTCTCTCATATACTTTAAATTGCCTCTAGACTACTTATAATACCTAACACTATGAAAATGCTATGTAAGTAGTTATTACACTGCACTGTTTAGGAATAATTGACAAGGAAAAAAGTTTGTACATGTTCAGTACAGATGCAGCCACCTATTTTTTTCAAATATTTTTAATTTGTGGTTGATTAAATTTATAGCTGCCCAACCTGCAGATACAGAGGCTTGGCTTTAATTTAAAGGTGTTAATGCCTTGTTATACTTGGCTTCATGATTCTTATGGTTGGGATTTGTTAGGCTTTTTGGATCTGTGGATTTTTAGTTTTTCTTAAAATTTTGAAATTCTTTAGCCTTTATTTTCTCAGATGTGTTTTTTTTCTGCTTCCTGCTCTTTTTTCCTTTAGGGACCTCAATTACATGTACAGTGGATCACTTGAAATTATCCCATAAATCACTGCTGTTCTGTCCAGTGTCTTTTTCCTTTTTTTCCTTTCCAGATAGTTTGTATCAGTATCTTTTCACATTCAATCTCTTCTAAATCTTCTCTACTATAATATCTAATTGGTTATTAATTCTATCCTGTATATTTTTCATCTCAGACATTGTAGTTTTCATTACTAGGAGTTTGATTTAGGTCTTTTAAAAACTTTTATGTCTTTACATAACATATTTTACATGGAATACAGTTACAACTTTTAATGTTTTTGCATGGTTTTATTTATTTATCATTTATTTATTTATTTTTTGAGATGGAGTTTCACTCTTGTTGCCCATGCTGGAGTGCAATGGTGCTATCTCTGCCTCCTGGGTTCAAGCAATTCTCCTGCCTCAGCTTCCCAAGTGGCTGGGATTACAGGCACCCACCACAATGCCCAGCTAATTTTTTTGTATTTTTAGTGGAGTGATGGGGTTTTACCCTGTTGGCCAGGCTGGTCTCAAACTCCTGACTTCAGGTATTCCACTCACCTCAGCCTCCCAAAGTGCTAGGATTATAGGCACGTATCACCATGCCTGGCCTTTGACTGCTAATTCTAACATCTCTATGATTTCAGGGTACATTTTGATTATTTTCCTACTTATTATGGGTCACGTTTTCATCTTCTCTGTATTTCTCACAACTTTTAAATTGGATTCCAGACATGATGAATTTTATCTTGTTGTGTTCTAGATATTTTTTTATTGCTATAAATATTCTTAAACTCTTTTCTTGGATGCAGTATTTTGGAAACACTTCCACAGGACCAGAGTAGCCTTTGGTCTTGGGTTAATTATTACTCACTAATGAACCAAGAACCTTCTAGGTACTCTTTTTTTGTTTGTTTGTTTTTGAGACAGAGTCTCACTCTGTCACCAGGTTGAAGTGCAGTAGCGTGATGATGGCTTGCTGCAACCTCTGCCTCCCAGGTTCAAGCAATTCTCCTGCCTCAGCTTCCCAAGTAGCTGGTAGTACAGGTGTGCACCACCATGCCCAGCTAATTTTTGTATTTTTAGTAGAGACAGGGTTTCACCATGTTGGCCAGGATGGCCTCGATCTCTTGAATTCATGATCTGCCCATGTTGGCCTCCCAATGTGCTGCTATTACAGGTGTAAGCCACCACACCTGGCCTCTTCTAAGTACTCTTTCTAAAGCCTCATGTATCATGAGGTTTTTCAGTCTATCTGGTTAGAAGAGGTACTTTGCTGGCTCCTGTATGGATCTTAGACACTACTCTTTCTAATCTTTTTAGATTGATCAGATAGTTTCTTCACATGCATGAGCTCACCACTACTCAGTTCAATACTAAAGGGTGAT
This sequence comes from Leontopithecus rosalia, assembly GCA_028533165.1. Lineage (NCBI taxonomy): Eukaryota > Metazoa > Chordata > Mammalia > Primates > Cebidae > Leontopithecus > Leontopithecus rosalia. Next base: position 109,911,666 of record CM052651.1, read on the forward strand.
CCTCTGCATATGTCAGACGTTCTCTCTGTGCTTCTTTCTTCTCTCCCATATTCTGCCCCATGAACTCTAATTGCCTTGATCTCCCCAGATGGCTAGCTCCATGTCCTCAACTTCGGAAATCTACTGGGCTCTACCCGAATTCTTCTTTCCTACCTAAGAGCTTAGACTCACTATTAAGGAAATTAGAAAAACACAGGCCTCACTTCATTTGTTTTCAATTGCTCAGGAATCACTGCCCTGCATTGGCTAATGTACAGTATCTTTAAAACCATTGTTTCATATATTTTGCTCATTATTTGTTTGAATCAGGCATGATGGTAAATTTACTCTTTGTAATTCTATCTTGGCTAGAAGCTAAGTCTTAGGGAAACTTTTGAAGTAGCTTCCTAGACTGTTTCTCTGATTCCAGATTCTCTCTTCTTAAATTTATGTTACTTTATTGCTTAAAAAGATCTACTTTGTGAATAGAGTCATGTTATTAGTTAAGAAAGCCTATGTTATATTGTAGTAAAAAAACTCTAAAATTCTCAGTGGCTTAAAATAAATAAACTATTTTCTGATCTATCTTCGGTTTAGGGTGAGGGAGAGGGTACTCTTCCATTTCATATTCATTCAGGGCTCCTGCTATCAGAAACTTCACAAGTGACTACCATCAGAAACAGCAGCAGAGGTAGGGGCATGGTGACTTGAACTCTGCCCAGATAAGCTTCCACCAGGAAGCACCACATCACATCTCAGATTCCACGTGGAAAGAACAGTGCAGCTTTACCAGTTGTTGGAAGGAGGACAATAGAAAACATCGATGAGAAGCACAGATATCTACTACTGATGTCTTAAAAGAAAATGAGACTATAGATAAGAATATTAGTCCAGCAATTAACAAAATTCAACATGACAAAAAAAATAAAAATTTTAATCAGGGCCATGACCGAGGAGAAGGAAAGAATGATGGGAATACAAGAGAAAGCAGTAAGATATAGGATACGGAAATTTCTTGGAAACAAATGTGAGAAAAAAAACTGAAACACAAAAAATACCTATTCAACTATAGAACTGATAAAGCTTTGATGTTTTTCAAAGTGTTTAAACTAACTTTGCAATAGATTTAGCTGGCCTTTTTCAAAAAAAAAAGTATTCAGTTTAAGAGCAGAAAAATAAATTATTTATTTATTCAGAAAGTTATCTACCAGTTTTTCCCTCAGTATATATATATATATGTATATATGTAAAATCTTTGTATATATACTTTAATATATATGTGACATAAATTAGCTATTGTCAAGTTTTCTTTTCTGTTTAAAAAGGCATTGAGATTATTTAGAAAATTAGAATACCATGAAATACTATGCAGCTGGCCAGGCGCAGTGGCTCAAGCCTGTAATCCCAGCACTTTGGGAGGCTGAGGCTGGTGGATCACGAGGTCAAGAGATCGAGACCATCCTGGTCAACATGGTGAAACTCCGTCTGTACTAAAATTATAAAAAAATTAGCTGGATATGTTGGTGCGTGCCTGTAACCCCAGCTACTCAGAAGAATTCCCAGGAGTCAGATGTTGCGGTGAGCCGAGATCGTGTCACTGCACTCCAGCCTGGGTAACAAGAGGGAAACTCCATCTCAAAAAAAGAAAAAAGAAATAAAAAAGAAATACTATGCAGCCATTAAAAAATGATGAGTCGTGTCCTTTGTAGGGACATGGATGAACCTGGAAACCATCATTCTCAGCAAACTGACACAAGAACAGAAAATCAAACACCGCATGTTCTCACTCATAGGCAGGTTTGAACAATGAGAACACATGGACACATGGAGGGGAGCATCACACACTGGGGTCTGTAGCGGGTAACTAGGGGTGGTACAGTGGAGGGTGGGGAGTTGGGGAGGGAAAACATGGGGAGAAATGCCAGATATAGGTGTTGGGAGAAAGGCAGCAAACCACATTGCCATGTATGTACCTATGCAACAATCTTGCATGTTCTTCACATGTATCCCAAAACCTAAAACACAATAAAATATATATTAAAAAAAAAGAAAATTAGAAATTATGTTAAGGAACTAAATTACAAATCTTATTTCAGAAATAAAAACAATAATCACCTCCAGTACACTTCCAACAAACCCTCCTTATTAACATGGTCTGACAGCATTCAAATTTGGAAAAAATGAAGGAATTTGAGTAAATTTATAGCCTAGAATTGACTTCAGGGACTATGTTTCCTAAGTGAAAGCCACAGAATTAGTCCCTAATTATTTAAGCTGGAGAAAGCAAAGTGTTTGTGGCAAAATGTTCAAAAATCTAGAGGTAAATAGATATTTAGCAAAAAGATATACTTAAAATACTTAGGTCAGATAAATGTAATTTTTACTGATAGGGAGTTTGACGACATACATGGCTGTTAAAATTCCAGGACATAAAAACACTGAGTCATCATTTCTTCATCCTGGTCACAGTGTTCCTCTGCCATCACGGAGAGGTTACAAAATAAGACAAATTCTTTTCCAGCTTGATTTGATGCCATACAGATTTGCTGGCATTTGTTTATTTCTCTGTAGAGAATTGCATCACAAACCTCAACAAAACAAGGCAGAACATTGAGAAAATAAAAATTCAACTTGATTTGTTTTGTAGTTGAAGTTTTGAGTGTGCATTACTCTCCACATTTTAAGTGGAAGTATTAGTTATAGAAGAAGAAAGTATATTTTATTCCCCTCAAGTGTTTCAGTCAATTTTCATAAAGTCATAAACCCAGAAAGTGTATCAGGAGCTGATTTCCTCAAATGTAAACTTTGGAACATCTTTGAACAATACCAGGCAAAGGAGAATCAACAAGGAAAGCCCATGACAGAATGGCCTACATTCCTCTCTTACTATTCACCAATTCCCATTTTGGCTTTAAATCATGGTAAGTAAAACCATAAAGGACATTATGTGTTTTTAAATTCAGAAAACGTATGCTTTTCAGATTTAATAAAGTATAAAAACCCACATTAAAAAATAAGGTTTTATTCCTAAATTTTGGTTGCTGTCTTCATTTTACAAGGGTATAAAATACTTTATAGATATTCAGATCCCCAAGAATTAGAAGACTTGTGTTGTATTTCTAGTGCTGACATTGGTTTTAGACACAAAATTTTTCTGTGTGTAAGCATCCTCATGAGATGGAATAAATTTATTTCCCCAAAACAAATTAGGATTTTTTTTCCCCTGAAAGTTGTAAGCAACTTGTTTTCTGAGTGTGGATAACCAAAAATCCCTTTTTATCCAACTTTGGTAGTTTTCTTTATATTGATCTTAAAAAAAAGAGAATAAGTTGACCTTATAAATTCACCTAAAGTAATAGCTAAAGTATTATTTTCAAATTAAGAAGCTCCTTCCATCCTATTTGCAACTCCTAAAAATCATTCAAAATAGACAGAAAAAAACATCACTTTTCTATTTCATAGACCAGAGAGCTGAGGATCAGGAAGTTAAGCAAGATTTCTTAAGGCCACATCACTATTCTGATGCCTGGCCTAATGCTCCTTCTTCTGCACTGTATTATGTATTTACCCATAAACCATACTTTAAAAAAATATTGTCTACTTGTCAAACACTATGGTAGCTGTTTTAGGGCAGATAAACAAATTTAAGGTATGATCATCACCTTGGTAAATACTAATGTGATTGTAACCTCAATCCAAAGAGGAACGAATATAGCAGGATATGTACTGAATGAAAAGCAACAAATATGAACTCTATTTATTCTACCTAAAAATTGTGAAATCATCTAAATGAGCTGAAGCATTCCAGAAATATTTCATGGCAGATAGTACCACTTAAAACTCAATATTTGGGCATGGGAGTGAAGTTAGGAGGCGTTCTGCTTTGGTAAAACACACAGATCTGTGTTCCCAATACATTGAAGATAGGAAGACCCAGATGTGCCTAAAGCAAAGCATAGCATTCTCTAGTGCTGAAAAAAAAAAAAGCTTGGGTAATCAAACACTGCATGTTCTCACTCATAAGCAGGTATTGAACAATGAGAACACATGGACACAGGGAGGGGAGCATCACACACTGAGGTCTATGGGGGAATTAGGGGAGGGACAATGCAGGGGAGTTGGGGAGGGATAACATGGGGAGAAATGCCAGATATAGGTGATGGGGAGGAAGGCAGCAAACCACATTGCCATTTATGTACCTATGCAACAATCCTTCATGTTCTTCACATGTACCCCCAAACCTAAAATACCTAGGAATACAACTTACAAGGAACATAAGGGACCTCTTCAAGGAAAACTACAAACCACTGCTCAATGAAATAAGAGAGGACACAAACAGATGGAGAAACACTCCATGTTCATGCTTAGGAAGAATCAATATTGTGAAAATGGCTATACTGCCCAAAGTAATTTACAGAATCAATGCTATCTCCATCAAGCTACCATTGACTTTCTTCACAGAACTGGAAAAAACCACCTTGAACTTCATAT
>CM052651.1:109916235-109929535 GCA_028533165.1 Leontopithecus rosalia
AATGGATAAATTCCTGGACACTTGTGTCCTACCAAGCCTAAACCAGGAGGAAGCCGAAACTATGAACAGACCAATAACAAAGTCTGAAGTTGAGGCAGCAATTAAGAGCCTACCACACAAAAAAAGCCCAGGTCCAGATGGGTTCACAGCTGAATTCTACCAGACACACAAAGAGGAGCTGTTACCATTGATTCTGAAACTATTCCAAATAATCAAAAAGAGGGAATCTTTCCCAAATCACTTTATGAGACCAACATCATTCTGATACCAAAACCTGGCAGAGATCCAACAAGAAAAGAAATCTTCAGGCCAATATCCATGATGAACATAGATGCAAAAATCTTCAATAAAAAACTGGCAAACCAATTACAACAGCACATCAAAAAGCTTATCCATCTTCATCAAGTAGGATTCATCCCAGGAATGCAAGGCTGGTTCAACATATGCAAGTCTATAAATGTAATTCACCACATAAACAGAACCAAAAACAAAAACCACATGATCATCTCAATCGATGCAGAGAAAGCCTTTGACAAAATTCAGCAGCCCTTTATGCTAAAAATCCTCAATAAACTTGGTATTGATGGAACGTATCTCAAAATAATAAAAGCTATTTACGGCAATCCAACAGCCAATATCATACTGAATGGGCAAAAACGGGAAGCATTCCCTTTGAAATCTGGCACTTGATAAGGATGCCCTCTCTCACCACTTCTATTCAATATGTTACTGGAAGTTCTAGCCAGAGCAATCAGGCAAGAAAAAGAAATAAAGGGTATTCAAATAGGAAAGGAGGAAGCCAAATTGTCTCTATTTGCAGATGACTTGATAGTATATCTAGAAGACCCCATCATCTCAGCCCAAAAACTCCTGAAACTGATAAGCAACTTCAGCAAAGTCTCAGGATATAAAATCAATGTGCAAAAATCATAAGCATTCCTATACACTAATAACAGAATCAAGAATGAACTGCCATTCACAATTGCTACAAAGAGAATAAAATACCTGGAAATACAACTTACAAGGAACGTATGGGACCTCTTCAAGGAAAACTACAAACCACTGCTCAATGAAATAAGAGAGGACACAAACAGATGGAGAAACATTCCATGTTCATGGTTAGGAAGAATCAATATCGTGAAAATGGCTATACTGCCCAAAGCAATTTACAGAATCAATGCTATCTCCATCAAGCTACCACTGACTTTCTTCACAGGACTGGAAGAAACCACCTTGAACTTCATATGGAACCAAAAGAGAGCCCACATAGCCAAGAGAATTCTAAGCAAAAAGAACACAGCAGGAGGCATCACACTACCGGACTTCAAACTACAAGTCTACAGTAATCAAAATACCATGGTACTGGTACCAAAACAAAGATATAGACCAATGGAACAGAACAGAGGAATCAGAGGAAACACAACATATCGACAACCATACAATCTTTGATAAACCTGACAAAAACAAGCAATGGGGAAAGGACTCCCTATTTAATAAATGGTGTTGGGAAAACTGGCTAGCCATGTGCAGAAAGCAGAAACTGGACCCCTTCCTGACACCTTACACTAAAATTAACTCCAGATGGATTAAAGGCTTAAACATAAGACCTGGCACCATAAAAACCCTAGAAGAAAATCTAGGCAAAACCATTCAGGACATAGGAGTAGGCAAGGACTTCATGACCAAAATACCAAAAGCATTGGAAGCAAAAGCCAAAATAGACAAGTGGGACCTAATCAAACTCCACAGCTTCTGCCCGGCAAAAGAAACAGTCAACAGAGTGAATCGGCAACCAAGAGAATGGAAAAAAATTTTTGCAGTTTACCCATCTGACAAAGGGCTGATATCCAGAATTTACAAAGAACTCAAACAGATTTACAAGAAAAAACAAACAAGCCCATTCAAAAATGGCAAAGGATACGAACAGACACTTTACAAAAGAAGACATACATGAGGCCAACAAACATATGAAAAAATGCTCATCTTTCACTGGTCATTAGAGAGATGCAAATCAAAACCACATTGAGATACCATCTCACGCCAGTTAGAATGGCGTTCATTAAAAAATCTGGAGGCAACAGATGCTGGAGAGGATGTGGAGAAATAGGAACACTTCTACACTGCTGCTGTAAGTATAAATTAGTTCAACCGTTGTGGAAGACAGTGTGGCAATTCCTCAAAGACCTAGAAATAGAAATTCCATTTGACCCAGCAATCCCATTACTGGGTATGTATCAAAAGGACTATAAATCGTTCTACTATAAGGACACATGCACACGAATGTTCATTGCAGCACTGTTTAAAATAGCAAAGGCCTGGAACCAACCCAAATGCCCATCAATGATAGACTGGACTGGAAAAATGTGGCACATATACACCATGGAATATTATGCAGCCATCAAAAACGATCAGTTCGTGTCCTTTGTAGGGACATGGATGGATCTGTAGAACATCATTCTCAGAAAACTGACACAAGAACAGAAAATGAAATACCGCATATTCTCACTCATAGGCGGGTGATAAACAATGAGAACACATGGACACAGGGAAGGGAGCACTACACACTGGGATCCACTGGGGAACATGGAAGGGAGCACTACACACTGGGATCCACTGCGGGAAATAGGGGAGGGACAGCAGGGGGGAGCTGGGGAGGGATAGCATGGGGAGAAATGCAAATGTGGGTGAAGGGGAGGAAGGCAGCAAAACACACTGCCACGTGTGTACCTATGCAACTATCTTGCATGTTCTGCACATGTACCCCAAAACCTAAAATGCAATAAAAAAAAAGATATAGAATCTGACCAAGATAATCTTAAAAGAGGTTGAATGAGGCAACAACATGGTTGAAGGCAGTGTTGGGAAACCAATTAAAGCTTCATGGTGGTTTACCATAGTCAGACTTCAATAAACCAAATTCATAATGTCTTAAGTATGCAGACTATTTTGTAAAATATTTGATACTTATAAAAGCTGTTCTGATTTTGTATATATAAATAGAAAATATAATGGATGCTTTTTTGGAAAAAATTCAAGCAAACAGAAGTTGTAAAATGGGAATAGCTATCTCTAGAATTAATAAAATTCATTCTATAAATAAGAATGCCAATAAACTCCAAAGTATACAATAGAATTTGAACTTAGGTGCTTCTGGGGGGAAGAGGGAATATTTTGTTCTAAAATGCTTTTTAAAAAAGGACTGTCTAAAGCCCAATTTAGGTAAAAATGTTATAGAAAACGTAGGAAACTAGTTTTAATAGAGCTTAGGAGTCTACAGTAAACAGACATGTTATCCCTAAGTTACATGAGAAAATAGAAAAGAGCAAAAGCTTATACTGAAATAAATTTTCTTCCTACATGGGAATGTCAAGCAGTAGCTTATTCCAGATTCAGTGAAATACCCATGCTTCCTTAACGAGATTAGCAAAATACTGGTTTTTATCATGCGGATACTTCATGATTTATAGAAAAGAATTTCAAAACTGCATTTTTCTTCATGTCAATATTCCTAGAGTGTCTGTAAGGGTTATCTCACAGCATACATAGCCACAGAAGATCACTTAACCTAAGTTGTTTGTTCCAACAAACAGCCCACCCCAGTGCTAAAGCATTAAAAAAAAAAATCAACCCTTAGAAATAGTTACAGAGTTGCTGCCTTCTGCCACGTGTGTACCTATGCAACTGTCTTGCATGTTCTGCACATGTACCCCAAAACTTAAAACGCAATAATAATAATAAAAAGAAATAGTTACAGAGTTGAATTGCTGTGCTTTAGATAAAGTTAGACATCAGAAAATGAGTTAAATACTCAGGTTTTTATATAAGTAAGTGGTGATTCACATTTTGAATCTGCATGATGACTTGTATTTGAATGTCATATTCAGAAATTAAATTTTAATAAAATACAAGGATTTACAGTCTGACTGCCTTCATTTAGCACATAAAGCAGTAAGAGACATGAATGTAAAATGTTGAAGCCAGTTAAGAATATATGTCATTACGTCCTAGTCTTGTCTTTTATTTGTTACCTCTGTAATACATATTTTTTATTCTAAGTGTTCATTCCAACTCAACATCATCCTCCCTATAGATGGGAAAATGTTTGGTGTTAACTTGCCGTAAGATGAGAACTCTCTGCACCAAGTTCTCACAGCAGCAGTCCAGGCCTCCTTGTTCTCCTCAAAGTGCCCTGAAATAGTTTCAGTAGATTGTAAACACTTGCCAACAATTTTTGAAGTGTGTTTTCAGCTTGTTGTTAAGAGCTTTCACAATACAACCCCAAACTTTAATTTCTTCCATTTAAGAAGAAATGGCCATCCAGTCATCTTTCAGCTTCTGAGGCCCGAAGAAGTTATCTTTCACTGCAGATAACCCTGAGTTCTGGCATGTTTTTCATTACTGAAATCAATCCCCAGGAATATAAAAATGAGGTAGCTCAATGTGATCTGACAGATAGTGTCCAGAAACAAAAGCCAACTGACATCTGAAAAGCCTTGAGGAATTAAAGCGTATTCCATACATCTGTTTAGCTTCCTAATGCAAGTTTTCTCCCAAGATTTATATTATCTTTTAGTCTGCCTCGTCTACAGCCTCTCTGTATTCAAAGAAAATAGAACTACATGGAATATGATGCCATAAAACATAATGCACTTAAAATCACAATACAATGACAGAAAGGGTTTGAAATAAGAATCCAATGAATAAAATTTCCTTTGTTTCTCCCAATCAATAAGATCTTTTGCAAGTGATGAATAACTTATTGATTTAAAATTCCATTATTATGGCATGTAGGTTAAAGTTACAGTATGATTTACTAAAGACACATATTTTAGGATGATAAAATTTCATGCCTATCAAGTTTCTGTGTTGCAGCTTGGGAAATGACATTTTAGCTCTTCACTGTATTGCAAGCTGATGTTATAACAAAGTTCTGTAAACTCTATTGTCAAAGTTCCAACTCTCTTAATTAAGTACAGCTTTAACACCTCAAAGTGACATTGGAAACTATTTGCATAATGGTGGAAACTCAGGTACAATAAATTTTCTTTTTTACTTTCATTTTAAGTTCAGGGGTACAAATTTGCCTTAGTAGTGCGTACTGCTCAGTCTTCATATTTATTATATCGTTTAATGATACATTTCAAATGATAAAAATCTACACAAATGGCTAATTCTGCCCATTGTGACTGAGATAATTTCTGAAAAACATGAAGATTCCAAAAAGATACAACATTTCCAGGCAGGTAATGTAAGATTATCCCATTCCTTCATACCAATTCCCCCATTCTAGGAGACAGAAAAGTTCCCTTGAATTTATTTCAGAGACAAAAATAGGGTCTGCGTGATGTCAGCAGGCCTCCTCCCCAGCAGTCTTTGTGTAACTTCAGTATGTCAAAGGAGATAAATTGATCTCCTTGTGTTACTGACAATTAGACAGGAAACAATAACTATGCCCTCTCTGGTTTTTCAAGCAGCTTCCCTTCCTAGCCTGCATTTCCAAGCTTAGCTCCAAGGAGACAAAGATTTTCCTTTTCACAAGAAAGCCTATCCAACATCAAGAACATCAGTTCAAATCTCTCCCTACAATGATTTTTTTTTTGCTAGTGACAACTTGTCTTTAATCCTTCATTATGAATCTTATCTATAGTACTAGTATTTGATTGTAAGTTCCATATGACATTAGATTGTAATCAACTCCTCCATCAGTCTCGCCAAAATTCCATGAAGCAGGGTTTTCTGAAATTCCAGTCAGTTCATCACATTAAGTTTTCAAATTGTACCACCCCTCTTTTTCATAATGATATTGAGTTAAATCAGCACTCTTCTACACACTGTACTTTGTGATGTTTATTTTAATCTCTGGAGAAGTTTCTTCCAGATTTTCAATGTGTTTATCATTTCCCATAACTTAAAAGTCCAACTTTGCTATTTTAGGCAAGAATGCTTAAAATTTTCCCTCCAATGAGGTCATGGAGTTATATAGGTTTTTTTTTTTTTCTGGAAATAATTTCCCAAAACAATCCCTTCAGGTGGAATCCAGAGTTCTTGACAGTGTCATTTTCCTTCTATCCTAGCTGCTGTTTAGATGCTCTTATAGAAAAATAATTATCAATACACCTGACAGCAGTGCTAAAAGTGTCACTCCTGTGAATCATATACTCGATCTGTACTTGCCTGATGAAAAGCTAAATGAAAGTGGAAAATATACTGAAGATTTCAGATGCATGTCTATTGTTAGAACCAAAGTTTTAAATGTGATTTTAGAAAATCTGGGCTTCAACTTGTGGAAATCAGTCTTCCACATGACAGCAATCCATTTTCTGAGTTTCTAAGACCAGAAAAAGGAACAAATTTGGAGAACAGGAGACTTGTCATTTTTCAGTAATGAATTAAACCTCACTTAAAAAAAAGTAAACAATAAATATATAACAATTTGATTCATTTTGATCAGCTTTATGAGTTATAATTTGTTTAAAATATAGTTTACCCCCTTTAAATGTGCTATAGGTTTTGAGAACTGTATGTAGTTACATAACACCCCCTACAGTTACAATATAAAAAACTTCTGTTACCCTAAAAAATTTTCTTGTACATTTTAAAGTTTATCTTCTTCCCCACAACCCTGGCTCCCAGAAACGACTGATTTGCTTTCTATTGCTATTATTTTTCTAGATTTTTATACAAATGAAATAATACAGTCTGTATTCTTTTGCATCTGGCATCTTTCATTTAATATAGTGCATTTGAAATTGATCCATGTTGTTGAAATTATCTATAGTTTGTTCCTTTTTTTGCTGATTAGTATTCCATCAGTTCCTCACTTCCTAAATCAGGATAAATCTAATTCCAGAAGAGCTGACAGTGAGAATATGTTTTCCCATTGTGAAAACCCCACCCCTGCTCACAAGGATGGGAGCTGATGTCATGAACTCTTAGAGATGAAAACATGGTTGGCTTCAGATCCTTCCTGTGCTTTGGGCTGACCTCTGCAGGTGGTACTTCCCTGGCTCCATGTCAATTGACTTCTGGCCAATGAGAGGCAAGGTATTGGAGGACCAGGGGAAGGGAGTAACCCTGGTATTTCTCTCTCCATCCTTTGCTTTGGTCAGCTCTTTTGAAAAAGGCTATATTTCCTCTTTGGCTTCAGTTAGCAACAGACAGGCCTACCATGGTTCCAGTTTCCACTGAGTCAAACTAGCTCCTAGACTCCAATAACACCAGCTTATTTTGTTCCTTTGGCTTTCAAGTCTAGTTAATGAACACTTCTGTGCTTTTAGTTTCTGGATCCTCTTTTGTTTCTTGTTTGGCTCTCATCTCCACCGTCACCTATGTAACCAATTCCCTGCATTAAATTTCTTCTGTTTTCCTAGTTAGCCCTGATTACATTTAACAAAGTTTAAGGAACCTGATATTATCCGTGGTTACACAATAACTTGTAACACAAGACTTATTTAATTCTCATGCAAATGCTGAAGCATATAACTATTATACACATTTATACATAAAGAAATGAGGCCTAGAAAAATTATGTATCTATCATACAAAAGGTCTCAGTGCTAATAAGTAATAGAGGTTAAGGTGGCAAAAGAGTGAGAATAGATTGAAAGGGCTGGTAATAAGCATGGAGAAGTGCTGAGTAGGCTGCATGGTTATCAGAAGGTAGGAGAGTTTACATACTCTTGAATAACAGTGTAAAAGTATTCTGTAATCTGTTCCACATAAATGTAAACAGTTTCTGATCCTCTTTTCTGATAAAATTCAATTTCCCAAATCAATAATCATAAACAATGTACCCAAAGTAGTGTTAATCTCCTCTAGCAACAACAGTATATCTGGCACAACAGCTAAAATCGGGTTTCTTACTTGGTCGAGTTTGTGGTGGTCCAGGATCCATCAGCTTATTGCAAGAGCCAGACTGGTAAAGCAAATAGAAATATAATGGAAATTACCATCCTGCATTTTGCATGTCTTTAAGGGTGATTCTAATTGCTTCCATTGCTTTTCAGATTAAATATACTGATTGATTTACTATTTGGTTAAAGAATGGGTGGGAAGAGACGAATTGGGGAAGTGCACAGGATTACATGTTTTCATTTAATATTTTCTACAACAATAGCTCTTATGCCAAAGGCCAAAAGTCAATGTGAGGAATGTGCTAAACATGCTGACTCATTTGTACAAAGACTGGGGTGATGACCATTGAGTAGGTCTTGAGCCCACTACATTTTATTACCTGGCTCCTATACATCCCCACTCTAACAGAGTATCATGATGGCAACCTGGACCCTGGATCAAGCAGTTCTGAAAATGTTTGGGCATTCCCACTTTCCTCATTTTAAAGTCATCTGAGTAAATGTCCATAACGAACCCTTTGTGGAAAACATTGAGAACATATTACTGTCTACACTGTCATGACATTGCAAGGTATTTCCTCTTAAGGATTAAGTTTCTCTATAGTCAGTGGAACCCACGTGTGAAACTGGTTGAGGGCCAAAAATGAAAGCTAAAATCATGACTTTTAATTAGGGCAACTTACCTCAGCCTCCTAATAATTACCTGTAAATTTTTTGTACAGGTCAAGTAATAAATCATAAGATAGCCATGTATTCTACTGCTAGAGATACCATGTTTGATGGTCTTTATAGCTCTCTGCAATCAGGCCACCAGGTTTCCCCTCCAAGCTTGCCACTACTGTGATAATTACATATACTTGGCTCCTAATTCATAAATCCTGCCACCTGTTATTTATTTTTCAGTATGTTCCTCATCCATAGTGCTATTAGTTCTGGAATGGTATTTCCTACCATCAGCCTTGGCCTGCCTCTGCAGGCCACCACTAAATTACTAAGTGATCCAGGTGCCCCTCTCACAAGCATATTCCTGATGGTTTGGGTGAATAGTGTGTCTTATGGGCCTTCCCATGGAACATAGTCCTTTACTGGGTCTGCTGAGCTTGTGTTTTTTATTTGCTCTATCATGAGCCCTTCTCTGATTCTTTCAGAGTGCCGTGTATGTTCTGGCATTTCAAAGTCACTTAACATGGTCCAGAGGTCAGCAAATAATGCCTCACATCTTGAATCCAGCCTGTTATCTGTTTGTAAATCAAGTTTTATTGAAATACACACAGCCATTCTAATTTATATACGTTATTTATGGTGGCTTTTCCACTACAATGCCAGAGTTATGAGTGGCAATCAAGACCATGTGGCCTGCAAATCCTAAAATATTTACTATTTGTCCCTGGCAACAAAAGTTGCCTCACTGCTCATGTAGGCTATTGCTTGTTCCTTGCTTCTAGAAACCATCCTACTAGAGGAGTATTGTCAGAGTGTTAAATTCTGTGTTCTGAGAATCTCAAATTGATAAGTTCTCCCTTATCCAACATTATTTTTCAGCCATTCTGATCAAGCACCCTCAGAAACCAGTCTCATGAGTAGTCTCCCAGCTTTTGTTAGTATATATTGGCTAGGTTCTCTAACTCTTTGGAAGTGCATTCCCTTTCTCCATTGCAAAGGAGAAGCCTCTGCTTCATTTTCAAGCAAAGAGAGAGTGCCATCTTCTAGCAGAGAGGCTGGTTGTGCAAATTCAGAGGGTTTGGGGGAGTCATGCCCTTCAAAATGTTTGATAGTATCAACCCAGATCTCCCATCATCTTTGTCAGGATCCCATTATGTCCCAAGCAATGCTTAAACCTTGGCACAGCTCTACTTGGAAGTTCAAATTCATTGGCACTCAACTACTCTGACAATTAAACTCCAGTCCTAGTCCTAAGTTTACACTTCCCTCTCATTGCAGGTGGTGGTTGTCTCTTTAGAAACTTCCAAGGTGCTTGTTAGGCTTTCTTATTGACTTTTAATCATTAAGTAATTGCTCTCCACTCCATTTTATTTTTGTCTGGAAATCAATCACGCTTGTCATTACAGTTACTAATTCTACCATACTGCTAAATGCTTAATAGAATGTATTAGCTGATTAATTTTTTTCATCAGTATACATTGCACCAAGGCCTCATTGTTTTCCATCTACCACCAGCGATGGAATCCCTCTGGCTAATAACATAAATTTCTTCTCCCAGAAAGCTGAAAAAATAGAACACAAAGGGAGGATACTATAATAAACATTCTGGATTCAGCTATTCAACTTTGTTTGTAATTGACACTGGTGTCACTTAGAATTTCACTGGAATATTCACTATTTCCTTCCCACTGTATCTTTACCTAAGAGTGACCAGGTTTCTTGACTGGAATATAAAGTACTTCAGAACTCTGTAACAATTTTATTACTCATAGTAACACCAGGCTAATATCTATGAAATGCCAAAGTATAAAATTAATACTCAGTTGCAAGTATAAGCCAATCTATAAGATCATCACTAGAGCCACCTTGCATTAAAAAGCGCTTCTTTAAACTTCGAGAGATAATAACTAACATTATTTACATTGGATATTTAAAATTGTATTGATTTTTGCTTACCTTTTTTACAATTTTAACTTTTATTATAGGTTAAGGGGTACATTTGCAGATTTGTTACATGAGCATATTGAGTGATGCTGAGGTTTGGGGTACAAATTGTCTCAACACCCAGGTAGTGAGCATGGTGCCTAATTGGTAGTTTGTTTCCCTGCCTACCTCCCCCATCTAGTACTCACCAGTGTCTATTGTTCTCATCTTTATGTCTATGTGTATTGAATGTTTAGCTTCTACTTACAAGTGAGAAAATATGGTATTTGGTTTTTGTTCTTAAATTAATTTGCTTATCACAATGGCCTCCAGTTACATCCATGTTGCTGCAAAGGACATGATTTCATTTTGTTTATGGCTGCATGGTATTCCATGTATATATGTACCACATTTTTAATCCAATCCACTGTTGATGGGCACCCAGCTTGATTCCATGTCTTTGCTATTGTGACTGGCACTGCAATAAACATGCAAATACATGTGTCTTTTTGACAGAATGAATTGTTTTCTTTTAGGTAGTGAGATTGCTGGGTTGAACAGTAGTTCTGTTTTAAGTTCTCTGAGAAATCTCCAAATTGCTTTTCATGGTAGCTGTACTTGTTTGCACTCCTACCAACAGTGTATAAGTATTCTTTTTTCTTCAGAGTTTCACAAGCATCTGTTAATTTTTGACTTTTTAATAATTTCCATTTTGACTGCTATGAGATAGTATCTCATTATGATTTCGATTTGGATTTTTCTGATGATTAGTGATGTTCAGCATTTTTTCACATGGGTTGTTTCTTGCTTTTGTATTTAAGTTCCTTGTAGATTCTGGATATTAGACCTTTGTCAGATGTATCATTTATGAACATTTTCTCCCATTCTATAGGTTGCCTGATTACTCTGTTGGTAATTTCTTTTGCTGTGCAGAGCTCTTTAGTTTAATTAGATCGTGCTTCTCAACTTTTGTTTTTATTGAAATTCCTTGGGGACATAGCCAAAAATTCTTTGCCAAAGCCAATATTGAGAAGGGTGTTTCCCAGGTTTTCTGCTACAATTTTTATAGTTTGAGGCCTTACATTTAAATCTGTACTCCATCTTGAGTTAATTTTTGTATATGCTGAGAGGTAGGGGTCCAATTTCATTCTTCTGCATATGGCTAGCCAGTTACCCCAGCATCATTTATTGAATAGAAAGTCCTATATTCATTTATGGGAGGATCAATTTTGTTAAAGATAAGATGATTGCAGGAATGTAGATTTATTTCTGGATTCTCTATTCTGTTCAGTTGGTCTATGTGTCTGTTTGTGTACAAGTATCAAGCTTTTCTGGTTACTGTAGTTTTACAGTATAGTTTGAAGTTGAGTAATGTGATACCTCTGGCTTTGTTCTGTTTACTTACCATACCTTTGGCTATTTGTGCTCTTGTTTTGGTTCCACATAAACTTTAAAATAGATTTTTTTAATTATGTGAAAATGACATTGGTATTTTGATAAGGATAGTATTGAATATGTAAATTGCTTTGAGCAGTATAATCTGAATGAAAGTTAATATACTGCTTAAATTTTTTCATGCATAAGGATTCTTCTTTGCTTTCACAACATAACTGCTGCAATTTTCTTTCCTGTCTTGTTATATAAGAGTGCTAAGAAACATGAAGGTTAAAGAGAATATTCAGTAAATGACTTCACTGTTGAAATATCATTATTAGGTACAGAAAATAATTAAGAAAAAGAAAACTGGTTTCACTGCAAAGTTTTTTCTTAAAATTGCATTTTAGGTTTTGGGGTACATGTGCAGAACATGCAAGACAGTTGCATAGGTACACATGTGGCAGTGTGATTTGCTGTCTTCCTCCCTTTCACCCACATCTGGAATTTCTCCCCATGCTATCCTGCCCCAGTTCCCCCCTTCCCACTGTCCCTCCTCTATTCCCCGCCAATAGACCCCAGAGTGTAGTACTCCCCTCCCTGTGTCCATGTGTTCTCATTGTTCATCACCTGCTTATGAGTGAGAATATGCAGTATTTCATTTTCTGTTCTTGTGTCAGTTTGCTGAGAATGATGTTCTCCAGATTCATCCATGTCCCTACAAAGGACACAAACTCATTGTTTTTGATGACTGCATAATATTCCATGGTGTATATGTGCCACATTTTCCAGTCTAGTCTATCATCAGTGGGCATTTGGGTTGGTTCCAGGTCTTTGCTATTGTAAACAGTGCTGCAATGAACATTTGTGTGCATGTGTCCTTATAGTAGAACGATTTATAGTCCTTTGGATATATACCCAGTAATGGGATTGCTGGGTCAAATGGAATTTCTATTTCTAGGTCTTTGAGGAATCGCCACACTGTCTTCCACAATGGTTGAACTAATTTACACTCCCACCAGCAGTGTAAAAGTGTTCATATTTCTCCACATCATCTCCAGCATCTGTTGTCTCCAGATTTTTTAATGATCGCCGTTCTAGCTGGCGTGAGATGGTATCTCAATATAGTTTTGATTTGCATTTCTTTAATGACCAGTGAAAGATGAGCATTTTTTCATATGTTTGTTGGCCTCATGTATGTCTTCTTCTGTAAAGTGTCTGTCATATTCTTTGCCCATTTTTGAATGGGCTTGTTTGTTTTTTTCTTGTAAACCTGTTTGAGTTCTTTGTAGATTCTGGATATCAGCCCTTTGTCAGATGGGTAAACTGCAAAATTTTTTCCCATTTTGTTGGTTGCCAATTCACTCTAGTGACTGTTTCTTTTGCTGTGCAGAAGCTGTGGAGTTTGATTAGGTCCCATTTGTCTATTTTGGCTTTTGTTGCCAATGCTTTTGGTGTTTTGGTCATGAAGTCCTTGCTTACTCCTA
>CM052651.1:109930035-109950935 GCA_028533165.1 Leontopithecus rosalia
TCCAGTTTCTGCTTTCTGCACATGGCTAGCCAGTTTTCCCAACACCATTTATTAAACAGGGAATCCTTTCCCCATTGCTTGTTTTTGTCAGGTTTATCAAAGATTGTATGGTTGTAGATATGTTGTGTTTCCTCTGATGCCTCTGTTCTATTCCATTGGTCTATATCTCTGTTTTGGTACCAGTACCATGCTGTTTTGATTACTGTAGCCTTGTAGTATAGTTTGAAGTCCGGTAGTGTGATGCCTCCTGCTGTGTTCTTTTTGTTTAGAATTGACTTGGCTATGTGGGCTCTCTTTTGGTTCCATATGAAGTTCATGGTGGTTTTTTCCAGTTCTGTGAAGAAAGTCAATGGTACCTTGATGGAGATAGCATTGATTCTGTAAATTGCTTTGGGCAGTATAGCCATTTTCACAATATTGATTCTTCCTAACCATGAACATGGAATGCTTCTCCACCTGTTTGTGTCCTCTCTTATTTCACTGAGCAGTGGTTTGCAGTTTTCCTTGAAGAGGTCCCTTATGTTCCTTGTAAGTTGTATTTCTAGGTATTTTATTCTCTTTGTAGCAATTGTGAATGGCAGTTCATTCTTGATTTGGCTCTCTTTCAGTCTGTTATTAGTGTATAGGAATGCTTGTGATTTTTGCACATTGATTTTATATCCTGAAACTTTGCTGAAGTTGCTCATCAGTTTCAGGAGTTTTTGGGCTGAGATGATGGGGTCTTCTTGATATACTATCTTGTCATCTGCAAATAGAGACAATTTGGCTTCCTCCTTTCCTATTTGAATACCCTTTATTTCTTTTTCTTGCCTGATTCCTCTGGCTAGAACTCCCAGTACCATACTGAATAGAAGTGGTGAGAGAGGACATCCTTATCTAGTGCCAGATTTCAAAGGGAATGCTTCCAGTTTTTGCCCATTCAGTATGATATTGGCTGTTGGTTTGTCGTAAATAGCTTTTATTATTTTGAGATACGTTCCATCAGTACCGAGTTTATTGAGGGTTTTTAGCATAGAGTGCTGTTGAATTTTGTCAAAGGCCTTCTCTGCATCAATTGAGATAATCATGTGGTTTTTGTTTTTGGTTCTGTTTATGTGGTGAATTACGTTTATAGACTTGCGTATGTTGAACCAGCCTTGCATTCCTGGGATGAATCCTACTTGATCAAGATGGATAAGCTTTTTGATGTGCTTTTTGATGGCAATTAAAAAGTCCTGTGGTGTTTGATGAGTACTGAATCCACTAAATACAGAAAAAATAGAAGTAAACATCAGTGATATTTATGTTACAGAAAAAGAGTGTTTTACGATTTTTGACAAAGAAAAGCAAATAATAGAAACTTTAAAAACTGAAGTTCAAATAAGAGGAGTTAGAGGCAAAACGAGCACTCACTTTCTTATTTTCACATAAGTAGGGAATCATAAAATATTGTACAAAAATTAAATTTAGACTTTTTGACATCATCTTGATGCTTTTATAATTTTTTTGACTTTGGAGGTATCTTTATGAATTCTGTGGTAAAAGATTATTTATCCCAGGTACAACAATCTAGTGTGTGTGTGTGTGTGTGTGTGTGTGTGTGTGTATGTGTATGTGTGTGTGTGTGAAAACAGTTAATTTTAATACTGCTGTTAAAAAAAACCCTTCAGTCAAATTA
Source organism: Leontopithecus rosalia (assembly GCA_028533165.1). NCBI lineage: Eukaryota > Metazoa > Chordata > Mammalia > Primates > Cebidae > Leontopithecus > Leontopithecus rosalia. The sequence continues at coordinate 109,931,693 of CM052651.1, forward strand.
AATTTAGCAAAATTTATTTGAGCAGAGAATAATTCACAAATTAGACAACACCCTGAACTAGTGAAGGCTCAGAGAGCTCCCTCCAGCAGTGTGAGCAGAGAGCTGTTATAGACCAGGACACAGAAGGAAAGTAGAGGAATTACACGATTGACTCTGGTTAAGCATCTGCCTTATTTATGCATGGAGTGATAAGTTGGGTGACTATGATTAATGGAAACATGGCTGCTTGTGATTGGCTGAAACTCAGCTGTGTTTGCTAAACTCGTAAGTTAGGTTTTGGTTTGTTTACATACTAAGTTAGGTTACAGTTTGTTATATGGGAGCTCAAACTACTGAGACAGCCTCAGGCTTAAGGCCTCCTGCTTATTTAATACTGCCAAACTAGCAATTACCATATAATCACATTTTATAAAACTATTACCACGTGTGTAAATGTGTGTTGGTGAGTGTACATATATTTCTCTATTAGCATAGAAGGATATAGAAATATCTGGAATAATATTTACTTAAAGGTAATGATTTAGATTAGCTAATTATTTTTAGATTATAAAATTAGGGGTGATATTTTGCTTTCTTCTTTGTTGTTTTCTATTTAGCCTACAATTTTCATGATCCATTATTATAACAACTGTGAAATCATTTTTCTAAAACATTTGGAAGAATTAATGGCCAAGATGATGACAGGTCACATACTTGGAAACATTTGGTTGTTTCACAGTTTTTTTGGCTGAGCCTTTGTTTACCTAAATTTTATCCTAAGGAATAAAAAGCTGTCAGCCAGCTAAAAATAATGAGTTTTCAAAGAAATAACTGGACAACTGAAGAACAATAAATATGTTTGAGTCCAAAAAAGCACTTGGGAAATGCATTGCTGACAGTCAAAGAATAACAATAAAATTTTGCATTTTCTAATGCTTTTTCTCTTCAAAGTTTTCTTCACAGAATATTTAATTATTTCTCATAGAATACCCTGAGAATACCAGGAAAAATCATGGTTTTTATTACAGAAATAAAGGAACAGTTTAAAAAATCATGTCTGCTTCCTTCAAAGTTTATGGGTTGCTAATGTTTATTGTTTTCTAATGTTAAGGATATCTTCCAGTGTGGAAGATACAAATTAGTTAATAATTTAATTACATTTTACAATTTAAACCGAAAGAACATTCCATTTTTACACTAATGCTGCTAGACCAATACATTTATATTTTAACATAAATGTATGCCAACTACATAGGGTTTATTAGCATTTTTTTGTAGAACTATATTATGAGTATAAATATCTACTTAGAAATAAAAAAATTAAACTAGAAAGATCTCTAATATGATCCTTTTCATTTTACAGATGATAAAACTGAAATCCTATAGATGAAGGGATATATCGTTTTCCAAAATACATTAATCTGTTGGCAGAACTTGCATTCAAATTCACATCCTCTCTCAGTCCCTTGCTCTTTCTATACCACACTACATTAATTCTCTTGAATCTTGTTTTCTTAAAAAAAAAAAAGATGTCAATATGCCAAACCAGGTTATCTTTTCATTACATAAAGAGTTGAGCAAAAATTTCTCCTTAAATTTTTATAAATTCAATTTTATGTAAATAACATAGTATACAAAACTCTGAATTATTACACACAAAAAACCCCAAAATATTTGATCCTACTATGATTCACAAGGCATTTTAAATGTACGCAACCCATATGGTAAAGTTACTATATGTTCCCTTGGTTAGGAGGTGGAAATTACTTATCAAAAATATAGTAGTTTAACCAATCTTTTAGGAAGCTCCAATATTTAAAATAGAAATCATCTTTAGAAATTAAAAAATTTTATTCACAAGTTCAATGTACATCAGACACTGTGGTGATTGTCTGCCAAGCTTTAACTTAAACAATATTTATACCTAGCAGAGTTTCATCCTGTTAAAGCTATCATTTCCTGAATACATTTTAAGGCATCATTTACTTATTTGTTCACTTGTTTTGATACACCAATATTTGGTTGGCAATTCTATTATGTCATTTTCTTAGTTTTGCTGTTTATATCTCTTTGAAATGTGTCAGTTTTGTTCACTTAAATTCAGTTTAACAGGTATGAACTAAGTGCTTGTTATATACAAACCATTTCTCTAAACATTGAGAAAGATCAAATATGACTACAACACAGCCCTTATCCTTAAAGATTTAAAATTATGGGGGAAAACACTATACGTAGAAATAACTGATATATATGAGTTTCAACATAAAAAGTGCTAATACAAAGATATAAACAACATGCACTGGGGAAGGTCAGTAGAAATAAGAGGTGAAAGAACCACTTGTGATAGCCCTGACATATACTGAGAGCTCAATAGATGGTAGTGGTTTGTTTTTAGTCTCACTGTAGGACCACATCATGCTCCAACTCATCAACTCACCCTAAGAGAATATCAACAGTATTAAAAATCCCATTGTTAGATGCCATGAGTCTCTTCCATTATCAAGAGAAAATCGACATAATAAATTAAGTCAATACTCGCTTATTTTAATAATGCAGTTAAATATTTTACATATTCAAAATCTATTTCCTGTGCTCATTTCTCTCTTTTCTTATTAGCTCCAGCAAAGTGGCACCACTAGTTGAAGCCAGGATTATGGCCTAGGGTCTTCTGTGTTGAGACATAAGTAGTATCTTTAACACCCCCAAAGGTGTATCATGCCAGATCCAAGACATTCACAGGGCTACACTTGTTGTAAAAGAAAACTATAGGGCTGGGCGCGGCGGCTCACGCCTGTAATCTCAGCACTTTGGGAGGTCGAGGTGGGTGGATCACTAGGTCAAGAGATCAAGATCATCCTGGTCAACATGGTGAAACCCCATCTCTACTAAAAATACAAAAAATTAGCTGGGCACGGTGGCACGTGCCTGTAATCCCAGCTACTCAGGAGGCTGAGGCAGGAGAATTGCCTGAACCCAGGAGGTAGAGGTTGCGGTGAGCCGAGATCACGCCACTGCACTCCAGCCTGGGTAACAAGAGCGAAACTCCGTCTCAAAAAAAAAAGAAAGAAAGAAAAAAGAAAACCATAGTACTGTTTCTAGGTTTGCTTATTCAAAAGTTAAAGAAGTTGAGAATTAAATATAACCACACTCTTTTTAATGAGTGTGTATCATTGCCTTATATCATTTTACTAACAAAAGCAGGATTTTCAAAACTCAGCATTAATTATAATACCATGTAACATGATTATTTGTAGTCTTAGGAACATTTTGTGCTCTTTAGGCATGGGGCAGTCAGAGAAAATGAAAAAGAAAGGTGACTTTTCAGGACAGCTTCACCAAAGTGCTATTTAATACAATCCAATTGTTTGGAGTGAGATAAATCTCTCACCGAGTAGTTAATCATCCTTTGCCAAATCTTACAGAAACCTTGTACTCCTCTGCCCTTGGCACTTAGAAACATTAAACTCTGTGAGTGCTGGCTGCAAAACAAGATAGAGTAAAAATCAAGAAGGAATAACAAAATTCTCACCACCCAAGACATTTGATTGACTAATCTAAACCCTATAAAATATATCTTCAGATGCCTTTATTCTGGTCTTGAAAATAATTATCAATATCAGACCCCATTTATTAGAGAAAATCATCAAGGTTCAATAAAAAGGAAAATATAACATATCAAAATTTATGGAATATAGCTAAAATCATGCTTAATGATTGAAATTCTTTTATTGGTAAAGAAAATATTTTCAAATCAATAATGTAAGCTTCTACCTACAGATATCAAATAAAGGCAGCAAAAATAGAGTTAAATGAATCAATATACACGATAAGGATTAGGAAAAAAATACTGAAACAGAAAACTAGAAAGTGTTTAAAATTCAATAAAATAAAAATTTGGTTCATTGAAAAGATCAATAAAATTAACAATTTTGTTACTGGACTGAATGAGAAAAAGAAGACAAAAATTACCAGTAACAGGAACAGAAGGGGGACATTACTACCAACCTTACAGAAATAAAAAAGATTATAGGCTAATGAAATAAAAAACTTCCTAGAAAGACATAAATTACCAAAATTGGCTGAAGATTTTTTTTTACTAAAAGGAGAAGTAACAAATATGAATAGATCTATAGTAAGAAAAGAAATTAATTTGTAATTAAAATCTTCCCACAGAGAAAAGCCCAGACCCAGATGAATTTTGTAAGAGAATAGCTTTGTCAAGAAACCCTGGTATCATTGTACATCTCCACATAGGCCATGTTGGCAGGCCTCAGAGGTAGGTTGACATCAGTCTAACCCAAGTTTTGGTAAATAACCTGGCATTCTTCCTAGATCAAGGAGAAAGAAGCTTCCTAAGAGTTGCTGCAATGCAATTTCTCAGTCCTGTCTTATGGGAGACTGCCACAGGAAATTTCTCCTCTATCTTCCTACTTTCAGTGACTGCAGGACTTTCCAACTTTCTGTCTTCTTGGATACAGCTGGAGACTCCTGTGGAAACATATAAAACTGCTTGGCTACAGTTTAGAAACTACTTCTCCATGACAGAGTGACCCACTCTTGTGTTGTCTCTCATCTGGACTTTGGTTTCATGTCATCCTGTGGGGTTAGGAGTGTGTGGAGTTGACACAGTCCTCAGTAAAATATTGGCAAAATAAATGTGGCAATATTTAAAAATGCACACCATGACCAAGAGGATTTCATCCTAGTAATGCGAGAATGCCTTAATGTTATATGAGAATACCTTAATGTAATAAGTTCTATCTATAGAATGAAAGACCCAACCCATATGATCACAATACACGCAGAAAAAGTATTTGAAAAACAACACGCCCGTTTATAATTAAAAAAAAAAACCTCTCATCAGATTTGGTATAGAAGGAAAATTTCTCACATGATACAGGCCACACACAAAAATCTCGCAGCTAGTATAAGCATTAATGATAAAAGACTGAATGCTTTTTTCCTAAGGTCAGGGACAAGCAAGCATGTCTGATTTTGATGCTTCTATTCAACATTGTACTTGAGGATCTAAACCTATATGATGATGATAATAATAACAATAATATTAACCAATTAAAGGCAACCAAATTGGAAAAGAAAAAGTATCTAAAATGACACAATTTTGTATGTTAAATATCTCAAAATATACACATACACACAAAATCTATGAGAACTAATAAAAAAAAGTTGAGGAAGGTAGCAAGATACCAGATCAATAAATGAAAGTTAATTGTATTTCTTTACACTAGTAGTAAACAATCTAAAAATGAAAATAAGGAATTATTATCATTTACAATACCATCCAAAATAATAAAATACATAGGAATAGATTTGTCAAAAGAGGCATAAAATTTGTACACTGAAAATCATATAACATAGTTCAGATAAATTAAAGATCTAAATAAGTAGATGAGCATTCCATGTTCCTGAATTTGATAACTCAATATTGTCAATATGCTAATTATCTGCAAATTGATCTATAAATTCAAGGCATCTCCTAACCAAAAGTATTTCAAGCATTTTTGGTTTTTGGTAGAAATTGAAAATCTGATTCTACAACACACCTGAAAATTTAGACAAAGTAGAATATCTAAAACAATTCTGAAAAAGGACAAAATTGGAAGACTATTTGATTTTAAAACTTATAATACCTGCTAATAAGGCCACAGTAGTTGTATAAATGTGATATTGGCACAAAAATAGGCATGTAGCTCAGTGGATCAGAAATGATAGTACAGATAAACGCTTATATTTATTTATAATCAATTAATTTTTATGACAGCCTTATTGATGCAAAATTCACATACCATTAAGTTTAGTGTAAAATTCACTGATTTTTAATATATTCAGGGTTGTGCAATCATTAGCATTACCTAATTTTAGAACAGTTTTATCAGCCCTTAAGAAACTCTACACTCTCTAAGAGTCCCTCAATTCTCTCCAGCCCTAGGAAACCACTATTCCACTTTGGTCTCTATATATTTGCCTTTTCTGGAAATTTTGTATGCCCAATATCACACAGTATGTTGTCTTTTGTGACTGGCATCTTTCACATTGCATAATGTTTTCAAGGTTTACCCATGCTGTAGCATGTGTCAGCAATTCATTTCTTTTTATTGCTGAAAAATATTCCATTGTATGAATATGCCATATATTATCCACTCTGTTGGTAGACATTTGGGTACTTTCCACTTTGAGTTATTATGAATAATTCTGCTATCAATATTCACATACAAGTTTTTGTAAGGATATAACTCTCAATTTCTTTCATGCATATATTTAGGATTAAAATTGCTAGGTATTAAGTCTGTGTTTAACTTTTTAAGGAGCTGCTAAACTGTTTTCCAAAGTGACTGCACCATTTCAACTCCGCACAAGCAATGGATGAAGGTCCTAATTTTTCCAGATCTTCACCAACACTTCTTATAATATATCCATCTTAATTATAGCTATCCTAGTAGGTTTGAAGAAGTGTCTTGTGGTTTTAATTTGTATTTCCTAGTAGTTAATGATATCAAACATCTTTTTATGTGCCTTTGGGTCATTTATATATCTCCTTTGCAGATTAACTATTCAAATACTTTACCCACTTTATAGTTGGGTTATTTATCTTTTTATTGTTGAGTTGTAAGAGATCTTTGTATATTCTGAATATGTTTCCTATAATATATATGACTTCCAAATATGTTCTCACATTCTGTTTTTCTTTTGATTTCTTCATCCTTACTTTGAAACTCAAATGTTCAAAATTTCAATGAAGCCCAATTCATCTATTATTTATTTTGCCTTTTATGTTTTAGTCTCCTAAGTAATTATTACCTAACATACAATTGTGATCATTTATGTTTGCTCCCAATAAGAGTTTTACAGTTTTAGCTCTAACATAGATCTGTAATCCATTTTAGTCCATATTTGTATATAGTGAAAGATCCAACCTCATTCTTTTGCATGTGGATATCCAGTTGTGTCAGCACCATTTGTTGAAGACTATTTTTCCCCACTGAACTGTCTCAGCACCTTTGCCAAAAATGTATTGACTATAAATATAACTATTTATAATTCTCTATTCTATTGATCAAAATGTTTATCTTTATTTCAACACCATGGAATCTTAATTACTATGGGGTTTTTTTAGTAATAAGTTTTGAAATAAAAAAGGGTGGGTTATCCAACTATGTTCTTCTTTTTCAGGACTGTTTTAGTTATTCTGGGTCCCTTACATTTTCTTATGAATTTTAGGGTCAGCTTGTTATTTTTCAGGGAAAGGTGGCTGAGATCTTAATAGAGATGGTGTTAAATCTGTAGATCAATTTGTTGAGAATTGTCATCTGAATAATACTTATTTCCACTCCATAAATATTAAATACCTTTCTATTTTTTAGATCACAATGTTCTGTGGTTTTCAGTGCACGAGTCTTAAACTTTTGTTAAATTTTGTCTAAGTACTTGCTATTTTTTATGCTATTGTAAATGATACTGTTTTCTTAGTTTTAATTTTTACGTTATTCATTACTAGTACAAATTTCACATGGTAATGTGTAACAGTGCTGAATTCATTAATTAGCTCTAATGATTTGGGGGGATTTTAAAGAATTTTCTCCATATAAAATTATGTTATTTCAAACATAGTTTAACTTTTCCTTTTCAAATTGGGATGCCTTTTATTTTTCTTGCATAATCACCCTGGCTAGAACCTCTCATACAATATTAAGTAGAAATGATGAGAGCAGTCAACTAATGTCCGGCAAAGATGAAAAGACAATTCAATAAGGAAAAGATAGTTTTTTTCAGTAAGTAATGCTAGGATAATTGGATATACATATATAAAAAAAAAGAGTGCAGCCTTTTGTTAACTCAAAATCAGTTACAGATGTAAAAGTTAACACTCTAAAATTTCTAGAAGAAAATAAGATAAAATCTTTGTGATGTTTTTAAACTTTCACTTTTTATATTCAATGCCAAAAGCCAAACATATAACAAACATTGGTAAATTAGACGTCATTAATATGAAAAACCTTTGTCTCAAAGGACATCATTATGAAAATGAAAAATTAAGTCATAGACCAGAAGAAAATATTTGTAAACCATATATATGTGATAGAAGGTTTATACATAAAACATATAAAGAATGCTTAAAACTCAAAGAGGACATGCACTCCAATATAAATTTAGGCAAAAACTTAAACAGATTCCCAAATAAAATATGCAGGTGACAAATATGCTAATAAATAAGGAAAGATGATGTTTAATGCCATCAGAAAAATGCAAATCAACCATGAAGTATCACTATTCCACCCAAGAGAATGTCTATAATAAAAAAGAGAGCCAATACAAAGTTTTGACAAGGATGTGAACAAACTAGAACCTCATACATCGATTATGAATGGAAAATGGCTTGGCAGTTTCTCAAAATGTTAGACGTAAACATATATGAGGTAACAATTCCTCTTCTAGGAATTACTCAAAAGAAATGATCAGTTATATCCACAAACCCACATATATACAAATATCCATAGCAACATTATTCATAAGATCAGAAATAGTCCCAATGTCCATCAAATGGAGAACTGATAAACCAAATGTGGTATACTCAGACAACATAATGCTATTCAGTAATAAAACATGCTACAACATAAATGAATTTTGAAAATATTATATTAAGTGAAAAAAACACAGATACAAAAGAACTACATATTGTATGATTCCATTTATGTGTGTGTTTTATTTGCTTTTTTGTTTGTTTGTTTTTGAGATGGAGTCTTGCTCTATCACACAGGCTGGAGTGCAGTGGCGCAATTTTGGCTCACTACAACCTCTGCTTCCTGGGTTCAAGCGATTCTCCTGCCTCAGCCTCCCGAGTAGCTGGAATTACAGGCACATGCCACCAGCCCTGGCTAATTTTTGCCTATTTAGTAGAGACTGAGTTTCACCATGTTGACCAGACTGGTCTCCAACTCCTGACCTCAGATGATCCAACTGCCTCAGCCTCCCAAAGTGCTGGGATTACAGGTGTGAGCCACTGTGCCTGGCCATGTATGTGATATTCTTTAAAAAGGCAAATTTATTAATTTACAAGCAGATTAGTGATTGCCTCATACTGTAGGTGAAAGTGAAGATTAGCTGCAAATGTGAGTAGGGAACATTTGGAGTTGATGAAAATGTTCTAAAACTAGATTGTAGAAATGCTGCATAACAATATAAATCTAAAATCACTGAATTGTATATTAATAATATGTGACTTCTATGGTTTGTGAATTATACCTCAATATAATTTTTTAACAACCAAAAGAAAATATTTTAATGGTAATTAGCAGCATAACTTTCAGTGAAATCAATAACACAACATTAAACATTAGATTTGAGGTCCTAGTAAGCTTATTAAGTAAAGATAAAAGATAAGATACTTAAAGATTTAAGATTAATAAATAAAACTGCCATTATTCAGACATGATTTGATTCTGTTATCTCTAAAAAAAAAAAACCAATGTAATCTACCTGTAAATTGTTTGAAATATTACAACCACTTAGCAAACTGGGCAGATATACAATCAATATAAAAATATTAATTCTATTATATGAATGAGGACAGATTTAAAATTTTTATATGTAACACAAAATATGTATGTTCATATATTATGTAAACTATATACTAAATATATTTTCATATACAACAAACATGTATATATACATACAAAATATATAGTACTTAGAAATGTTTCTCAAAATAGTTTATAATATCTCTATACAGAAAGTTATAAAACATTAATGGAGACTTAAACATAAGATTCCTCATTGTGTTTATTAATATTTTGTTACTGAAGAGGAATACTCAGACTGGAAAAAAAAGTCAAAATTTACGAAATCTGTGGCTTCAATAGAATTTCTAAGAAAGTTTTTTATAGAAATACACAAGCTGACTATAAAAATTTATATGGATAAGCACAACTTAAAATTCAGACAAAACGCTTCTGAAAAATAAGGTAGGGGGACCTGTACTAGAAAATATTGAATTATTATAAAATACTTGTTTAAGACAGAATTGTACTGGAAGAGAAAGAGAAGGGAAAGAAAATACTAAACACAGATGTTTCCTTTTTTCATATTATAGACTAACTTTTAAAAGATAATAGAACTAAAGTCTATGAACTATCCAGTCATAAACATTAGTTTTCAAGAATTGATTTCTCTCCATGAAAAAGAAGGAGGCTACATAACTTGCAGTACCTGTCTGTGAATGAGTTTTGTTCCCACATCATTCACATCAGGCTTGACCATATGAAAGAGAAGGCCATGTAACTTGCAGTACCTGTCTGTGAATGAGTATATATTGTTCCCACATCATTCACATCAGGCTTGACCATATGACTTGTTTTAAGTGATGACAAGATGATGCAGGAAGTGGAGAACCACACACTCAGGCATACAGTAACAGTTGTTCAGAACATGGTATCACCAACCTGGGTCCTGCTGCCTAGGGGACTGGAGTCCATGGAGCTCAGCATGGATGCTTCATCATCCATGCTTCGTCATTTTGTGATGCATATAAAATCCCTGCCCTACTGTCATAGGCTAATTGGGAGGTCAGTCATTTTTATCTGACTGCTCCTAAGTGCATGATTTTCAGTGCATTTAAATAAAGAATAAAAACTGACTTTAGTGTCATGTATGTGAGTCAGAGGTCAGAGTATAGAACATGTTTATTTGTCTTTATCTGACAGTTAGCCCCACATCTAATGTAATGCTGGATTTTTCAAAGTACAGAATATACATAATGTGTCATTTAAAAATTTTTAATTGATTTTTAGATCTCCATAGCTGTAAAATAGTCTATTATTCTCAAGGAGTTGGATTGCCACCAGCATCCCCAATAAAAGCAGAAGTCATTTTCTCTTTATCACTTAGATGAAAGTAATTAGTGCTACCCACAATTAATCATAAGATCCTTTGAATAAACTTTTCATCAAACAGGTACTCTTTCACAGAAGTGATTTTGTTTTTCCAGAAAATTCAGGGCAATAGGAAAATAACTCAGAAATAGTAGTATGATTAAGAAAAGGGCTTGTTAGAAAGCATGTGAGACAGATTCAAAATAATTCCTAGGTTCTTGCACAGAACTTTCCTAAAGTCCTAATTAGAAACACACAGTCATTATTTTACTTCGTGTTAAGGAAAAATGCTATAAAATAACTGTAACCAAAATCAAGGAATTTTATTATAATTACATATAAATACAGAGCTTAAAGACAGTGTCGCATTTGACATCAAAAAGTGGCAAACATTAACTAAAGAAATGAAGCCTACCAAAAAACATTTACAATCTAACTGAAGGACAAATTCTATTGTTTAGTCCAGATTGTTTTAAATAAAATAGAAGTCTTTATAAATGCATAGTAAAATAGCAAGAGTTTAGAGACTTAAAATAGAGACTTTGGACAAATGAACTAGAGAGTCTGAGTATTCTGTGCTGCCAACTAAAGACTTCTTACAAAATATGGACGTTTTCATGCAGTGAATGCCCAGAAAGTACTTCTAATATCCATGAGGAAAGCTCAGGGAAGGAAGAACAGGAGGAATAAGAGATCCTTTCACCACATGAATCTATACAAGGCTCCTAGTATTGAGAGAACCCAGCCCTGGTCAACTCACATAGAAAAGGGAGGACTCCTGGGAAGGAAGGTCAACACTAGGAAATTAAGAACAGGACAGGTAAATACATGCAAAGAACTGAAGTATGAAGTTAGGAGACAACAAAGAAAATCAAACTCTTAATTTCTCCCTATTTCAAGACATAAATCTGAGGTGAGGCCAAAATTATAGAGGATTATTCATTCCAACAATAGAGGGCTTGGAGACAGGAGCCAACAAAGACATTGCACCTAACTAAATGTCTGGCACGAAATCAATGCTCCAATATTTATTTGTGAATTTTCATTGCTATATGAAGGATAATATTTGGCATGGTGTCTTGAGTGTATATGGCAACCCCTAAATAGTGAAAACATAAATGTAGATTTTTTAAAAAAGAGAGTAAACAAGAGTTTTTTCTTGCATACATTTTAGGAACTTTCTCCTAAGTTAACATTTCCAAACATTTGTTAGCTAACCTCAATAATACAATGCCTGCACTGAAAGAGGTAAAGAAGGGAGTGGCTAAAGTTTAAGATGGTGCTAATAACAAGAAATAATGCAGTACAACAAGAGTCCATCATTTCTTTTCAATAATCCTTTCCTAAATTCTTGCTGTACCTAAGAGTGAAATTCAAGAATATCCTTTAGAGTCTCTTAGGACTAAGTCTCTTATGCATTATACTGTCAATTAGCTACATCAAAGACAAGTGCAAAATAAGTTAGATGTACTTTCACACTATATTATAGAGTTTTCAGTTTATATTTACACATTTATAGGCTGGATATTCAGAATGACTTAGTTACATTGGCATCAGTGCCAAAACCAAAATTCTTCTTGCCTCTCTGTCCTCAATAGACACTATGTCAATGTACTTTCTGTGACTAGAAAAGCACTAATTACAATAGGAAAAAAATATCCTGTCCAAGCAACAGATATGATTTTATAATTTAAAAAACAGCTATTTTTATATAATGATATGAACCCTAGGGAAGATGTCCTGGTCAGTTATAATTTATTAAAAACATGATTGTACTCCATCATAAAACAAATTTTATTAATGTTAATATCTTGAGTCTAAAGCCAGAGATCCATGAAACGGGGTTTGATTATCCAATTTGAAGATCATTGGCATTCTGCTGCCTCCCACTGCTCAGGCTAGGGACATTGAAACATGTGAAGCCAAAAGAGGCTGACACTCAAGGGAGTCTTTGAGAAGTTTTGAAAATTCACCTGTGTCAAACATTGAAATCTACAGCTAATACGAAGTTTTTAAAATTTCAGTCTTTCAGCTATGATAGTTCTCCTTATAACCATTGCAGTTTTAAAAAGTAATATAACCAGATGCTAAAAGCATACACTTTGGAATCAGAGCCTTAACATGGAATCCTCACGCTGCTTCTTAACAAGTAACTCGATATACATTTTTAAACCTCCCTAAAACTCTCTTTCTTGATTTATAAAATAATAGGAATAATATTATTGGTTATCTCATGGGATGTCTTGAAGAATCAGATTATGTATATAAAGAACTTATCACATTACCTGGCCCTGAGTGGGTTCTCATTGTTCGAGAATCTTCATTGCTTTTATTAGTACTCTAAACAGAGCAGCCAAGTGTTGGAAATATAACCCCGATTCAGCAGATAACAATTCCAGCCACTGCCAGGTGGGCAGACAGCCTCTGACCATCACCAGCAAGCCCCTGTGGTTAGCCGAATATTGGCTGTCAACACTAGCCCTCACATTAACTAGTGGGAAAGGCTCCCCTTAATAAATGTTACTAATGTTTCTAACGTGCCCCATAGGTGCTGGAGGAGAAATTTGGAGACTATTTCCAAATCTAAAAAAGAATACTGGGTTTGATTCAAGAGAAAAGTCTGCTCATTCCCAAACTGTCTGAATGAATCCCAGAACACAGGAAAGTGGTTTTGGTTAATTTTACTTGGGAATCCCTTTTTGATGCCTGTGCCATCTAAACAGCAGGGTCCTGAGGAGTGCTTCCTCATGTTAGTCATTAAAGCTGAGACCTACAAAGTATTCCAAGAATTAGACTCCAGCTCTCAACAATTATCAGTATCTAAATTTAATAAATTTTCTTTCCAGGAGCTCCATTGCCCATATAATAAGGAGTGATCAGTCTACACTGAATGAATCAAAATTTTTTGTCTAGCAACAGCACTGAATCTGCTAGATGGCAAGGGATAAACACAGAAGAGCCCCTTGGGGAAGCTGTTGAAAAGTCAGCATTACTGCCTACTAAATCGAACACCATCCATCTCACACATATTATGAGAGGTCTGAAAAAATATCTATTGTTCTTCTCAGACTCCTATTCTAGATTACATGTTTAATTTAATGGTTGAGGTCTTTGGGAGTCTGGATCCCTTGTTCTTTTTAACATACTATACACCATCTGAATAAAATGGGGTATAAGGTAGGTTGACTCTTCCTTTCTGTATTTCTAAATAAAGATGTAAAAGCATTTATTCCAATCAGCTCTCTCATGACACTACATTTAAATTAGAAATTAGAATTAGTTTCACTGCCTTCTCATTTATTTATTTTAATACATTGTACAGAGTGGGAAGAAAGGGTAATAGAAATGTACTGAGTGATTTTACCGCAGATAGAAATACTTTCACTTTATACCTTAATAGTTGGTATAATTGACTTTTTGCCATTTCAGTGCCATTTTCACTCTAAACTGTGACAATCAGAAAAAATTACTTTTCTAAGCCACAGTCTGTTGCCAACCAGGGAAATGTATTCTTCAAAGCAAGTGCAAAATTATTCATTTCTCCTAGCTCTTGCACACTAGCATAAGTAACTTTTCAGTCACTTCAAGTAGAATTCTGCCACGATCCTCAGTCCCCTTGATCATTAACAAAAATATAGTGTTATCAAGTATTTAATAGGCCCCTCAACTTTTCCTCCATCCACAGCCTGGAGACAACATTGGAGGATTAGAAATGTTTGAGACAGGACTAAACTGTCGTGAGTTGAAACATGTTTTACCCCAGAGAAGGAAGGAAAATATAGTCAAGGAGGGAAGAAAAATAATGCAAATGCAGTGTTTCATGTATGCTAATTGTACCTTCTGGTTTATTACCACCTCAGGTAGTACAGATTTCTATAGGTGAGACATAACTTAAGCCCATTTTTCAGGAAATGCCAACAAAAGAACTAATTTTGAAGATGAAGGGAGACGAAAAACTGAATTAAATGCTCTAAAATTTCTCCAAATTTATGATGATTGTCTCTTAAACAAATAAATAAGACAGTTTTTTTCCTATAAAATGTGTTTTTGTTTTGTTTTGCGAGAGGGTCTCCCTCTATTGCCTAGGCTGGAATGCAGTGGCGCAAACTTGGCTCCCTGCAATGTACACCTCCTGGGTTCAAGTGATTCTCCTGCCTCTGCCTCAGCCTCCTGGGTAGCTAGGATTATAGGCATGTGCCACCACAACCCGGCTAACTTTTGTATTTGTAGTAGAGATGGGGTTTCACCATATTGGTCAGGCTGGTCTCAAACTCCCAACTTCAGGTGATCTGCCCGCCTCAGCTTCCCAAAGTTCTGGGATTACAGGCATGAGCCATCAGGCCTGGCAAAACATAATTGTTTTTATCAAGCTATTGAGCAAACACCAGACTAGAATAAGTACTCTCAAAATAATCTGATATGTGAGCAAAAATATATTCACAAAGAAATGTGAATTTCAGATCAAATTTATAATAGTCAAAAACTAGAAATACTTTTAAAAATTCAAACAATTTTTAAGAAAATTATTTACTCCAATAAAATTGAATAATATGTAGCCATTATAGTTCACAGGGCTTTCATTTACATGGAAAAATATCCATAAAATTTAAATGACAGAAGTATTTTGAAATAGAGAAGTCAATGTTTGAAAAAAGCTAAGTTATTCTGTCAGAGAAGTGAAGAGGTTTTTGTTTTCTTTCTCTTCTGGAAGAAATGGGATCAAGAAGAGAGGGGAGGAGAGTGCATAGGAAAAATAGCCAAGTAACACGAGGAAATCACCTGGGAACTTTAAAGAATAAGAATTTCTAAAATTGAATTTTAGATTGCATTTGCCAAAGTAAACCCTGTTTAGCCCTCTAAGACCTTCACTTGAAGGCTGTTCTATGCAGAGGGTTCTTGTGAGAAAAGGGTATTTTGGGAAAACTCTGATGATTTCACTTACAGGTCAATGTTTAGAAAGATATAAAGAAGAACTTCAAATAAAAATTTGCTCGGCAGTAAGTTAGAACTTAAAGTAACAATGAGGCTTGGAGAGGTGTCCCAGGCTTCAAAGGTGTGTGTGACACAAGTCCCCTTAGTGAGCAAGTGGCAAAGTAGTCCCTGCTCTTAATAAATGGTCTTTTTTCCTATTTACTTACCCATCTGTGAGCTTTCCAAATCATTCTCTAAAGGAAGTGATAACTTTGACAGTTAGGAAAAGTGAAAAGAAAGCATTAAAGTATATTTCAGTAACCACATGAAAAGACCATTCGTAAGCTGTCAAAAGATACTTAGGTGACATCTGTGCCTATAGACCAAGTGGCGGATATTGTATCATTTGCCTGGAAAGGGAGCCCAATAGTGAACATGCAAAGAAAGGGCAAAGTAGACCCTGGAAAGAAAAGTCAGCATCAGGGAAGTAAAATAGAACGTGGCTGGGTGTTTTAAAAAAAGATAATAATAAGAGAATGTTAGAGGATGGAAGAAGCTGTAGTTGATCAAATGGTACAACTATTTGGTAACTAAGAATCATAGAATCCTTACTAAGAAAAGTCCTGTGATAAATGCTCTGTGTGTATAATGTCACTGCAATCTCTAAATAAACCCAGGAGGTAGATGCTGATTATCACCATTTTAAATATGAGAAAGCAGGCACAGAATGATTAAATAACTTAGCCAATGTTCATCTGATAGAAGTAGTATAGACGTAATTTGAATCTAAATAGCCCAACTTGAAATTCACAAAACTAACTTATTAATTACTGTTATGTGCCTAACTATGTGCCATGTTAAAAGTGTCCCATGGGTTATTTATATAATGTACCAAAACAATCCCTTGAGATGGGTACTATATTGTTTATACTTACAGGTAGTAAAACCAGGTCATCCTGGCTTGTGGGGAAAAGTAACATTAGTTCAAACTTGATCATGATGTATGATGCCAAGATCTTTTTATTTGCCCTGATTAAAAACTTTGAACCCATAGGCAAAAAAATCCTCTCTTTATAATTCATCTATTGTTTCATTCAGAGGATGTTGCGTGATAACCAGATGTTAGTGTTTTCCATGATAAAAAAACATGAAGCAACTTTAAGGCAGGAAACATATTTCAGCATGTCGAACTTGCTTACGTATGCTTGCACCATTTTGTGAATTATTTACGTGTTCATGATCCCTGGTCCCTATCAGTAGTTATGGCTTAAGTGATATTAACTGATTTTAATATTAGTTGACATAAAGCATCATTAAATTGATACATTGAGTAGAGTTACTGGAGGACTATGAAAAGAGAAAAGATAAGAGAAAAACAAGGGGAGTACCATTTTAAAATTATGTTTTCCAAAGCAAAAGTTTAAGCTTTCAAGAGTACCTGAAAATTGGACTGTGATGCTGTCCACTCCATTTCAGATGACGATAGCACCCTCTGGTGAATGACATGTATATTACAGTGTTCTCAAGATAACAGGTGGTGTGCTCCAAAATCTACATGTGGCTTTTAAAAGTAGCTCTTCTAATTAATTGGGTTTTTTTTTAAGTAAGCATATGCTCAGATTAATTTTCTTTCATATCAAAAGCTACTTTATTACCAAAGTGAGTTTTTTGTAAAGAGCAAATTCTACTTCTGGAAACAAGTAAGAAATACAGGGCTTGGTATACTGGATTGCTCAAATTAGTTGCAGAATATACTAGTTTAGAAGAAACAGAACTCTGTTAATTGGATCTACAAAGTAATATACACCAACGAAATATGCTGTTCTTCATTTTGATGTGTAAATTTTACATTTTCACTGGTCTGAAGTACATAAATGTATCCACGCAGCATGCTTCCCTGCCTCTTAGCTCTTTACTCAAGTGTGTTTTTTAGTGATGCTTTTACTGATCATCCTATTTAGAAATGTAGTTCGCACCACCTATGCTACTTCTCCGCTTCATCTCTCTCTATGGTTAGGACGACCAAATACATTTTCATCCAATCTAGGCCACTTTTAAGAGTGAAAGTGGATGTATTCGTATTTACAGTGGAACAACAGGCAATGGAAACACGGTGGCATGGTCGCCATACCCATAGCACCTATCACCTTTTAATACACATATATTTTTTTCCATTTTCTTTCTTTTCCTGGTAAAATATAAGCTTCACAATCAGCAGGGAGTTCTGCCTGTCTGATTTTTTTCTTGTTGCTATAACCCCAGTGCCTAAATAATCCTCATAATAAGTGTTCCATAATACTGGGCGAAGAAAGGAACCTGCTGTGGTTATTCAATATGCTTGCAAATTCTTTGTCACTCACCTAATTGAGAAGTGGAACTTTTTTATCTTTCCTTTAAATCTGGATTTCTGACTGCCTTGACCAATGGAATGTGGCAGCAATGACACTGTGACAGTTTCAGGCCTAGCCCTTAAGAACACTGGCAGCTTTTACTTCTTGACTGTGAGAACCCTTATTTTTAAAATGCTCCCTCTTGCAATCCAGCTGCCATGCTCTAAGAAGCCCAAACTACTCTGGTAGACCAACCCAGCTGAGCTTCCACCCAACAGCCAGGGTCAGTGGCTAGGTTTGAGTGAACCAACTCACTGCTAACCCAATTGAATCCTCAAATGATTGTAACCCCAGCCAGCACCACATGGAAACAGAAGAACTGCCTGGCTAATTCACAGTAAAATGGTTGTTGTATGAAGTCACTATGTTTTGGATGGTTTGTTATACTGCAATAGAAAAGTGAGACACATGCTAGATACCATGAAGGATACAAAGGGAGTATGATAAGATGGATCTAAAGGAACTATTCACTGAAAGAGAAAAAAAACCCTCATGTATATGGATAATATTTCTTTGTTAGGTACACCTAAGCAGTCATCACTGCCATAAAAAGCAGTCATTTCCTCGGCCAAAGTGACTTTGGAATTTGTAGGAAGGATGTTCAAGGGAAGCAAAGAAAGTTTCACTGAATTGGAGTGTAAAGAACATATCACTAGATAGAATTTAACAACTGTAGGTGGAGGGGCAGAGTTACTGGTGGAGGCAGAGCTAGTAGCATGAGCATAGCGGTAAAGAGGCATAAATACCTATTGAGCTAACAACAAGAAGTTCAGTTTGGCCAGGGAATGGGCTTTAAGAGGAGAAGGGAAAGCCAGAAAAGAACATTAGAAACAGGCTATGAAGACTTAAATGTTCTGCCAGTAGCTGTATTTCTTTCATGGTTAAATGTGAGTCAGAAAATTTATAGGAAGAAAATAAAATAATTCTTTTTTTGGGGGGGAGGGAAGGGAGGAAGGCTGGAAGGGAGGGAAGGAGGAAGGGAGGGAGGAAGGAAGGGATGAAGGAAGGAATGAAGGGAGGAAGGGAGGAAGGGAGGGAAGGGAAGGAAGGAAATCAAGAAATGAGAGAGATATTGCC
>CM052651.1:109951435-109966900 GCA_028533165.1 Leontopithecus rosalia
TCTTCCCATTGATTGGAACCATGTTAGAAATTTCAATTATTTCATTTATTTCATGTTTCTCTTAATTACTGCTTTCTCATAAGTAGATTTATGACATCACTCTCAAATGATACCATGTTTATGAATTTATTTTGTCTAAAAGCAATATTATAAAATGCCCTTTTTCAACATTTCTAATATAATCATGGCACATAGAATCTGCTATTTAAACTTCGATGGCCAAAAACATGACAGCCATTTGTGGCAATGGTGACATATGCTATTCTAAGTCTTTGTTACTTATAATGTTAACTCACAGATTTGATGTTTTGTTCAGATATTATATTAAAGCTTTTTGTTTATAAATTAATTATTTGAATATTGCTACAAGGCTTCAAAAGACTTTCTTGGTCTATTAAAATATTGGAGTTATCATGTTTACAGAAACCCAGACACATTAATGACATGATGGACCCAAGGCTAGAAATAGATCTGATTCCATTTTATGCAATTGAAATCTGCTTCCTATGCTATTCTGACCATTATAAATAAGAAAGGTTGAATACACTCCTAAATTGCTGCAGGAGCTAGACACTATTTTCTACTATGGATTATCTTGACTTTCTATGTCATGTTACTAAGCTATGAAATTTGGGAGATAATAGGATGTTTTCTTTAATGAAAAATAAAATGTTTTTAAAGCTGAAGGGAGTTTAATACAACATATGTAAATGTGTTATGCTATTCCACAGGAGAGAGCTGCAGACTGATGTAATAGCCAACTGATAATTTAAAGTAAGTATAACAATTATTTGAATAGAACTCTATCTCTATTTTTTGACGATTTTGGACAAGTTAAGTACTACGAGACTCAGTTACATTTGTAAAGAAATAAGAATACTGATACCTACCTAATTTGCAAAGATAAATGACAAAAATAACATTAATTATGTGCTATGTATTTTGCTTGGTACATGGGATCCTTCCTTTCCTCTCACTAGACTGCAATTTTGATTTAGGATATTGAGATTTTTAAAAAATAATTGATCCATATTATGTTCCTAATTATAAATGTTCAATGGACTGAACTCTTCACCATACTTATTATTAGCCAAATATACATAAAAATTTTATTTACTAGTCAGTGCGAGGAAGAGCTATAATGTGAATCTCATCAGTTTTTCTTCTATTTACTGTCTGACTCTTAGAATATTGTTGGGTGTTAACAGTCCTTAAGATAGAGGAAAGAAGTAATAGCTAGTGACTGCCTGGACATGAAGGGTGTTGAGTGTGAGATGAAGATGGTGATGCAATCAACTCTGCTTAAGAGATTGGTCTTGGCTAAATGGAAAAGTTAAGTGCAGTTGTCAGCATATTCTCATAGGTGTTGAGGGAATATTCAGCAGAGAAACCACAGCTGCCAGACAATGGGAGAGGTATTGGGTTGGTGTAAAAGTAATTGCGGTTTTGGCTGTTACTTTTAATCTAATTTTACTGCTTTGGCCATCACTTTCAATGGCCAAAACCACAATTACCTTTGTACCAACCTGATGCATTGTATCTAATCCATAAATGTGTTTATTTATTTCTCTTTTATTAATAAGAAAACAGAGCACCAGAGAGTTAAGCCCAAGACCATATAGCTGGTATGTGAAGAAGCTGGAATTCACATAAGGATGATCTGCTTTTTGAAAGGCATGCTTTTTTTTTCTTTCTAGAGCTTTCTCATAGTAGTGGAAAAGGACAGCTAACTTTGTTTAAAATCATAAATACATATTATATATTTTCAAGAGACATTAATTAAATGTTTAGAATAACAGAACTGTAAAAGCATTGTGTTTTCCATTTTATAAGGAAAGAAACTTAGACAAAGATTTGGCAACTTTCTTGAAGTCAGACTGCTACTACTTTAGTTAACAGCGATTCAAACCCAGTTCTGTCCAGTTCCAAACTAGTGCCTTTTTCTAGTACGCATGCTGTGTGGAGGTACGGGATCAGCAAGAGTGGGAGGTAAGCATTTAGGGATAAAGATTCGGGGAATGTGTTTGAAATGTACACAGAGGAAGGGAGTGTAGAATCAGGACAGGAATCCAAAATTGGGCTTTTGCCACGTGGGATGCAGGAGCTTGACTTATGTTTCATTTTCTCTCAATTCTCTAGACTCCTACCGCATAACTACTTTCTCTTCTCTAAAATTTCTATGCTATTCCAAATGTTTGTACCTTTGAGCATATATTTTCCTCTGTCTAGAATATTCATTTGCTCTTCTTTTCCTGGAAAATACATCTTCAACCTTGAAAATGCAGTTCAAAATTTATTTCTTTTGTAAATCTTTTCCTAATCCAGCCAATGTTGAATTCAACACTCTTTTTACTTTGAGAGTTTTAAATTTAATATTGCCTAAGATACTTGCTTTAGAAACATGATTAGGACTCTGCAAGAATAAAATGGGCCTGCTGAGACCTCACAGTCCTGAAAATTTTCAAGTCTTATATCTAGTGTGAATTTGATAATCTCAAGAATATTCTAAATGTATAAACTCTTTCAGTCTTAGGACAAGAAATAATTGAAAACTGTACACACACACACACACACACACACACACACACACACAAACACACACTTGTGAGCTTGAAAATATTTTAGGCTGGCCATGGTGGCTTACCTGTAATCCCAGCACTTTGGGAGGCTGAAGCGGGCAGATCATGAGGTCAAGAGATGGAGACTATCCTGGTCAACAAGGTGAAATCTCATCTCTACTAAAAATACAAAAATCAGGAGGCATGGTGGCATGTGCCTCTAACCAGCTACTCCGGAGGCTAAGGCAGGAGAATTGCTTGAACATGGGAGGTGGAGGTTGCTGTGAGCCAAGATGGCACCACTGCATCCAATCCTGGTGAAAGAGTGAAACTCTGTCAAAAAGAAAGAAAGAGAGAGAGAAAAAGAAAGAGAGAGGAAAGAAGGAAGGAGGGAAGAAAGGAAGAAATGCAGGTAGGGAGGGAGGGCAGGAGAGAGGGAGGGAGAAAGGAAGAGAGAAAGGAAGGAGAAAGAAAAAGGAGGGAGGGAGGAAAGAAGGAAGGAAAGAAGGAAGGAAAAGAAGGAAGAAAGAAAGGAAATATTTTTAAAAATCTTTCAGGGAATCATATAAACCTTCCTCTCATCCCCTGCTTTCTTCCTCCTCACACACAAAGGCACATACACCCACAGGAGCTATTACCAACTGGAAACCTTGCAAATGGTTCTCAGAGATCTTCACCCCGTCCCCATACTACATGATCTCTACCCTCAACATACCTTTTTAGTGTCTTTTACCATGCTTTGTGCATAACAAGCACTATAATGAACAATTGAAATTCAGAGGAATGGACACAATTATATGGATTAAGGAGAAATATGATCAAGGTTAGAATAAACTAGCTCTTTTTGGCGTGTGGGCCTTTGGTGGGAGACAGTGGTTCTGCCAGGTAGATTTTGAAGCCAACATCCTGTTTCCAATGCATATTTATCATCACCCTCACCATTATCTTTCATTAAAGCACTACTATTGTATTACATGTTTCCTTGTGGCTGTAAAATTTTGATTCAGCAGTAAAGTTAGATTTATTGACTGGGAAAGAAAGGACTGTTGACGTTTCTCTCTGCTTCATGCCAATGCTATACTGTGTCATAGAGTGGAGAGTAGATACTGTTTTTCAAATACTGTTATTTTTTCCATTCACTCATCCATTGAGAATCATGGATTTTACAAATAGATTTATCACTGGCACAAAATACAGTGATAAATTCATTAACAGTTGTTTTATCTTCTTGTCCATTCACTGAACTTTCTGTATGTACAATTGGGGTGATTAAAAAAAGAAGCAAGGCTTACTAGGGTCAGCAAAGCAAAGCATGAAATGTAGAGTTAGCAGTTAACTGGTAAATCTGGAGTATTCAGGCAAAAATAAGAGACTTGTTTGGCTGTGTTCATTATACTCTCAGGTAATTGCCAGCTCTTTGCCTTACTTTGGTCTTTATTGATCAAGGGAAAAAGTGCAGCAAAGATCTATGGTTTGATTTAATGATTGAAAATAAAAACATTTCTCTTTGAAGTATAACTTGGGTCATGATCTCAAAGTTTTGTGGGCAGCTGATAATGCGGAGAATTCAAGACTATTGCTTTTATAATTCTTGGTCAGTCATCAACGGCTGGCTTGAACATCGAAGTTCTAAAAAACAGGCTCATTAAGTAATAAATATCTCTATGTTGGATGAAAAAATGGTTTTGAAATGTGTATTTGGTCTGGCATTTCTGCATTATTCATTAAACTAAAAAAATGTAGATTTTTATTTCTAAGTTCTGCTCACTTGCTTGGACCTACTTTAGGATGTAGTTTTTCTTTTCTTTGCTTCCACAGTGAGAATTGCAAGATCATTATCAGTACAATTTAGCCACTGCTTAGAAGCAACATGTTAATATTCCTCTTCATATTATTTCACACCCGCATTTCTTATCCTTTAACAAGTACTTAACAGTTTTCTCACCTAAGGATTTCTTTTTTCTTTTCTGGAAGAGTAATTCATGTACTCAATTAGATTAATAATTTCTTACTTATGAGTCCATAATGAATTTACACTCAATAGCCTTTGAAGAATATTACTTAGTATTCAAAGCGGGAAAATCAGGATATAAGAAATCTTTTTTGGAAAGTTACATTTCCCAGATTTCTGCTGCTTAAAAAACCCATTTGGATACTTTTAAATAAACTTCCATGTAATAAATTGAGGCCCTCTACTTGAATCTACCTACTCTTTTAGAAACGAAAGGAACTGAAAATTCTATTCTGGCTAAATAAAGAAATTTTAATAACCTGTCTAGGAGTTTAATTTAAGCATACCAGCTTGCCACTATATTGCCAAAACAAATGAAAATTCATTGCCTGCTATTGGAACCAACTTAGTAAGGTAACACTTCATTTGTTGTGCATCATCAGGGAAATGAATTATTCTGCTTAAGTGAGTTTTCCACATACATGCTTTAGAGCTATCTTTTAACACAGAAATCAGGGTATGCTGGTCTCTTGCTGAAAACCTTTTGTGACTTACCATTGTCTAAAGAATAATGCATTGCTTTATATCCTTTCAATTCCCCTATCAGGTATGACCTATTTTAATCTGCTCACTATTATCTGGACCTATCATACTTTTTTAATTCTCCAAGTCCCAGATGCTATTCTATGTGGCCACCAATGCCACGCTTTACTTTATCTGCTTGATGAACTCTTAGTCATCTTCAAAGTTACTCACCTTCAAAGCTACCTTTTCTAATGTGTTATTTGGCTCCATATCATTTACTAACTCTTTGTGTTTTCATGGATGTAATGTACGTTTTTAATATATAAGCCATGCTGTATTTTAATTTTTATTTCTATATTAGTGTCCTTGAAAAAAATTGGGAGTTAATTGTGGTCAGGAAACATGCACTCATCCACTCAGACTCACTATTTACAAAAATCTTAGTGTCTTTTAGAGATTCACAAAGAGACTGTGTGTCGGGCAACTATGTGATATTTGCTATATATTATATAACAAAACATATTCTATTTGTTTCCTGTGGTTGCTGAAATAAATTGCCAAAAATGGGGTGGCTTAAAACATTGGAAATTCATTCTCTCACAGTTCAGTAGCCAGAAATCTGAAACTAAAATGGCATCAGGACACACTCCTTCCATAAACTCTGGGAGAGAGTCTGTTTCATGCCTCTTCTAACTTCTGGTTCTGCCATCAATCCTTGGCATTCCTTGGTTTGTAGCCACACCACTGCAGTCTCTGCCATCATCTTTACACCACCGCCTTCTATGTGTGTCTGTCTCAAAACTCTATCCACCTTTTTCTTATAAGAATATATGTAATTGAAAAAAAAGAATGTATGTAATTATATTTAGAGCCTACCTTTATGATACAGGATAAGCTCTTCTCAATATCTTAACTGAATCACATTTTTTTCTTGCCATATAAACTAATATTCATAAGTTCCAGGCATCAGTAAATAGGATTATTATTGGGAGCCATTATGGGTCAATCACAGAAACTTAACACATTTTTTAAAACTAAATTACCTATTTAAATATTAAAACTTTCAAAATATTAAGCCATATTTAAAGAAAATATTACTAAAATGTATCTCATACATTTGCTTAATCAGAGCACAGCATTTAGATTATATCTGTATATTTTGTGATACTAGTGTTTTCTGATCTACAACATTAAACTCTACTTTCAGTTCTGGATTAGTTTTAGATTCCTAGGGAGTTTAGAAAAGCTATTTTCCCCCCAAGAGATTATGGACTAGTGTGAAAATAGACATGGAAACCAAAATATACCAATAAAATTTTGTGCTAAAGAGTTATTAAAACCCTTCAATTTTCTATATGAAAGTTGACATTTTGTGAACTTTCTATCTTTATTTTCCTGAGAACCTGGTAAAAGTGACACATCAATTATATTTTTGACAATATTATGATAAAAATGACCACCCTTGATTGGCAAATTGCATCTAGACTCAGAGGTATAAATAAATGATATTAAGGATAGATGAACTATAAATAACTGATAAAAGATGGCAACAGTAGATACTGGGGACTACAAGAAAGGGCAAGGGTTGAAAAACTACCTCGTGGGTACTATGTATGCTCAGTACTTGGGTAATGTATCATTTGTACCCTGAACCTCACCATCACACAGTATACCTGAATACCAAACCTGCACATATACCTCCAGAATCTAAAATAAAAGCTGAAAACAAAACAAAACAAAACAATTAACTATAGTTTATTTACATATTCATCATTGTTTTAAAACATTTCTATTTAATTGCCACAAATTAAAATATTTCTTTTCCATGTACCTAGCGTACCTATGAGCAAATAAAGGTGGACTTCTAGATAAACACACACACACACACACACACCCCTAGATACACACACACACACACACACACACACACACACACACTGATAGGGATGTCACAGCAGGATTGTCAGCAGTTAAGGCTCTAGCTGATGTTGGAGATGACAGATATGAGCTATATGGTCATGCAACTTTTCTCTAGCAGTATCTGAACATCTAGAAGTAGGAACAGACAAGATGAATTGTAGCATTGTTCAAGGTTTGAGTTTTGCCTGGTTAGTTTCACTGGAATGATTAGGGTACTAGGGACTTGGAGGTACTGCCTAGAGTAGGTTTGGTGATAAACCCTGGGCGATGAAAAGTGAATAGAAAGGGATTAATAGGTTGGAATGGAATAAAATCCTCAAGGACCTTTGTTTTTCTCAGTGGGAGAAGAGAAGATGCTGTCAGCAAGGATATGTGAAACTGAAGGGAAAGGAAATGGTGGTTGATGAGGAGGTAGGTGTTTGGATGGAAGAAACCAAACATGAAACAATTCCCTGTGGTGACAAGGATGTGCCCTGGGAGTGGGTGACTTAAGCAGAGAGTATTTTGAAGGTGGCTGAATTTAAAAAGTTCAGAAATTATAATGCTACTGTGTGGAGTGGATCACCTGTCTAGATGTTGAGATCACTTAAGAGGACAAAAGGATTTGGGGTGGAGACAAGATCATGATCTGAGTTACAAATCCCCAAAGAACTGAAGGAGTTACTCAGAGGTCAGCAGATCACATGTCCAAGAGCAGATAAGAGACTCAAAAAACACTGAACTGTTACTTAGAGGTGACAGAAAACCAAACGGATAGGAGAAAGGTAATGCCCCCGGCAGGCTCTTAGGTGACTGATGGATGGGAGAGACGCCCTCTCCCTGGCACTAGAGAGAGTGACTTGGTAAGAGAGGAAGTTTTGTATATGACAATAAAGTAGAGAAGCCACTAAGCCACTTTCAGAAGGTGAGTGCTTGTAAGAGAACAGGGATTCCAGAGGGCTTTGTGGCATGAATTGGGATTGCCAGAGGAGAGCAGCGAGAAGAGAGGCAATTAATTGTGCAAAAGTAGTGAAGACAGCACAAAGTAGTTAGGTGATGACAGTAAAAAAGGGAAAGTCCAGGAAAAAGGCAATGACAAAGAAGTAAAAGGGATAAAAAATGCACATTGGAATTTGAATGGCCTGAAATATTCCATTTTTTAGTTTAGTCACTTTAGTTTAGGGTCCTCAGAGGTAACTGGCTTGGTTTCAGTAAGGCAGATGAGAAACTTCACAAGGTGGTAAAGGACATAGCCTCAGATGGGAGAGGGTCGTGAGGATCTCATGCTGTAGTCACTTGCTATTGTCAGGGTAAGAGGGTATTTTCCTTTGTCCATTATGTCACCTTCAAATCTGTTTTTTTAAAATCTATTTAGAGACTTACATTGGATTCAAAAATTTGCTAAAGTCAGAGGCCTTCTGTTCAGTAAAATTCTTTTAAAAATAGTACTTCCGACTAGTGGTGTTTTTATTTTTTAACCTATTATTCAACAATATTGAGTAGTTAAATATTTTCACAAAAATATTTTTAAAGGTAAAAATCTAGTTTTCTTTGTATATGCTGCATAATTTTCCCCTTCTATATTGAGAATAAAGGTTTTTCTTTTATTAAATTGGTGGGCAAATCTGTTTAATAATTTTTTTTTAATGTTAAGTGTTGGTGGTTGCAGGCTGGGCACGGTGATTCACAGATGTAATCGCAGCACTTTGGGAGACTGAGACAAGTGAATCACCTGAGGTCAGGAGTTTGAGACCAGCCTGACCAACACGGCGAAACCCTGTCTCTACTAAAAATACTAAAATTAGCTGGGCATGGTGGTTTGTGCCTGTGGTCCCAGCTACTCAGGAGGCTGAGACAGGAGAATTGCTTGACCTGGGAGGGAGTGGTTGCAATGAGCCAAGATTGTCCAACCTGGTTGACAGAGACAGACTAGTTCTCAAAAAAGAAAAAAAATAATAATAAAATGTTAGTGGTTACCTGCTCAAGGCAAAGTTCTAGTGTGTGGAAGTAAGAAATCAAGAATTCATTAGTTTTATAGCTAAAATCTAACTATCCATGTTTTATAAGCAATATAACCTTGAGTCTGAGATTTTGCTGCTTATCTGCCACTTTTCTAATCTTTTGATCTAGGAAAAGTCAAGCCTAGGAATCACAGCTATGTGACTCTGTTCTAATGTTCTAGTGCAGAGACTCACAGCACATATCCCTCCTTGAGTGTTTATATTCTTATAGTTTGGAAAAGCAGTCATAACCTCCTGGTCCAACATTTCTAGCACTTTGAGATTTGATTGTTTGAAACATTTGGTTTAGACTTAAGGATCTTTCCACACTTGCTGAGAAATTCTTTCCCACAGATTGTTAAAAATATTTTTCTTTGACCTAGGCTAATTTCCCCAGATAATCTTATTAAATTCTTAGCACCACAAATTCATAACTGCAGTTGTGCTAAATGGAAAGCTGTGGGGTATTAATATTTTCTGTAAGTCAACTTACCTTTGTCTTCTGTGTTTCTAACATTGATTTTTTCACTTTAGATATGTTATGAATAAATACTAAATGCAATATTGAGATTTAAAAATACTTTTTAACCTACCAAGATTTTTCAAGAAATAGTCTTGAAGGCAAAGATCACATTTATTTTAGGGATTATGAAACTCCTATTACATAGTAATTAAAGTGAACCAAAATAGGTCATTAAAACTTTTCTTTGACCTTATACATTTAAGAGGTACAGAAGAAACTGCGACAATAGACCTTGAAATAGCTTATAAAAATAATGTTTCGTATCTAACAAGTTTTAAAATGAATACACTGATGGTTGTTAAAGCTGGTAATATAAAAAGCTTTTTAATTTGACTAAAAATTTGGAAACCATAAGTTTTATATTTTTAAATACTATATTATTGAATTTAATTAAAATGCCACTTTTTCTAAGGCATTAAGTCATGACTGAGAAAATGGACCAGATTTCTTATCATTTTTTATATTCTTTTATATATATTTTCTATGCAAGCAGTATTATTAAACTTAAGAAAGTTAAAGTTATTTGAATCAAAAATTATCTCTCCTCATTCCCTTTATCAATTCTTTGAGATAAAAATGAAAATTATTCTTTATTCCACATACAGTTTGATGATAAGTGGTTATTGGTCTTGGTGCCTCAGCCCTGGAAAAAGTTCATCACTCTCAAAACTTGAAATTAAAATGAGAGAATACCATGACTCATAAGTAGACAAAAAGCATATCCCTTAGCTTATTCTCAGTTATTTTTAGAAATTTATTGAAGATACATATGTATATACCTTCCTTTTAATAAGTGATATTGTCAGCAGTAAGTGTAACTCCTATTATGGAAATGACTACAATATATTACAGCAGGTAATATTATGTTTTACAATAAATGATTGCAAGACTGGCATATTACAGACTCTAAGATGGCTTGCCAGAGAAAAAAATATGCAAAAAGATGATAATCTTCCCAATGACACAGTACCTTTAAATGGCATTCCTAAGACCCTGCAAACATTTAGGTACCTAGAAACTAGGGAGTTAACGAGAAAAAAGTAGTACTTTGGATTTAATCTGGTTTAGGTCTCATTTAACTGAGTTCTTTAATAATGTTTTGTTTTAAATAGCTGGAAGGGAACATTTTCTCTGCAAATTCTAATTCTTTGGATCTCCTTTCAGGTAGGCTTTGCTATTGAGCTGGCTTGACATTTCACTTCTAATTTCTGGGCAAAGATTGCAGCACTTTAGCTTGTACAGAAAGGCACAAGTTTGCTTTTTTAGCTGTTGACATTTTATTGGGTTATTTCCTATCTTTTTGGAAATAAATGACCTCCCAACTTTGTTCTTTATCTCTTTTTCCTGTCAATTTCTGCTTCCTCTAATTTCTATTCCCTGGAATAGTTGATGTCTTCCATCAGCACATTCCTCCAAGCTTTCAAGTTAATTCTAATCTGAACAAGGAACATAGTAACAGCTTCTAAATCAAAGTCTGGAATTATTCTTGCTATTATGATCTGAGTATCTGTTGCTGCAAGGTTAACTGCACAACCTTTGCCCCACAGGAAGACATTATCTTTATTATCCTGGTCAGAAAACAAATCAGCCTATGCCCAGGAGTAAGAGCCTAACTTCCTGACTACTCAGTAAATTAAATGGAGCTTGTCCTTACAGATTGGTTTAATTCATACAACTGGTTTTCTGCTTAAATTTTCCTGTCTAGGATGGATTTCTGCCCCGAGCATATTCTATTTGACTGAAACCCTTGTATCTTACCAAGTTTTGCTTGTCTCCTTCACCAAGGTGCTAGTCTCATTTCTACTTTGTGTCCCTTTGTGTAATGGCTAATTATATAGAGCCCTGACCCCAATGACCTCAATCTGAATCCAATTTAGATATCAGTGTACGCAAACATGCACAAGGAAAACTCAGTCACATCTCTTTGGGGCTTTGTCAGATTGTCCAGTAATGTCACAGAGATCTGCTTTATTGACATGTTTCCTTAGGTAATATTGTTGTGGGACAATTCTCCATGATATTTCTATATGGTTATGAAGGGTTGTGTTCCAGGATAGCTTTTCAAGAACGTTTGCATATCAAATTGTCTTAACCACCTTGACAATTAGAGGTAAGATATACCTGTGTTAGAGGCCAGATTTTTTCACTGATCAGGACAGAAAAAAAAGCCCTTTGGACAACCATTTAGCTAGCATTTCTCCTTATAAAACTGGGGGTTCCCTAAGCTGAGGGTTCGTAAACTGTGACAAATCCACTATCTGCCCAGTATTTATGTGGGCCCCTCTACATTGCCTCATGGAACTTGGCAGAACAAGGGGGAACTGACTCAAACATGAAACTCATGCTGCTTGCTGTGTTATGTGCAAAAAGCCCTTTGTTTCTGATCCAAAAGTCTTGTCTTTTGCTAGTATGTATGAAACTGTGGTGAGCTGCAATCTCAGCCTCTTCAGAGTTCTTTGAACTATCCCATCATATTTTTGAGAAGTCAAAAGAATGCAGACTTTACAGTGATTTGAATCAGAATTCCAACTCAGTGCTTTGTGATCTCAGAAAGTAATAACCCCATCCCAGTTTTTTCATTCATAATAAAGCTTAACATTGTTGTTGAGGATTCAAAAATCTGTGTATGTAAACTGGATTTGCATATTTCCTGAATCGTAGTGATCAGGGCTAAAGCCACAACAGTGAATCCTTAAAGCCATGCTTCCTTTTGTTTGTACTGCATATATATGATAAGGAATATAAATCATTCTATTATAAATACACATGCAGGCATATGTTTGTTGCAGCACTATTCACAAAAGCAACAACATGGAATCAACCTAAATACTAATCAGTGATAGACTGGATAAAAAAATGTTGTACGTGTATACCATGGAATACTATGCAACTGCAAAAAATAAGATCATTTTTTTTGCAGGGGCATGGATGGAGCTGGAGGCCATTTTCCTCAGCAAACTAATACAGAAACAGAAAACTAAATACTGCATTTTTCACTTATAAGTGGAAGCTAAATGATGAGAACACACAGACACATAGAGGATACCAACACACACTGGGGCCTTTCAGAGGGTGGAGGGTGGGAGGAGAAAGAGGATCAGGAAAAATGATAATGGGTACTAGGCTTAACACCTGGATAATGAAATAATCTGTACAATGAATCCCCATAATACAAGTTTACCTATGTTACAAACCTACACTTGTACCCCTGAACTTAAAAGTTTTAAAAAAGGAAATATCATTAATACATACACTAACTTTTCTTTTTCTTATTACAGTCATTCCAGATGCAGTAACTATTATAAAGATACTTCAGTGTTTCTAGTTAATTTTTCACTAGATGTCTTCGGAGAACGGAGGTATTTATATTAATCTGGGAGCATTGGCTGAACTGACAATGTTGCCTCCTGGACAATATGGCATTTTACATAAATTACACATTTCTCCTCAAAATTTAAAAAAATTCTACTACTTTAAAAACTTTATATCTTTTTTTATTCTTGCATTATAATAGATATACAAATAGATTCTGCCTTTAACTTTCACTGGCTAAAGCTCTTGAAGTAGGTACAGTACTATTCCAGCCAAAATGTTACCACTGTACAATCATTCAATTAGTCTTAAAACCTTCCCCAAATCTACAAAGAAAAGCAACTAGATACATCATGTAGCTAATTGACCCTCTTAAAACATGAGTAGTAATGTTTTCAGAAAAAAATATCTTGCACTTTCTATACACCATTTGTCAATATGGTTGCATATTTTTAGTATGATGCTATTTTTAAAGATGTAAAAAGGTTCATTGCATTATTCATTCTACTTTAAGACACACCATGTCTATGTTGGAGAGCAAATTGTAAAATGCTTATATTATCTATTTTATTTAACTTGGATCTCCTTTAAAGTCCTGTTCAGTTATTATCCTCCCTGCCTATGACTCTTCTTTCTTAATAAAAGTCATGTAGGCAACACTTGTCTTCTCTTAAATTATTAAATCTTTTTCTTTAT
This sequence comes from Leontopithecus rosalia, assembly GCA_028533165.1. Classification (NCBI taxonomy): domain Eukaryota; kingdom Metazoa; phylum Chordata; class Mammalia; order Primates; family Cebidae; genus Leontopithecus; species Leontopithecus rosalia. Next base: position 109,964,900 of record CM052651.1, read on the forward strand.
TCAAGGAATTTTTGAAGTCTCATTTCCTTGTATGATTATGATTTGGGAAAGTATGTATGTTTTCTTGGATTTGACCTTGAGTAAATATGTAATTTAGATGACTTCTTTTACCACTCTACGATTTGCAGTTATAGGTAAAAAAATGATATATTTATTTATCAATTCATTTCATGATTCTGGTTCAATAGTTTATATGATACTTAGTTATATTATGTTATCATTCTGTTTTACTTAATTTTTCCTAAGTAGCTGAAGTAGTGTTCATTTAATTTTACCTTTTAAGCTATTTATTTGCAAACCACTTTGCTTCAAAAAGAATTAATGTTATTTATAAAGATACACAAGCTACAATTAAATATGAAATAAATAATGAATGAAGAAATTGAGGCAAAGAGAAAAGAGCCACATATTTGCCCATATGATTTCAAGCCAACAAAGCAAAAGAAGTCATATTCAATTTAATGATTCATAGTGTCTGTGAGATAAAAAAGATAATCTCCCCATTTCACAGACAATTTTTTTCTTACTAAACATGAACTATGCAATGTAATTAATATTCTCGGCCAAATCCTTATGTCAACTCTAACAATATTTCATGGGGTTGTTTCTTACAAAATTCTTCAGTGCAGGCCAACAGCACTATCTCAAGTAGAGTTGAATGAATGCTTATTCATTTACCTAATAGTTATATTCAGATTTGGAAACAATGTAAATATCTACAAATTGAATATTTATTGAAGAAATTATGATATTTTATATGCTAGCTTTTATGTAAGTATTAAAAGTTTATCTTCAAAGTATCTTCAATAAGGTGGATATCATGAAATGAGTGTTAAGTGAAAGAGTGAGGATACAAGTTCTGTCTCCCATCTCTTAACTGCACTAATATGTCCATAGAAAAAACACAAGAAGAAAAGATTAGCAATGACTATCTCTAGGAATAGGAATTTAGAATTATTTTATTGGGGAACGATCCAAGATGGCCGATCGCTAACATCTCGGGATTGCAGCTTGCAGTTAAAGCTCATAGAACTAGAGGACACCACACTTTCAGACAAATTCTGGTCGCTCAGGAGCAGAAGATTCCCAGTGGAGGAGCCACGCGGGGCAGAAGTTTCGCCGGCACCGGGCGCACCGGTCTCGCCGGCACCTCTGCACGGAAGCTCTTGGAGCTGACTAGGCGGGGCTGGCTCCCCTTCTGACGAAGGTTTGGAGGAGCCGCACGGGTTCCCAGTGCTGACTCCTGAGGCCGGCACAGCAGTTGTGCTGGCACCTGGGTGCAGAGTGAACACGACTGGTTCCCCTTCTGACTGAGGTTTGGAGCTCCGGGAAGGCAGACTCGCCTATTACGGACACAAGAAGGAAGCCAGACAGGAGAAGCCTGGGCAGAAAAACACCATCAGTCTTAACGCTGCTGTTCCTGGCCCTGGGAACTAACATCTTGGATGTCCACTCAAGAGACCTACTGAAAGCTGGCAATTTCAAAGACGACAGGAGGATAAATTTACAATGATGGGAAGAAACCAGTGTAAAAAGTCTGAGAATACTCAACATCAGAACCCCTCTCCCTCTAAGGATGATCACACTTCCTCATCAACAATGGAACAATACTTGATGGAGGAAGAGCGCATCCCATTAACAGAATCAGGCTTCACGTCACGGATAATAAAAAACTTCCGTGAGTTAAAAGAACATGTTGTAGCCCAACGTAAAGAAACTAAGAACTTTGAAAAAAGGTTTGACGAAATCCCAATGAGAATAGACAATTTAAAGAGGAATATAAGTGAATTAATGGAAATGAAGAATACAATACAGGAACTCCGAGAAGTATGCACAGGTTTAAACACTCGAATTGTTCAGGCAGAAGAAAGGATATCAGAGGTCGAAGTCCAACTTAATGAAATAAAACAAGAAGACAAGATTAGAGAAAAAATGATAAAAAGGAATGAACAAAGTCTCCAAGAAATGTGGGACTATGTGAAAAGACCAAATTTACATTTG
>CM052651.1:109967400-110019566 GCA_028533165.1 Leontopithecus rosalia
CCTCCTCCATACTTAGTATCCCAAAGCCTCTTAATTATTGCCAATAACCTCCTCAGTGGCTTCTCTGCCTCCACTCTTTCTCCCCTTTAATCTTTTTTCAATATTGATAAAATTAGGTGAGATCATGACACTATTCCCAAATGGCCTCTCATCTCACTCAGACAAAAAGGCCATTTAAGTGCAATGGCTACAAGGACCTCTGCAATCTGGCTACCTTTGCCTTTCTAACCTCATCTTCTAAAATCCCACTTACTCTGTTCTGGTTATACCATCCTTCTTGATGTGCTTTGAACTTGCCAGGCATTCTCCCACCTCATAGCCTCACACATGCTTTGTCCTCTCCTTGAATCATTACTCTGTACCTCATGGCAGGTGTCCTTCAACTCCTTCAGGTTTAACACATGTATTACCTTCTCAGAGTGGTCTTCCCTGAATATACTCTATAAAATTGCAATTCTTCCTCTCAACACCATCTATCCCCTTTCCCTGATTTATCTTTGGCACCCATCAAAATCTAACATTCTATGTATTTTATTTAGTTTAATTTCTTTCTCACCCCATTCGCAAACTTCAAGAGGGCAGTGTTTTTTTGGAGTATTTTGTGAACTACTGTAGACCCACTGCCTAGAAAGTTGTTCCACACATTTTAAGTACTCAACAAATATTTGTAGAATCATTTCGTAAGTGAGGAGTGAATTCCCATGATAATTAACATCACAGATTTTGGAGTCAGAGAGACCTGTATGTGAATCCTGACTCCGCCTCTTACTAAGTAAATTATCTTGAACAATTCCTTTTTCTGAGCCATCGTTTCCTCACTATAATATGAATTTAAGCCAGGTGCAGGGGTAGTGTGCTTGTAGCTCCAGCTACTTGGGCAGCTGAGATAGGAGGATCACTTCAGTTCAGGAGTTCAAGACCATCCTGGGCAACATAGTGAGACCCCCCCACCATCTCTAATTTTTAAAATATTACTAATAAAATAAAATGAATATGATAGTACCTAGCATTCTAATTTTTTATAAATTTGAAAGAAAATAATAAAGCATAAGCAAAATAAAACAGAAAAATGTTTTATTTGCATTGAGACTCATACTGACCATCAATAAAGAGAATTAAAAGATTTTCCAAATGTATGTCATATAGCCTGTTAACTACTAAGTTAATTAATTTAATCAATTCAATTTTACCCAAAATTACTTTTCACTAAATACTATTTTATTCTAATAAAATACTAAATAATTTGATATTAATTAAAAGACAAGAAAATTATGGTACATGTTCTTCATCAGTTTTTAATTGTATATTCTAATTTTCTAAAAAATATTTTAAATATACTTTCCATAAAGATGCTATGTTTTAAGACATAACTATAACATTCAATAATAGCATTTTAAATATTAAAATAAATTATGATCATACAGTTATAAGCTTTATTTTAAAATTGATCTTCATTTTATCTAATGGTCCTCAGCCATTGAGCTTACAGTAGAAATTGATCCACCATTTTGCCTCTTATCCTAACACAGAATTTCTCTGCTAATCCACATTCATTTCCAAGGTAAAGAGGATGCAGTTGACAAAATCCAATATTGGCTCCCTTTTGAGAGACATGGAATTTTATTATCAGTGGATTTCTCTGTCTCCTTAGTGTTCAGTCTCCAAGATGATTATCACCAGCCCAAACTCCAGGAAAATGAAAAATAACCTTTTTCCATCCTCAAAAAAGATGAAGGCCTCTTGATCTAATCTACTCCTCTTATTAGAGAAATAGAGAAGTGCAGCACAGATACTCCAAGTAGTTCAGGTTCATAAAGCTAGTTATTAAAAATTAGACCTTGAATTTATTTTGCCAAATGGCCAATCCCTATTTTGAAACCTTTTTTATATTTTAGTCTCAATGAGCCTTATTCTAGAGTTAAACATCTTAACTGTGACATTTTCCTTTCTTACCTTAACATACATATGTGCGATTCTAACAAACATTTCATCTTTGTTGAATACAGTGAATGGAACATTCCATTTGTCACTAAATTTTGTTTTCAGGTTATCGTAGGTTTATGTTATTGGCACAGAAAAAATCTGGGAGAAATGCAAATGCACTTCAATTGTTAACTTTTTAATTTCCTTTTTAAATTGCAATGTAAAAATAAGTTGAATGTCTAACGATTAGCAGTTTGAATTTTTATTGATAATTCTTACTTTTTATGAAGTGTCTTATAATTGCCAACCATTTTCCTAAGAGCAAGAAAACTTTCACTGCACCACATCTCAACAACACAACATGAATTTGAGCAGAGGTTTAACTGCAAAGCTTTCTATTAACTGTGCTAACACATAAATTAATTGCATACCATGAAGAGCACTATGTACTTTCTATATGAAGAAAGCTTTGAAATGCAATCAAATGTATTCATTTATCCCTTCTATTTGTGCATCAAAACTTTTCATTTCATAGCTCTTATCTAAACAGGGTTGTTCCAAGATTTTTGGTTCAGATTATGTTGAATGATATCATTAATTTGAAAGAGATGTCTTTTCAAAAAATGCAATTGTAACTTTTTCCTTAAAAGTATATAACCTTTGTAGTTATAATAATTTTTACTCCTAGCAAAACAGTTTGCTGATAATTAATGCTACCATGCTTACAAACTGCTACTTCCATGTCAAAGGACAATTGTATTCAGCAATAGCACCTTTATGGTTTAGGATGTGTGATACTTCATCTCTAGTCACACCAAGATTGGTGCAGTAACCATACTAATATTGACTAATGTAGGTCTCCGTTTTAAATGAAGTTTGTAATGTGGAGTGATTTGGTGAACATTGTAAATCTCTTTCTAATTCTTCACTATTATATACAGCCAAATGATATGCTATTACACTTTGCTATTGACAGAGTAATTCCCTGATAGCAACATAAATTTTTTAAAGTTTTCATATTTAAAACATTAGTGGAAAACTCCAATATCCTTACTGGAATAATATCTTAGAAATGTAAATTTAAGTCACTGACAAAGAACTTTCAATGGCCATATAGCTCTTAATCCAAATGAAGTAAAATATTTAATGTAACAGTATGTATCCACTTAGGAAACAAGAGTAAAGAAAAATAATGAGAGAAACTTAATGATGAAAAATAATCTCTTAGGAGTGTTTAAATTTCTGGAATCCACTGTTCTGCTCCCTTGCCAGTGTCAGAAATGCTCTAAACGCTTTTGGCTCACAGTTTAAGTATGCATATACAGAGATCTGAGTTGTTCAGAATTTGCTATGTAAATCCTGTGGTTTCTTTTATGAGAATTCAATAGAATTTCTGTTGGTGATCTTGATTTGCCTTGACTCAGTTTTAATATTTTATATGCTTATATTTTATAAGCTTAATATTTTATCATTTAATGAAAATTTAATTTATATATATATATATATATATATATATATATATATATATTACTAGTAGGTCTTTGAAAATAGTGAGATTTTTTTCAGTAGCTACTATGGAAATAAAACATCTCAATAGTAAATCATGCCACTAAAATTAGTGTTATCTACACAGTGAATCAGATTAAATCCACATGACATGTTTATAGAATGAAAAAATTTTGAGAAGATAGTAAATTCTCTAAATCTTATAAATCTGGCCATTTCCTAGCAGTTCTCGGTACACATGAGTTATTTATTTCACTTTTGTGTTTTGAGGGTTGATTTATAACATTATAAAACATGGCAAAAATATTATTTTGTGTCAAAGAATATTTTTAAGCTATGTAAAATTTTTTTATACAGAAAAAAATTAAATAGGAGACATACAAATGCAAAATAGAATTAAAATACTCTACATCCAAAACCACTGTCTATTTTGATAGAACATGGTTATTCAGAAAACTGTATCCACATATATGTTATACTTTAGAGGTGTGAGATTACCAGAATCCTGAAAGGATGATTTAGTGAAGAGACAGGTATGTAAATAAATAAATTACATAAGTTTGTAAAAGGATATAAGGAAACGTTAAAAAAAAAAATTCTCCCAGAAAATAACCTAGCAGCTAATTATCTCAGGAAATTGAATTTTAACAGAAGATATAATTGGAGCAGAGTTTTAGGGTATGAGTAAGGGTTTCTCAAACAATTTAAATAGAACCTAATTAATACAGAAAGACACATAGGCTTTGCCCTATAATAAATGGAATCTGATGTTTTCACATAGAAAAGAGACATTATTAGATTTAGGTTTCAGGATGAAAAGAAAAAATCCAGCAATGGAATGGAGCATAGGTTTAAGGGAGTAGAAGGTTAAAGGCCAGTAATTAGATGCCTGCTGTAAAGAAGTTGGAAGAATAAAGTTTACTGAAAATGGATACGTCCTAGATTAAGGCAAAGCCAACTGTATAAAATGACTTTTTCATAATATCAGAGACACAGACATTATAGTGTATAAAGAAGAAGATATACACAGTAGACACTTGGAGCTATATTTTGCCAGAATATGGTGTGAAAGAAATTTACATAATCAAATGTTAGTCTTTATTTAAAGTATGTACAAAAGGAGATTCAGATAAAACTTGAGTAGTGTCCAGATGAAATGAACAATAAACACTATCATAGACACTAAAAAGAAGATATAAGTTCTACATGGGCAATAGTGTCAAATATCAAAGATGGGTTACATGAGATGCTGCCTGGAAATATGCCACTGGGTTTCACAACTGCGAGGTCATAGTGGACCTGAGTGAAGGCAGTTTCAATAAAGCAGTGGGAACAGAAGTCATATTGTATTGGACTGAAGAATGAAGAATAAATAAGTGCAATCAGAGTATTGGAATAAGCCTTTCATAATGTTTAGCTATGGAAGGAAATATGGCAAAGGTGCAACAAAGTCAGGTGAAGGAATCTTTTCACCAACAAATGCTTAAGTAGGCCAAGAAGGAGCCAGTGGAGAAGTGACTAAAGACTCAGGACAGAGGGAAGAATTTGTGAACTGACACCCTGATGAGACAGAAAGTGGTAATAACTCAAAGTAGCAATAATTGCTAAGGCAATAGAAGTGTATACTGTGTATCAAGCTCTTTGTGTTTTTCATGTTCCACTTAAATTAATCTGTTTCAGAACCATATGAGGTACATGTATTCATTGTATCCATTTTAGATATAGAGAAATTTAGATGCAAGGAGGTTGACCAACTGGCCCAAAAGGTAGAGGGAAGAATAAGTCCCAGACAATTGGGCATCAAAGACTGTTCTCTTAGTCACTGTGTTCTACTGTCTCTGAGATCTTTGAAAAGAAAATGCAATATGTATTATTCTAAAATAGCAGAGAAGGGACTGAAGAATAACTTCCTAGGTATGTATAGAAGTTGAGGGGATGAGAAACTGAGAATGTACTCACTTGATAACTTGTATTTTCCACATAAAAATAAAAGACCATATTGTCTGTTGATAATTAGGCATTTGGAGATAAGGTGGAAAATTTAAGAAACTTAGTAAACTTTTAGACACCAGTCAAAGCTGCATAAGAACCACTGTAACCATTAACATTGACCTGCTTACAAAATCACCTTTCTTATATTAAGTCCTTACAGAAAATCCTACAAGATAGGAGTAACAATTCCTATAAATAGGAAATAAATAGCCAGGTGCGGTGGCTCAAGCCTGTAATCCCAGCACTTTGGGAGGCCGTGGCAGGTGGATCACAAGGTCAACAGATCGAGACCATTAGGGTCAACATGGTGAAACCCCGTCTCTACTAAAAATACAAAAAAATTAGCTGGGCACGGTGGCACGTGCCTGTAATCCCAGCTACTCAGGAGGCTGAGGCAGGAGAATTGCCTGAACCCAGGAGGCGGAGGTTGCGGTGAGCCGAGATCGCGCCATTGCACTCCAGCCTGGGTGAAAAGAGCGAAACTCCGTCTCAAAAAAAAAAAAAAAGAATAAGAAAGGTTAAAGGCAAGGAGAAGTGACACGGAGAAGTACTGAGGGCTCAGCTTAGAATGAAAACTGTAACTGTTATGCAGCACCAGTCTGCACAGTGAAGCAATGTTTCACCCAAACCCCAGGCAGTTTCTGAACAAGAATTAGACATGGGCAGTGACTGCTTTCAATTATGGTAGGGAATTAACTGCTTGGGAAAGGATGGTAGAAGCACAAGAAGTAGAAGGGAAATGGAGAATGAAGAAGGGACTATTGAACTAAGAGAAAAGGAATAAGTCAAGGCCAAGAGAAAATATGGCAGACTGAGAAAAGAAACAACTTGAGAGAAATGAAAGAATGCCAGGTATTAAAGAGAGTAGGTCTTTGGATTTAAGCTTTTCACAAGTGGTAGAGTTCAATACATTTTAACTGAGAACAGAGATTCTCAAATTCATAAGCAGCTACCCTACGGCTTTTAGGTTTTTGTGGAGATTGAGAGACAGTGACGCTTTTCTCAGTTGCTTAGTTAATTCTGCTGACAATCCTAAGAGTTCATAAAAGATTATTTCAGCTTTCATAAGCTAAAATCTTTAGAGTGAAACTTTGTTCCCTCTTGAATATTGATGATTGAAAAATGTAAAATTTATTTATTTTTCTTTCTTTTTTTTAATTGCATTTTAGGTTTTGGGGTACATGTGAAGAACATGCAAGATTGGTTCATAGGTACACACATGGCAGTGTGATTTGCTGCTTTCCTCCCCACCACCTATATGTGGCATTTCTCCACATGCTATCTCTCCCCAACTCCCCACCACCCCCCGCTGTCCCTCTCCTATTCCTCCCCGACAGACCCCAGTGTGTGATGCTCCCCTCCCTGTGTCCATGTGTTCTCATTGTTCAACACCCACCTATGAGTGAGAACATGCGGTGTTTGATTTTTTGTTCTTGTGTCAGTTTGCTGAGAATGAAGGTCTCCAGCTTTATCCATGTCCCTACAAAGGACATGAATTCATCGTTTTTGATGGCTGCATAATATTCCATGGTGTATATGTGCCACATTTTCCCTTTCCAGTCTATCATGGATGGGCATTTGGGTTGGTTCCAGGTCTTTGCTATTGTAAACAGTGCTACAATGAACATTCGTGTGCACGTGTCCTTATAGTAGAATGATTTATAATCCTTTGGATATATACCAAGTAATGGGATTGCTGGGTCAAATGGAATTTCTATTTCTAGAGAATAATCAAATAGAGACAGTGTAAAATTTATTTTAATTCAAATTTTTTGATGTTTCAGAATTTTATTACCAGTGGTCAGTTCTTTAACTGTTTTTGAAATTCTATCAAATAAACTGAGTTTTATGCCAGCATTTTACATTGCACTCAGTGGCTACAAAGTTTAAAGTAAAGAAAGTACAAAAACCCTGTTTGGTCGAATCAACCATCATTGTAGACCTTGGACAGTGCAAACTACAAGCAATAATTTCCTGCCGCCAGAACTTGGCTGATGACAGTAACACCTTCCAGTGAAAAATAATCATTCACAATTACAACTGACAAATAATAATTTCTAATCCCACATTCTGAGAATTGGACCCAAACAATTTCTTTGAGATAATCATTCTAATATTTACCTCAATTTTTGTTTAAAAGTTAATAAACAAAATTTATTCTAGTTAACAGCAACTGCCAAAACCTGGCCATTTAGAGTGTGTGAAGCAATGGAAGACCTTTACATTACTGCTTGATTGCCTTGATTTATAGATTGCTTTAATTTGACTAAGAAAAGCCTAAGTATTAGAGTAATTTATTGTGTTTAAACAGAGACAAATCACTGGTAAGATTTTCATAGAGTGTATTTTTTTAAATGGTTGTTTAAAATGACATACCTAATACAGCAAATGTGTTGTATATTTTTTTATGATTATCAGAAATGTACCCCTATGCAATGAGAAAATGGTTTTATATACCCTAGCTTTACTGTAAGAGGCAAACTTTCATATTAAAAATATTTTAAGAAATACTGTTCTTCATCTTTTTCTTAAGTAGTAAAGCTTGGTGAAGGCTGAAATAAGTATCTTAGGTTTTATATCCCAGATCCCTGAGCATGCCAGATAATCCTCTAACACTAATTTTGTAATGTTCTGCCTCGCTTGGTTTGAAAATATTACAAGGAAATATGTTTCTGCTACTCTTCTTGGAAGATTATTTTTCCTCTAATCTTTAACACCATATACAATTCTTCAGATACCCATGTTAAAATTTTTCTATTACTGTGTAATGGAACTTTATATCTTGGAATAAAAATATATGCCATCCCCAACAGATAATATTTTATATACATGAGTAGTGAGATAACTTTAGCTATTGGAGAAGAATTCATTACCATGCCCAGAAGAATCCATTCATTCTGAGTAATAAGAAGATAAAAAATATGCAGCAGGCAGCACAGGGCAGCTCACGCCTGTAATCCCAGCATTTTGGGAGGCCAAGGTGGGTGGATCACATGAGGTCAGGATTTCAAGATCATCCTGTCCAACATAGTGAAACCCCATCTCTACTAACAATACAAAATTAGCTGGGCATGGTGGCACATTCTTGTAATCCCAGCTACTTGGGAGGCTGAGGCAGGAGAATTGCTTAAACCTGGAAGGCAGAGGTTGCAGTGAGCTGAGATTGCGACACTGCACTCCAGTCTGGACAACAAAAGCAAAACTCAATCTCAAAAAAGAAAAGAAAATATGAAGCAAAACTATTTTTAAAAGTAAAGTTACATCTTTAAACAATGGCAACTGGTTTTTGTACTATCTGACATGAAGAAAAATGTGACCTACTTAAAAATACTTTTAAAAACCAGATTCTCTAGTATCTTATAAAGTATCATTAAGTCCTGATTCTGTTTATTTTTATTATTTCTTTTGACCTTATTTTTCATTCACTTTTCATTATTTGGTAACAGACTTAACCAATGTATTTATTCTGTGATCTAAAATTAACTCAGTGTACTTACAAATGCAAATCTTGAAGTTAATATATTTTATATTGGGATAAAACTCAAAATATATAGATGTGTGTATACTAATATTTTATCTAAAATTTTAAAAATTATAATTGTCATATTATCAGGACATAGTGCTTGTAATATATTTGATTAGGTACAATATTTTTCAAACTTTTTTTAAAACAAAATCTAATTTATTCACGATATTGTCCATTGGTGAATAAGCATCAACACTATCACACCATAATAATGCCCTTATGCTTTATATTAAGTAAATGAAACTATTATGAAATAATTTTTACAATATTAACAGGAAAATTGAGAAGGAAAATTAATTTTTAGTATAGAGGTTTATTTAGTGTAAAAACTTGCTATGCTATAACCTGACAAAGCAGAAGACTGGATAAAATGGGTGGTTTTTCAAATGGGATATTTTAGCCCTAAGATTAAAAGGAAACAAGCCAGAAGTACTAATAAAAGTCACAACAGAAGCTGCTATGAGTAAAAACAGAGCATAGCATTGATTGTTACTTAACTCAACAAGCATATGTTTTTCACTCACATCACAATTCAAATGGATTTTTGCCAACCAGTCTTTCACTTGGTGCTTTGGGATCCTGGCTTCTCCGTCTTGTGTTGCTGCAGTCTTTAAAGGACTTCTCAGTGTCCTCTGTTAGATCCTGTGCATTTAGTCACCCAATAAGGCAAAGAGCAAAAACCAGGAGTATTATGTAAGAAGCCTTATAACCAGGTTTAGTAGTGGTACATATATCAATTTCATCCACAATCATTTATACAGAACCAGGCAAATGGCCTGACCTAGCTTCAAGGGGGATGGGGAAGTCACATCTTCAGAATTCCCATGAAGAGGAAGAAATGGAGATGAGTATCATGGTTTGAATTGTGGTGCCCCACAAAAAAGTATGTTGAAGTCCTAATTCTTAATATCTTAGAATGTGACCTTATTTGGAGATAAGTCTTTTACAGAGGTAAATAAAGTTAAAATGAGAGGTTAGTAGCCTTATCCATTAATTCAGTATGACTGGTGTCTTTGTAGAAGGAAAATACTGGGCACAGAAGCAGTCACAAAGAAACTCAAGTAAAAAACACAGCTGGAAGAAAACCATCTAAAAGCTAGGCTTTTAGAGGCTAGGAAAGAGGCCTGGGACAAAGCCTTTTCTAGAAGAAAGGAGCATGCTTCAGAGGGAGCATGGCCGTGATGGCACCTTGATTTCAGGTTTGGCATCCTGAACTGTGAGACAACAAATTTCTATTCTTCTAAACCAACTAGCCTATGAAAGTCTGTTACAGCCTGCACCACCTCTCTACCCAACGCCTGCCCAGCAAACTAGTACAAGTAGTATCTTGCTTGCTTCTGCCACATTTCCATTTCTGATAATCACAGGCTAATTTATTCAGAAAAACCTTCCCTAAGAAACCAACCAACTAAAAATCCTGGGTATAATATGTGTAAACCTTCTTAAAAGCATCAAAGAACTGACAAAGTAAGAAAATACCAGGCCAAAATGTAAGAAAAGTCATGAAACCATAGTACCAGAGCAACAAAGCTATTAATACTTTTGCACTGATGAGATTTGAGATCTAAATAAACTAGTATAAATTTTGGCAGGTCTCCAGGATGAAGAGATTAGAAAAACCTATCCAAGTTGGAGAATCTAATACAGAGCTGCTCAACAGAAATATAATGCAAGCTGCATATGTTTCTAATAGCCACATTTGTGGCAAATGTTCTAATAGCCACATTTTCAAAAATGAAAAACAAATGAATCTAACTTTAATAATATATTAATATTAAACTAAATATGCTCAAAATATTTCAATGTGTAATCAATAGAAAAACTTATAAATTAAATGTCTTTTATTTTTTGTAGTAACACATTAAGAACCACTCTGGCCCGGCATAGTGACATGTCCCTAAAGTTCCAGCCATTTAGAAAGTTGAGGCAGGAACATCACTTGAGCTCAGGAGTTTGAAGCTAGGCTAGGCAACATAGCAAGACTTCATCTCTAAAAGATAAAAATAAATCTTCCCCATATTTTACACTGACAGCATATATCAAGTCTGAATAGTCAGTCACATTTCAAGCTACATGTGGTTAATGACTGCAGTATCTGACAGCATAGAAATAAACACTCATATTAAAAGGCACAAATTATCAGGGCAAATAAAAAACCAAGACTTAGCTATATACTTTCACAATAAATAAGTTTTACATAAGTAGACTCGAATAGATTAAAGATAAAAATAATAGGACTCCACTTACGCCAAATGGAATAGCATCCCCCAAACATATAAAATATACAAGAGAATAGTTATCAAGACATTGGACTCAAACAATAAAGGACAGTGATTGCTCAGACATAGGAAATGAATGAGGTGAGCCTTATGAATATCCAGCTGACTGCCTGAAGAAAGTTTCCAGTTGTGGAGCAAGAAAGAGATCCACAGTGTCTCTGAATTGAGGAGATGGATCTAGGAGTTGACGAAAGTTTAGTAAACCATAATCCACAGGGAAAAGTACTGGAGGGAAGAAAGCTATACTGCAAAGGCCTGTAGAAAGGCCCCCTTGACAAGAACTAAGTACCAACCGGGACATGCATACTACGCAACTACCTGAGGTCAGAGAAAGAACCATTAGAAAGTGTGAAGGAAGAAAAACCTTGAAGCGGAAACCAAGCACTGTGAAAATTCTCATAATTCACAAGGAATTGGATACAATCCACAGAAGAGTTCTGCCCCTGGAGTGGGAAAAATATTAAGTCTAGACTAAACACTGCTCTGGTCCTGCCTAACAAAAATTTAAAAACAAAATAAAAAAGAATCAAAGTATTTCTAAGTGACATAGCTGCATCCAACAACAAAGTTCAGGAACACTTGTGGTAATACCAAAATATTCAGACCACAGCAAGAAAAAGATGTAGAATGTCTGGCATCCAATAAAAAATGAGCAGGTATGCAAAGAAACAATATGATAAAACATAATGAAGAGGAAAATGAATGAATCAAAACCAATCCAGAAACTACCAGTGGATAAAATTAATAGATAAAGACAATAAAAGTTCTAAATGTATTTTATGTTTTAAAAAACTAAAAGAAAGATTAATCATAATATGCACATAGAAGATGTAAAGATACCACATAAACTTAGAAAGATTAAAAATCATGTCAAAAGTGAAAAATACACAATAGCATAAACAACAGTTTAAAAATTGCAAACGAAATTATTAGTAAACTTGAAAATATAACTCCAGAAAATATTTTAAATGATACCCAGATAGAAAAAAGGCTGAAAATATAATAAATGCAGTACTAGTGTGCTATGAAATAACTTGTAGCCTTAATGTACATTTGAAGGAGAGAAGGGTGGGAGTGAACAGAAGAAATATTTTTAAAAATTAGGTAGACTTTTTTCAAAAATTTGAGAAAAATGATTACCTATCACATCCAAGAAGCACAACAAATTCCAAGTACCAGAAACATGCAAAAAAATTACACTAAATCAGGGCATCATCAAACTGCTTAAAATCAAAACAATAAATGATAACAGAATTATCACTGGAAACTATGCAAGCCAGAAGACCCAGAGCAACATCACCTAAGTACAGAAAAAAGAAGAAAAAATGAACTGTCAATCAATAATTCCTCACCCTGCAAAAACAAAGAGCTCACTTGAGCTCTTCATGTTATTTTTGTGGGGGGTATATAAAGCTATTTGCAATACAATTCTTCTTTCCAATTCTTTAAAACAGAAAAAGATGATTCTAAGCAAGGAATAGGGTTTTTTCTTGAAAATTTATCAATTATTTCATAATTTAGGAATTAGAGAATAAGAGTTGATAATGTTTACTATTGGTGAATACAGCATTACAAGGTACAATAAACATTAATAAACATAATCTATTGCTATTTTAATGAGGAAAATAGTATTTCATCACTTTTTAAGTTGGCAAAAAGACTTTACATAACAGCTATGTCTCTCGTATTTTTCTTTGTAATAAAATAGCCATTAGCAAATCTAAGAGACATACCTTCTGACACATGAGAAATCACTTTAAAAATAAGTAGATGAAAAAATTTTCTTCAACTATACCCATTTTTAAGTAGTAAATCCTTCATATTTGTTCCTCTTCTGAAGATTTAAAAGGGATATTACCTATATGGTCTCCTCTTTTTGACAATAGGGTAGTGACCACAAATATCCATGAATATCACCAGTCACTTACTACTTTTTCAGAATACTTAATACGATCCTTCTGGTTTGAGACTTTGTAGGGATAGCAAAAGTATATGTTGCTTAGTGAACCCGTATCTGGAATAGACAGCTCTTTAATAGTCACTATGTATACTATGAACCCTCAACTAACACATGAAATCAACTAAATTACTTTCTGGTATTAACCGTTACTATTTCTTCTGAAAATGTTAGCCCCAGAAGCATTGAGTGAATTGTATTATCATCCACATCACATTCTTTCATTATTCCAGAAATGAGTAATCTTCTATCCCGGTATATAATGATCATAATATTGTCTGATAACAAAATTAATGTTCAAACTATAGGATGTTTTCTAACTTTTCTGTTAGAAATCCAAAGTTTGTCAATTAAAATTTACACATACTCTATCAAATATATCTCCCTTGATCCATTTCTTTTCCCAATTTTACTCTACAAATAAATGAAATATTGAAATTTCAGAAAGAGTATGTACTACTAAAAATGAAAACATTTTAATAGTCTTTTACAATGTGCTTATGACTTCATTTGGTTTTGATAAGAAGAGTCTTAAGAATCTTTATAATTTTACGAAGGGTGGGTGGGGTTTGGGAGAATATATGCCAGGCTGGCTGTTTCTTGAAGACAATTTCTTTATTCTGAAGAACTTGTTTCTAAGATGACTTCTAATTTTTCTCCACTGAAATAGTCTCTCAACTTATTGACTATTTCTTTTGATAATGCAAATTCACATTTCTATCAAGATGGGCTTTAAATTTTCCTGACTGCAGATAGGCCTTTCAATGACAGTCTGTAAATTGCTGCCAAGCAAGATTGTACCATCATTAAAATAGGGTCATAAAGCCTGAACACTGAAATGAGGTCTTAGGGAAAGGGGCAGGTAGAGGGATAAGAATGAAGACCATGAATTAAACCTAAGGGACTTTGACAGTCTCATTTAAGGTTAAGTTCAATCTTCCCTCTGCATATTTTAAGGGGAAAGAAGTGTACCAAATTAGCATGTGAATCGTCATAAAATATTTTCAAATATGTATTATGTGGCAGTGTATTCACAGTGATATTAAATATAAAAAGAATGTCACTTAATTCCTAAACATTTAATCCTAATTTATAAGTTTAAATTTGGAAATAAATTTTATTAATTACCTAAATTTTTTCTGTGTTGAATGTTTATTGTACACAACTGAAGAAAGCAAACATGTGGTCCATGCTGCAAATATGTACATACTAGACATGTACAAGAAGATGATACACACATTTTTTTAATGTAAAACTACAAAGATGTTTGCCTTTTATACCTAAATGGCTTTCTCTATCATGGGGAATACAAGAAGTTGGTAAATTATGTATTTCTCTTTCCTCCCTATAAGTCAACAGACAAATGCAAGTATGTAGTGATATTTTCAGTGAGTATAAGACACAGACCATTGTTTATTAAGAGGATCCAGTGGGGAACATTTAACAGGAAGTAAGCAAACACTTTTCAGATGGAAATGTTAGATTTCCTCGTGATAATTGAGACTAACTGCATTCCTCTGAGGTTCTTTGTGACATCAAAACAGTTTTTGCTTAACTGCTTGATTGCTTATGTTTCCATCCAGCTCAAAACACAGGAATTTTATCTAAGTTACGCAACAGACACATACCATCACAAGCAAAATTTGCCTTTGGGACAGCAAAACTACTAACTATAGGTAATTCCTCATTATCAATTTATTTTGCTTGTTAAAAAACTGATTTATTAAATGCTAACTTTATCAAATCTTCTCTGAAATATTTTATAAAATACAAAGATGCATACAATAGAGTTCCTGCCATCAAGGATCTGACCAGTTAAGGAGACTATAAGTACAAAACAATTAGAGAAGAATATCAGGTAATACAGCAAAGTCATACAATAAATTCAGTTTGTAGGATTTAAGTGAATTATTTAAGAATAAAAATCAAATGTTATATAAAATTTCCCATTGATTTAAGAAAGGCATTACTTTCTAGATTGGAAATGCTGTTACTATTTGGCTGTTCTTATGAGGAACTGATGTCTTTTAATAGCAAATTCTACGTCAGTACAGAGTTTTTCTCCAATGAGCTGAATCTGTTTGTGCTTTCAATATATGTGATGATGGTGTGTGTCTTTCAATCACTGTTATCTGCTCTAAACTCTGTAGTTAGTATTATATTTCTTCATCAGTGTATAAATATCACTTAATGACTTCCAGGGTGTTGAATTTTTATTGCTCAGATCCAGATCAGATTAAAAAGGATAAACACTCAAACACATCTTTTATCACCATAAGGGTTCTGTTTAGTGTAACAAATTACATTCTGTCTTGCTATAAAATGATTTTCTGAAGTTTCTTTAAATTTAATTCATGGAGCCTCAAGCAACTTGAGGAAAAATGAAGGATTTAAACAAACATGAATAAAAATAAGCTCATTTTGTATAGAGAAATAGGCTAATAACTTAAAAAGTTTATCTGCAAATGAAAAAAATAAAGAGATCAATTTCTTCAGTTTTCAGAGGAATGTAAACCCGCAGAATAAAATGGAGCTCTAAAATCTCAGCAGGTGTTAAAGAATACCATGCTACAAAGCAAAACTCAATATGTGACAGGTGACTTGAAGAATGCTGTCAAGTGTGTGGATGTGTGCATGCGCACGTATTTCCTGTGAATTCTGCAACTAATTTATTACAAACAATATGAATAGCTATCTATAATTACTCTAGAATGAAAAGAAATCTAACACTGCTGAATGAGAGGGTGAGAGAATTAGCTGTCTGATTCCAGAAGCAATATTCTGACAAGTCTATGTGCTATATGAGCTAAAACAAATGAAAGATTTTGAAAATGTGAATAATTAAAGAACCAAAATGTGTTAGTATTAAATTATTTCAGGGTAAACATTTTAAGAGATCAAATTTATCTGATAATACAAGTGGTTTTTATAAAAGCAAAAAGGAAGATACACGTAAGCCATATTGGGGGTTTGTGAAAACCCCAAATTCTTTAAAAACCACGTTGAAAACAAATTTTTTTAAATTGTACTTTAGGTTCTGGTTTACATGTGCAGATCATGAGGATTGTTGCATAGTTACACACATGGCAGTGTGGTTTGCTGTCTCTATCCACCCATCACCTACATCTGGCATTTCTCCCCATGTTATCCCTCCCTGACCTCCCGACCCCCCTGCTGTCACTACCCTAGCCTCCCACCACTGACCTCAGTGTGTGACGCTCCCCTCCCTGTGTCCATGTGTTCTAATTGTTCAACACCCACCTATGAGTGAGAACATGAGTTGTTTGATTGTCTGTTCTTGTGTCAGTTTGCTGACAATGATGGTATCCAGATTCATCCATGTCCCTACAAAGAACATGAACTCATCATTTTTTATGGCCGCATAGTATTCTACGGTGTGTATGTGCCACATTTTCCTTGTCCAGTCTATTATCAATGGGCATTTTGGTTAGTTTTGGGGCCTTGCTATTGTAAACAGTGCCACAATGAACATTCGTGTGCATGTGTCTTTATCCTAGAATGATTTATAATGTTTTGGGTATATATCCAGTAATGGGATTGCTGGGTCAAATGTAATTTCTATTTCTAGGTCCTTGAGGAAGAGCTACACTGTCTTCCACAATGCTTGAACTAGTTTATACTCCCAGAAACAGTGTAAAAGCGTTCCTATTTCTCCACATCCTCTCCTGTATCTGTTGTCTCCAGATTTTTTAATGATCACTGTTCTATCTGGTGTGAGGTGGTATATTAATGTGCTTTTGATTCGCATTTCTCTAATAATCAGTGATGATGAGCATTTTTTGATATGTTTGTCGGCCTCATATATGTCTTTTCTTGAAAAGTGTCTGCTCATATCCTTCTCCCAATTTTGGATGGGTTTGTTTTTTTCTTGTAAATCTGTTTTAGTTTTTGTAGATTCTGGATATTAGCCCTTTGTCAGATGGGTAGTTGCCAAACTTTTTTCCCACTCTGTTGGTTGCCAGTTCATGCTAATGACGGTTTCTTTTGCTATATAGAAGTTCTGGAGCTTAATTAGATCCCATTTGTCTATTTTGACTTTTGTTGCCAATGCTTTTGGTGTTTTAGTCATGAAGTCTTTGTCTATGCCTGTGTCCCAAATGGTTTTGTCTGGGTTTTCCTCCAGCGTTTTTATGGTGTTAGATATTAGGTTTAAGTCTTTAATCTATCTGGAGTTAATTTTAGTGTAAGGTGTCAAGAAGGGGTCCAGTTTCTGTTTTCTGCACATGGCTAGCCAGTTTTCCCAACACCATTTATTAAACAGGGAATCCTTTCCCCATTGTTTGTTTTTGCCAGGTTTGTCAAAGATCAAATGATTGTAGATGTGTGGCATTGCCTCAAAGGCCTCTGTTCTGTTCCATTGGTCTATATCTCTGGTTTGGTACCAGTACCATGCTTTTTTGATTACTGTAGCTTTGTAGTGTAGTTTGAAATCAGGTAGCATGATGCCTCTGGTTTTGTTCTGTTTGCCAAGGATTGTCCTGGCTATGTGGGCTCTCTTTTGGTTCCATATGAAGTTTAAGGTAGTTTTCTTCCAGTTCTGTGAAGAAGGTCATTGGTAATTTAATGGGGATAGCATTGAATCTATAAATTACTTTGGGCAGTATGGCCATTTTCACGATATTGATTCTTCCTAACCATGAACATGGAATGTTTCTCCATTTGTTTGTGTCCTCTCTAATTTCCTTGAGCAGTGGTTTGTAGTTCTCCTTGAAGAGGTCATTTACATCCTTTGTTAGTTGTATTCCTACGTATTTTATTCTCTTTGTAGCAATTGTGAATGACAGTTTGCTCATGATGTGGCTCTCTGTTAGTCTGTTATCGGTGTATACAAATGCTTGTGATTTCTGCACATTGATTTTATATCCTGAGACTTTGCTGAAGTTGCTTATCAGTTTCAGGAGATTTTGGGCTGAGATGATAGGATCTTCTAAATATACAATCATGTCGTCTGCAAATAGAGACAATTGACTTCCTCCTTTCCTAATTGAATATCCTTCATTTTTTTTTTCTTGCCTAGTTGCTCTGCCTAGAACTTCCAATACTATATTCAATAGGAGTGGTGACAGAAGGCATCCTTGTCTAGTGCCGGATTTCAAAGGGAATGCTTCCATTGACTGTAGGTTTGTAGTAAATAGCTTTTATTATTTTGAGATATGTTCCTTCAATACCTAGTTTATTGAGAGTTTTTAGTATAAAGGGCCTTCTCTGCAGCTATTTAGATAATCAGGTGGTTTTTGTTTTTGGTTCTGTTTATATGGTGAATTACATTTATAGACTTGCATATGTTGGACCAGTCTTGCAACCCTGGGAAGAAGCCTACTTGATCATGATGGATAAGCTTTTTGATGTGCTATTGCAATCATTTTGCCAGTATTTTAATTGAAGATTTTTGCATCTGTATTCATCCTGGATTTGGCCTGATGTTTTCTTTTCTTGTTGAGTCTCTGCCAGGTTTTGGTATCAGGATGATGTTGTTCTCATAAAATGATTTGGGAAGTATTCCTTCTTTTTGTATTGTTTGGAATAGTTTCAGAAGGCATGGTATCAGCTCTTCTTTGTATTTCTGGTAAAATTCATCTGTGAACCTGTCTGGTTCTGGACTTTTTTGGTTAGTAGGCTATTAATTGCTGCCTCATCTTCAGCCCTTGTTATTTATCTGTCCAAGGTTTCAACTTCCTCCTAGTTTAGGCTTGGTAGGGTGCAAGTGTCTAAGAATTTATCCATTTCTTCAAAGTTTACTGGTTTATGTGCATAGAATTGTTTGTAGTATAATCTCTGATTGTAGTTGGTATTTCTGTACAGTCAGTGGTGATATCCCCTTTATCATTTTTTATTGCATCTACTTGATTCTTTTCCATTTTCTTTTTTATTAATCCGGCTAGCAATCTGTCTATTTTGTTTATCTTTTCAAAAAACCAGTTCCTGGATTTATTGACTTTTTAGGAGTTTTTGATTCTCTACCTCCTTCAGTTCTGCTCTGATCTTAGTTATTTCTTGTCTTCTGCTAGCTTTTGAGTTTTTGGTCTTGCCTCTCTAGCTCTTTCAATTTTGACAACAGGGTGTCAATTTTAGACCTTTCCTGGCATCTCTGGTTGGCATTTATTGCTATAAATTTCCCTCTAGACACTGTTTTAAATGTGTCTCAGAGATTATGCTGTGTTATGTCTTCATTGTCATTGGTTTCAAAGGACATCTTTATTTCTCCCTTCATTTCATTGTTTATCCAGTCAACATTCAGGAGTCAGTTCAGTTTCTCTGAAGTTGTGTGGTTCTGAGTTAGTTTCTAAATTCTGAGTTCTAACTTGATTGCATTGTGGTCTGAGAGACTGTTTGTTATAATTTCCATTCTTTTGCATTTGCTGAGGAGTGATTTACTTCCAATTATGTGATCAGTTTTAGAGTAGGTGCCATGTGGTGCTGAGAAGAATGTATATTCTGTGGATTTGGGGTAGAGATTTCTGAAGATGTCTATTAGGTCTGTTTGATACCTATCTGAGTTCAAGTCCTACATATCCTTGTGAATTTTCTGTCTCATTGATCTGTCTAATATTGACAGTGGAGTGTTAAAGTCTCCCACTATTATTTATAGGTCATTAAGAACTTGTTTCATGTACCTGGGTCCTTCTGTATTGGGTGGGTATATATTTAGGATCATTAGTTCTTCTTGATGCATTGATTCTTTTACTATTGCATAATTCCCTTCTTTGTCTCTTTTGATCTCTGTTGGTTTAAAGTCCATTTTATCAGAGACTAGGATTTCAACTCCTGCTTTTTTTTTTGCTCCCCATTTGCTTGATAAATTTTTTCCATGCTTTTATTTTGAGCCTATGTGTGTCCTTGCACATGTGATAGGTTTCCTGAATACAGCACACCAATCAGTTTTGACGTTTTATCCAATTTGCCAGTCTGTGTCTTTTGATTGGAGCATTTAGTCCATTTACATTTAAGGTTAATATTGTTATGTGTGAATTTGATCCTGCCATTTTGATGCTAGCTGGATGTTTTGCCCATTAGTTGACACATTTTCTTCATTGTGTCTATACTCTTTGCCATTTGGTACGTTTCTGGAACAGCTGGTACTGGTTGTTCCTTTCCTTGTTTAGTGCTTTTCAGGAGCTCTTGCAAGGCAGGTCTGGTGGTGATGAAATCTCTCAGTAATTGCTTGTTCATAAAGGATTTTCTTTCTCTTTCTCTATGAAGCTTAGTTTGGCTGCATATTAAATTCTAGGTTGAACGTTCTTTTCTTGAAGGATGTTGAATATTGGCCCCCACTCTCTTCTGGCTTGTAGGGTTTCTGCCAAGAGATCTGCTGTAAGTCTGATGGGCTTCCCTTTGTGGGTAACCTGATCTTTCTCTCTTGCTGCCCTTTAGCATTTTTTCCTTCATTTTAACCCTGATGAATCTGATGATTATGTGCCTTGGGGTTGCTCTGCTTGAGGAATATCTTTGAGGAGTTCTCTGTATTTCCTGAACTTGAATGTTGGCCCGCCTTGCTAGGTTGGGGAAGTTCTCCTGGATAATATCCTGAAGAGTGTTAAACAGCTAGGATTCATTATCTCTGTTACATTCAGGTACACCTATCAAATGTAGATTCGGTCTTTTCACATAATCCCATATTTCTTGGAGGCTTTATTCATTTCTTTTCACTATTTTTTCTCTATTCTTGCCTTCTCATTTTATTTCATTGAGTTGATCTTCAATCTCTGATATCATTTTTCTGCTTGGTCTATTCGGCTGTTGAAGCTTGTGCATGCTTCATGATGTTCTGGTGTTGTGTTTTTCAGCTCCATCAATTCACTCATATTACTCTCTAAGTTGTCCATTCTTGTTATCATTTCCTCAAATCTTTTTTCAAGGTTCTTAATTTCTTTGCATTGAGTTAGAACATGTTCTTTTAATTCACAGAAGTTTCTCATTACCCACCTTCTGAAGTCTGATTCTGTCATTTCATCACACTCATTCTCCATCCAGCTTTGTTCCCTTGCTGGTGAGGAGTTGTGATCCCTTGTAGGAGAAGAGATGTTCTGGTTTCGGGTGTTTTCCTCCTTTTTGCACTGGTTTCTTCCGATCTTTGTGGATTTATCTACCTGTCGTCTCTGTAGTTGCTGATTTTCTGATTGGGTCTCTGAGTGGACGTCCAAATTATTGATGATGAAGTTATTTCTGTTTCTTAGTTTTTCTTCTAACAGTCTGGTTCCTCTTCTGTAGGACTGCTAAGGTCCATTCCAGGCCCTGCTTGCCTATAGATCACCTGCAGCAGCTGCAGAACAGTAAGTCTTGCTACCAGTTTCTTCTTCTGCTATCTTTATCCCAGAATGATGCCTGCAAAATGTCAGTCTGATCCGTTCTTTGTGAGGTGACTCTTCGGATATAGGGGGGTCAGGGAGCTGCTTGAGGAGACAGTCTGTTCTTTATAGGAGCTCAAGTGCTGAGCTGTGACCTCTGTTGTTCATTCAGAGCTGCTAGACAGGTATGTTTAAGTCTGCTGCAGCAGAACTCATAAACCCCCCTTTTTTATTCTCCACGTACTCTGTCTCTGGGTATTAGGGCATTATTTATGAGTATCCATTGTGCTGCTGCCTTTTTTTTTCTGGGCTGCCCTACCCAGCAAGGAGGCAGTCTAGTCACGATCTGCCTGCAGAGGCTTTGTTGAGCTGCTGTGGGCTCTGCCCTGCTGCCCTTCCCTACAGTCATGTTTATATGGGTGTGGTTAGAACTGCCTCGGCAATGGTGGCCCACCTCTGTAATGGCAGACTCTCTCTGTTATGGTGGGTTGCCTCAGCAATGGCGGGCTGCCTCAGCAATGGTGGACTACCTCCATTGGGGTGGAGTGCCTGGGTAATGGCAGATGCCCCGCCTACACTGAGCTGCACTGTCCTGGGTTCAGCTGTGCTTGCCATGAAACTCTCAACCCTAAGCAGTTCCAATTACTGGGTTTTGTTTTTGTGAGGTGGGTCCCGCCATGCCTGATCACCTGGCTCCCTGTCTCAGAGCCATTTTTTTTTAAGTTGAATGGTTGACTCTCTCCCAGGTGTTTCAGCCACCTGCTGAAAGGGTGCCAGGATCTGTGTGATTTCCTGTGCGGAGACTCACTGCACCAGCTGAAACAATGGCGCTGTCCAGGAGTCTCCTGGCCTGGCTCCCTGTTTCAGACCCATTTAATCAGATGAATGGGCCTTCTCCAACCTCCAACTGCCAGCTTAAAAGGGCAACCAGACCAGTGTATTTTGTATACAGAGCTGCTGCACCACTGGCAAAACAGCCGCACTGGCCAAAACAGCCACTCTGGCTACCCATGGGTCTCCTCTGCCTGGGAATCACCTGGTCTGTGGGCAATAAAGATCCGTCTGGAAATGCAGCACCACTCACCCTCTGCACTTTTGCTGGGACCTGCAATCCTGAGCTGCTCCTCACATTTTTTTTTTATGAAATGCCATATATTCTAGTATATAATCCAGTAATGGGATTGCTGGGTCAAATGGAATTTCTATTTCTAGGTCCTTGAGGAATCGCCACACTGTCTTCCAAAATGGTTGAACTAATTTACACTCCCACCAGCAGTATAAAAGTGTACCTATTTCTCCACATCCTCTCCAGCATCTGTTGTCTCCAGATTTTTTAATGAATGCCATTCAAACTGGTGTGAGATGGTATCTCAATGTGGTTTTGATTTGCATCTCTCTAATGACCAGTGATGATGAGCATTTTTTCATATGTTTGTTGGCCTCTTGTATGTCTTCTTTTGTAAAGTGTCTGTTCATATCCTTTGCCCATTTTTGGATGGGCTTGTTTGCTCTTTTCTTGTAAATCTGTTTGAGTTCTTTGTAAATTCTGGATATCAGCCCTTTGTCAGATGGGTAGACTGCCACAACTTTTTCCCATTCTGTTGGTTGCCAATTCACTCTAGTGACTGTTTCTTTTGCTGTACAGAAGCTGTGGAGTTTGATTAGGTCCCATTTGTCTATTTTGGCTTTTGTTGCCAATGCTTTTGGTGTTTTGGTCATGAAGTCCTTGCCTACTCCTATGTCCTGAATGGTTTTGCCTAGATTTTCTTCTAGGGTTTTTATGGTGCCAGGTTATCCCTCCCTGACCTCCACAACCCACCCCACTGTCCATCCCTTGGCCCCTCCAACAGACCCCAGTGTGTGATGCTCCCCTCCCTCCCTGTGTCCATGTGATCTCATTGTTCAACACCCACCTATCAGTGAGAACATGTGGTGTTTGATTTTCTGTTCTTATGTCAGTTTGCTGAGTGATGGTTTCCAGCTTCATCCATGTTCTTACAAAGGACAAGAACTCATGGTGTTTTATGGCTGCATAGTATTCCATGGTGTATACACACCAAGTTTCTTTTTAAATATTACCGCTCATTGACAATTTACCTAATCACCCGAGAGCTCTGATGGAGATGTGCAAGGGGATTAATGCTGCTTGCATGACACTAATACAACATCAATTCTGTAGCCCATGGATCAAGGAGTAAATCTGACTTTTAAGTCTTATTGCTTAAGAAATACATTTTATAAGGGTGTAGCTAACATAGATGGTGGATTCCTTTGATGGATCTGGGTGAAATAAACTGAAAACCTTCTGGAAAGAATTCACCACTTTATATGCCTTTAAGAGCATTAATGATTCTTGAGAGGAGGTCAAAATATCAACATTAACAGGAGTTTAGAAGTTGATTTCACCCCCTTGGATAACTTTTAGTGGTTCAAGGCTTCTTAGAGGAAGTAACTGCATATGTGGTGGGAATAGCAAGAGAACTAGAATTCAAAGTGGAGCTTGAAAATATGACTCAATGCAATCTCATGATCAAACATTAATGGGTTAGGAGTTGCTTCTCATGAATATACAAAGAATTTCTTGAGATGAAACTTATTCCTGATAAAGATACTGTGAACACTGTTGAAATTACATCAAAGCATTTAGAGTATTTTTAAAACTTTTCTGGTAAATCATCAGCAGAGTTTTAAAGGATTGATTCCAATTTGGAAGGAAGTTCTTCTGTGCATAAATGCTACCAAGGGGCTTTACATGCTACAGAGAAATCTTTCATGAAAGGAAAAGTCGATTGATGTAGCAAACTCTGTTGTTGTCTTAAGAAATTGTGACAGAGACCCAAAACTTTAGCAACCACACCCTAATCAGTCAGCAGCCATCAAGACTGAGGAACAACCCTCTACCAGCAAAAAGATTACAATTCGCTCAAGATTCAGACGATCATTAGCATTTTTTATAATAACGTATTATTTATTAAGATATATGCATCTTTTTTTAGGAATGATGCAATTGTACACTTAAAAGTCTATAGTATAGTATAAACATAAGTTTTATATGCACAGGGAAACAAAAAAATCTGTATATCTCACTTTCTTGTGATACTTTATTGTGGTAGTCCTGAACCAGACCTACAATATCTCCAACCCATGTCTGACTAGGATATTCCTCAGAAATATTTTGAGTTTAAATGGGGCAATGTATGCAAAAAGCTTAGTGCCTATAACATAGTATGCTTGTATTTAAAGTTATTATCAATATTTTGTTAAACTTCAGGAAAGAGAAATCCAAACTTTTCCTGGAGTAATGATAAGATTTATCAATGTGAATTCACAGAGTTCCTCTATTGTTGTTCTATATTCCTTTTTCCTCTTATATTTCATTAAATTATTTATAGAAACAGTATATAGCAAGATGGATCAAATGGCTCAGAGACAATAGAAGTTGATTCTTTTCCATGTGATAGTCACGAGGTAGGTGGGTGCTCTAAGGCAGTGGTCAGCTCTGCTCTGTGAGATCATCAGGGATCTGGTTTCACTTTATTTTGTTGTCCACTATTCCCCAGGAGAGTGTTTCTTTTATGTAACTGAACGTGGCTTACTAGCACATTGTTCAGGTTCTAGCCTTAGGTATTGGGAAGGGGAAAGTTGAGATCACGCAGCTTCTTTCTGAGAATTGACACGGGAGTGGCATATTTCAATTCTACCCATATCCCAGTTCAATTTTATTCAATCTCTCTACATTGATCAGAATGTACATATATGGGGACATCTATCTGTAAGAGAGGATCCAAAATACTCCGTATTTGTGTCACGCATTTCCAGAAGAAAATACAGGAGTTCTATTACTAAAGTGAAGGGGAGTTAGCAGTCTCTGCCCCAAATCATGTGATATAGTACAAAAATTCCTTAGGAACAGAGGAGCAGAGGCCAAGACAGCTGGGAATGTCTTGTGTCCATTCAAAGTAGTCGTGCGATCTTGAGATCACCGAACTTCACAGGTCTTGGCCATCTCTAGGTCTCAGTGCTTTACTTCTTCACTGCCTAGGGTTCTCTTTAATCCTTTGTCACATGACATAAGAATAATGAATAATAATAATGGAACTCTTGTTGTGTGATGCACATTAATCTTATTATTTTACATGTATTTCCTCACTGAATATTCTCAACAACCTTGTGACGTGGCACTTATTATCCTCACTTTACAGACAAGGTAACTGGAACATGGAGAAAATAAGTAAGTTGTGCCATTGAAATTTTATCACAGCCTCTTAACTCCAGAGCTCAAGTGTTTATGTGAAGAGGAGCAACTCATTTTACCCTTTGACTGAAATGCTGTACTGGTTTCCTATATCTACAGTAGCAAATTACCACCAACTTAGTGGTTTAAAAACGTCACACACTTATTATCCTATAGTCCTGGAGGTCAGAAATCTGAAATCGGTCTTATGAGGTAAAAATCAAGATGTTGGCAGTATTGGATCTTTTAGAAGGTTCCAGGCGAGAATCCTTCCCTTGCTTTTTCTATTTCAAGAGGCTAATTGCATACCTTTGCCACCAGCCAGCAATCTCATCACTCTGAGCTTTGCTTCCAACATCAAATCTTTTTCTCTCCTGCCTTCCTCTTTCACTTGTAAGGTCACTGTGATTACATTTAGCACCCACCAAATAATCCAGGATAATCTTCCCATCAAAAGCCTTAACTTAATCACATCTGCAAATTTCCTCTTGCCAGTAAGGTGATATACTCACAGGTTCCAAGGATTTAGGTTTGAACTTCTTTGGGGAACCATTACACTGCCTACTACAAATACATATTAAAAGGATGTCAGTAATGTATTAATTAACAAATTCTAGGGATTTCCTCAGGTTTCTCAAACTTTGAGCTACCTGTAACATTTGATATTGTCTACCACATATTCTCTCTCAAAACTCTCTACTTTTAATTTATTAACCACATGCCTGAATTTCTAGTCTCTTTGATGACTTTTTTTCAATTTCTTTGCTTGTCTCTCAATGTAGATGTTTCCCAAAGACATCAACATTTTTTATTCTTCTTACTCTTTATTATTTACATTAATATACTCTTGCATCTGATTTATAACAGATCTGTAATCAATATGTAGATAGCAACCACCATTTGTATCCTCAAACCTGATTTTGTGCTTGAATTTCAATGCAACATTGTAAAGATGTCTGCTAGACAGTCCCCTGACTATTCTGATCTTTCCAATTCAACATTTCCAACTGAAATTGTCATCTACTTTTCCATATCTGCTGTTCTCTATGCTTAATATTTTTGTTGCTAGCCCTTCACTTTCTCAGTCACCCTGTCTTATGAGCTCAGAATCCTCTTCATTCTTCCATCTAATTTGTTCCTCAAAATACATAGACTCTAGTTGTATAACACATTATTCTTATTCTTCTTATTTGTTCCATTTCCACTGCCATTCTTATAGTTCTCTTAGGTCTATCTTATTAGCATACCAGTCTATTTTGTACATTGCTGCCATATTTACCTGTCCAAAGCTGAACTCTAGTCTTATTAAATCCTTCTACCTCAAATGTCTTTTACAGCATTGGCTATTTGTCAGAACCTCTTTCATCTGCTTCAACATTATTTATTCCAATGGGCAATTACATACTTTTTGCTTCTGACAACTTGAACTTTGTTTCCTAGTCAACTGCTTTCCTATCTCTGGCCTCTTGCTAAGAATTTGCTTTTATCTAAAACATCTTTCTCAACTATTTACATTTAAGTAAAGTGAATGTATTTTGGGGATTTAGTTTAACACTACTTCTACCAGAAAACCTTCACTGATTTCTCCCTTATTGAATTGTCAGATAGTTTCCCATTTTTATTAAATTTAATATCTTTTCATTTATATAGCTACCTTTGAAAACATCATTGAAGAAAAGAATGAATTAGGTTGGTGCAAACATAATACCTAATACATAATTATGTTTGAACCAACCTAAATATTTGGTTCATTACTCAGTATAGGTATTTAAAAAATACTCTTAAAGTCATGAATCTATAAAATGGGAAAGTTGAAAAGAGAAATGATTTTCAATTTGGAGAATAAGACTGAAGTATAAGAGTTCTTGGGTTAATTTAATTGTTTTAAAGGTACATTAAATTTATAAAATATTTAGAAAAATTAAGAACTTATTAAAATTCAAATATTTATGAAGTGCACACTTATTATTTCTATATTTGGCTATTGAAATTTGTGTATGCTCCACGATGTTCTCATGCTGTGTTTTTCAGCTCCGTCAAGTCATTTATATTCTTCTTTAAGCTGTTTATTCTAGTTTGCATCTCATCTAACCTTTTTTCTAGATTCTTACTTTCTTTGCATTGGGTTAGCACATGTTCTTTTAGGTCAGGCATGTTTGTTGTTACCCATCTTCTGAAGCCTGTTTCTGTCAATTCATCATATTCATTCTCCATCCATCTTTGATCCCTAGCTGGTGAGGAGTTGTGATCCCTTGGAGGAAGAGAAGCAATCTTGTTTTTTGGTGTTTTCATCCTTTTTGTGCTGGTTTCTTTCCATCTTAGTTGCTTTATCTACCTGTGGTCTTTGTAGTTGGTGACTTTTGGATGTGGTCTCTGAGTGGACATCCTTTTTGTTGATGTTGAAGCTATTTCTTTCTGTTTCTTAGTTTTCCTTCTAACAGTCAGGCCCTTCTGCTGCAGGACCACTGGAAGATCACTCCAGACCCCGCTTGCCTGGGGATCATGCATGGGGGCTGCAGAACAGCAAGGGTTGGATCCGGTTTCTTCCTCTGCTATCCTCTTCCCAGAGGAGTACCCACCAGATGTGGACTCTTCTTTATGAGGCATCTCTTTGGGTATACGGGGGTTGGGGAGTTGCTTGAGGAGACAGTCTGTCCCTTATAGGAGCTCAAGTGCTGTGCTGGGAGCTCCATTGTTCCGTGCAGAGCTGCTGGGCAGGTACCTTGAAATCTGCTGAAGCTGAACTCATAACCACCTCTTTTCCAAGGTGCTCTATCCTAGGACGTTTGGCTTTATTTATAAGTTCCTGTTATGCTGCTGCCTTTTTTCACAGATGTCCTGCCCTGCATGGAGTAGTCTAGTCACAGTCTGCCAGCAGAGGCATTGCTGAACTGCTGCAGGCTCTACTCAGCTGCCAGGTGAACTGACTTGGTAGTAGTGAACTGCCTTGCTAGTGGGGGATGCTCTTCCCCCCACTGAGCTTGACTTTCATGGGTCCAGCTGCACTTGCTGTGAAACTCTCAATAAAGAGTGTTTCAGATTGCTTGTTTTGTGGGGGTGGTACCCGCCAAGCCAGATTACCTGGCTCCCTGCCTCAGCCCCCTCCCTTTTAGTTGAATGGGCAGCTCTGTCTCCCACTCATTCCAGGTGCCACTTGAAATGGCCGCCTGGAATTGTTTGAGTTTCTGTGGGCCAACCTGGCTGAAACCACCATGCTGAAAACTCATGGCTTTTCAGCCCTGGAATCTCCTGGTCTGTGGGCATTGAAAACTTATTTGGAAATGTGGTGAGCACTCACCCTCTCCTCTGTTCTCACTGGAAACTGCACTCCAGAGCTGTTCCTATTTGGCCATCTTGGATCCTCCTCCCCACTTTGAAATTTTAAATGAAAGCTCCATCAACCAGATAGAAACAACACACATCTCTAAAAGAGCCACTATTGTTAAATTCCCTCAGATTCTTTTTGGAAATTAAGTCAAAGGAGATTCAAATAAAGACAAATTTTCAAAAAAGATTCAAGTTAATTTTCAACTCTTGAATTGATCATTTAGAAGTGGCAAAAAATCTTCTGAAAAGATAAATTTGAATTTAAGCAGAATAACTATTATGATATTTAATTCACCCTGAAAGAAATCTTGCCCAGTGATAACATAACAGGAGAATGAGAGTACGATAATTTAAGAATTCTCAGAACTGATTTTTAAAAAAGGAGAAATAAAAACATGATTATTTTATAATACATGTTTTATATAAGCCACTGGACTTGCATTTCTTGAATATGAAATGGAAGTAGAGAAGAAAGGAATCAGCAAGCCAAACCAAAACCCACTAAATAGACATCTGCAATTGTCTTTATATTTGCTAACAGCAAGAAAAAAAAAATGTGTCTACTTCCTGGGAAATAAAACATAGAAACTGCCATCTGAACTGAGTGAAAAAAAGATTCTCAAAATAATCCTCATTTTGATAATCCTTAAGTATCCTCTGTTATTATAGGAAAAAAATAAAATTATTAGTGTTTAGCCCACATATATAAACACCTAGTAACATCAAAAATTATCTCACTAATTGACCTAATCCCCAATCTAGGTATGAAAATACTTAGTTTTTCACTTTATAAAAAGAAATTCAAGGATTAAGATTCAAGCTCCAGTAATTTTGGAAAATTTTACAAAAAAACTTAAACTTTTGTGCAATAAGAATCTTATTAATTCTTAAAAGTAAGGATCTTAAGGATTTTAAAATCAATGAATAATTTGCATCATTTCAGTTACTTTTAGTGTTAAAATATATTGTTGGCAATCTGTTTGTTTCTATTTTGTCTTAAAATTTCTGAAGACAATTATGAAACTATCCCATTCTCCTGGAAGCTAAAAGCTTACTTTCAATTTTAAATTTCTTTTTAACAAAATGTTAAAGACATAGTTTCAACAGTTTAAAATATAAGACTAGAAAAATTTACCAGTAATTTTTATAATGAGGATCTTATGTTTTACTAAATAAGGGGAATATTATGAATACTTTAAAGAAAATGTTTATATGGTGTCTGAATAAGTGTGGGAAAGCATTATGTCTTAACTTTCAAATCTGAGCATCCTAGTGTCAGAGTTGCCTCACGTTGGGCACCACTATTGGGGTTACTACTTGCAGGGGGTCTGTCTTGCAGACCTTGACTCAGTGATAGATGAATAAAGTACACTGACACACAAATATTATGCTTTGCTAGTTGGGCTAAGGGACTGGGCGGCTTACAGATTCCTTGGAGAGTGCTGTAAGCAGTTGCAACTGCTGGCCTGTCTTAGCCAGTGAGACTTACATTCATTTAGTAAAGTTTAATTGACAAAGGCTTTAAGTCAACACACTTGTAGAGAAAGATTAAAGGATAGGTTCTAATGCTTAAAAGAAAACACCATTAGTGGGTGATATCCTTGGTGAACCTGCTTTTGAGAGGGTCATCTGGCTTAAAGGTTAGTCTTAAGACTACATTAGTAGGCTGGGCGTGGTGGCTCATGCCTTTAATCCCAGCACTTTGGGAGGCTGAGGCGGGTGGATCATGAGGTCAACAGATCAAGACCATTCTGGTCAACATGGTGAAACCCCGTCTCTACTAAAGATACAAAAAATTAGGTGGGCATGGTGGCATGTGCCTGTAACCCAGCTACTCAGGAGGCTGAGACAGGAGAATTGCCTGAACCCAGGAGGTGGAGGTTGTGGTGAGCCAAGATCACGCCATTGCACTCCAGCCTGGGTAACAAGAGCGAAACTCCATCTCAAAAAAAAAAAAAAAAAAGACTACATTAGTAAACAAGCTAGTTAGGTAAATTCCTCTACATACTTTAGCTATTTGCTTTACTAATTAACTAAATGCAAGGAGGATTTAGAATGCCTTCAGCTGAAACTTCTAGAGAAACTATGAAAAAAACCTTTAGACTTTCTAAAATGGTTTTGGACTATATACTATAACTTTCTCTACTATTTTTCCTTTAATATTTTTGCCACCACCCTAAGTGAATTCCTACATCCTAGCAAGCAAGACAGAATTGTGTATAAGGAATGAACCAACAGCTTTCACTGGGCCTTGCCTGCCAAGATGTTTTCTAGTCAATTAATATTCACAACCATTTCTAATTTTCCTTACTGCATTCAAATGTCCAATTTCCCCCATAATCTACCCCAGATCTCCCATTTCATTATGAGCACATGATCATACCTCCTACCTAGCAAAGAAAGTTCAAACCATGAAACAGGTACTCTAACTCCCCATACAGAATCTAGAAACCTTCTTCTTTCTGTGCCCATTCTTTCCTCTTCATCTGCTGATAAAATAAGAAAGGTGCCTCTTCTTTTATCTAAAACCAGTATCTAAATCATTGTCCCATAGTTACTTATTGTATTCTCACCTTGCTCCATTTTTCCACCAGTTATACAAAGTCTTAATTCACTCTCATCTTTAAAATCTCCCTTCAATGCCCCTCTGGTTACTGACCTTCTCTTCAAAGCAAAATTTCTCAAGAGCAGGGTTTACATTTCCTGCTTCCCTTTCCTAATCACTTTCATCCCTTTTAGATCAAATGTTCAGTAAAGTAATCGGTATACTCCACATTGCTAAACCCAGTAGAAAATTTTCAGTTTTCATCATGCTTGAGCTTTCAGCAGTAATCAACAAAACAGCTCACCATTTCTTCTTGAAATACATTCTGTTATGTCTATATATAGACATAACCTAGATGATTGTAAGTCCAGGACTGAGATATAATATACTTAGCCAGTGCTATTCTCCACCAAGCCACTATTCGAAGGCAAAAATGGTGGAACATTTATTTGGGGTTTTGAGTGTTTTACTTTGACCACCAGGATCTTCTCATTAATAAAAATTATTTAAGTTTAGTCAACGTTTAATGAAATCTGAGTAAACATAAAAAGGAGAGAAAGATTACTCAGAACCCCACCATCACTCTATTCTGGCACATAGAATATGATCATGTTTGACAGGTATTTGTATGAGAACTATCCCTCCTTTCACCATCTAGGATGAAGTTATTACACTGTACCAAACGTCTTTGCTCCCAAATTAACTTTTGCTTCAACCTAAAGCTTCCATACATTCCTTTATACAAATTCCATTTGGCATTTTATATCATTTATTTAAACATGAAATATATAGCATCTTCATGAATTCTGTAACTAATAATTTTAAAATAAAAATTATTTGATCACATGTAGATATCTTTATAAACTCAAATCGAGTTAGGGTGAGGCCTGACATACCTAAATCAGTAGCATGCTGTTTTCTTTTCATGCTCTTAAATTTCATCTCTCCTAATGTACTTTTTCCTGCATATAAATAAACTTGTGGCCAAAGACTATGATTTCACATTAATTTTTTGAGGTTTCTCAGTGTTCAAAAAAATGGCAAAATATAAATAGAAAGTTAAACTTCTTATCATGAAGTCAAATCATACAAGTAGAACAAAGATCAAAAAATTATTGGAAGCTTTATCAGAGCAAAGAAAGGCATTGCATGTGTGACAGCCAGTGAGAAACAGGAAAGAAAAGTTTGAGTAGTCATGAGATTATATTTTAACATAATCTTTGACTTACCAGGCATACTACTGAGTTTTTATCTAATTAAATATCTTTAGTACATAATTTAAAAGAAGAGCCTTATCCTTTAAATAGCAGAATATGTTTCCTGAGATGTTCTAGTCTGTTGGAAGAAGAAACATAATATACTCATCTTTTCTGATAAGAGGCAATGGAATATTTTGTTTTTAATAGATTCTGAAAGGTGATTCAAATGTGGTATCAATTATCAACATCTTTAGGCTATATTTTGTTTTCTGCTTTTTTTGTTTTTCTTTGAGGGACAGACTTTTAAAGTATTTCAGGAAGGTATTCATGTTAATACATCCTGTATAAAATTTAAGATAGTTATCTAATACAGATTCATATTCTCCGTCTTCTTAGGCTACCATAACAAAATGCCATAGACTTTATGACTTAAACAACAGAAATTTAATTTTTCACAGTACTGGAGACTGGAGAGTCCAAGATTATGGTCCAACAGGGTTCTGATTTGGTGGGAGCTTTATTCCTGATTTTTAGAGTTATCTTCTCACTGTGTTCTGATATGGTGGAGAGAGAGAAACAGAGTGACTTTCTTTTCTTTTAAAGTCACAGTCCTATGAGATTAGGGTCTACTCCTACTATCTACTTTAACCTTAATTACCTCCTATCTATGTAACTATCTCCAAATATAGTTACATCAGGTGGATAGGCTTCAACATGTGAATTTTGGGGAAACATGATTCACCTACAGCATTAATCAATCAATTAAGTATGCTTAAATGATCTTTAGTATTATACAATACTATTTTCTACTGATATTTCTTGAGCCAAGTGAAAAATTAGTAAATAAATTGGTCTCTTAATTGAAAAAGATAAAGGCCGGAATTGCGAAGTCTTGCTGTTGACTGCCAAGATTGAGAAACAGGGGTTAGTAATTTTTTTTAAATCTGAAGGATTTGTTCCAGAATATTTAAGACCATGATCATTAGTTAACAGGTCATTGGTAGTAAACTTATAAGGTCTGCACATAAAAAAGTTTAATGTCAAACTATATTTTCTTTTCCTCTGCTGTGTTTTTAATTAAAAGGTTAAATTTCTATATGATAACAAAAACTCTATTGAGTTTATCTGGATTTTGCCTAAAAAGCTTGAGTCAGTACTCTCCACCATGAAGTCCACTGGAATTATGGAGGTGCCAGCCATCACAAAAGCCAGGGTCAAGTAATGGATTGGCAGAAAGCATATTATGAAATTATTTTGTCAAATTTACAAATAAAACAAGACCAAAAAAAAGAACTTATGCTCCTTTTCTGATTTATTATTTTGACTTTTACATTCTCCTTTTGAGCTTTGCAAGTAGGACTGATCAATCAATCTTTAATATCTTTGATAATCTTTAAATACTTTCTAAAATATTTAAAACTAAGAGCAGCTATTTTTTCAGGTTTGGTGTCTATTTTCTGGAAGCATCAGACACCAGTAAGTAATAAACCTGGCCTTTCTGTCTTCTGTGTTCCAATTGCTGAATAAATTCATAAAACAAAGTGTAGCTCCCCATGAGTAAATAATTTCTGTGGCATATTTGAAGATGTAGGTGAAAAAGCTAAAAACCCATTGTGGGTGTCTTGTTCCATTTGTGCTGCTGTAACAACATACCTGAAACTTGGTAATCTATTGAAAAAAAAACCACCTGGGCAGGGCACACTGGCTCACGCCTGAAATCCCAGCACTTTGAGAAGCTGAGGTGGGTGAATCACGAGGTCAAGAGATTGAGAGCATCCTGGTCAACATGGTAGAACCTTGTCTCTACCAAAAATACAAAAATTAGCTGGTGTGGTGGCCTGCATCTGTAGTCCCAGGCTACTTAGGTTCTGAGGCAGGAGAACTGCTTTAACCTGGGAGAGGTTGCAGTGATCTGAGATCCAGCCTGGCAACAGAGCAAGACTCCATCTCAAAAAAAAAAAAAAAAAAAAAAACTGAAATATGTTTTTTACAGTTCTAGAGGATGGAAATTCCAAGATCAAGTACATTATCTGGTTTTTGGTTGCAGGTCCTTCTGTATCCTCACGTGGTGGAAGGCAGAAGGGCAAAAAAGGGAATGAATGCTATAAACTCACTTGGTAGAAGAGCAGAAGAGAAGAAATCCACTTCACAATCTTTTTTATAATGGCATTAATCAAGTTATGAGGACAAAGTCCCTCATGGCCCAAACATCTCCCAAAAGACCCCACCTCCCAACACTGTTGCATTAGGGGTTACGTTTTCAACATGTAAGTTTGGGAGGGAACATATTCAGATTAAACAGTGGGACATCAAATATGAAAGTACAAATATTTTACCAGTTAAGAATACAGCCTTCATTGAGGGCCTAACCTGTTAAAAGTTAAATTTTAAGCATTATTTGTAAAAACCTTATTTATTATTAAAAATAAACTGCTGTTGATTGTCCTCAAAAATGAAGGGCAAGTATGAAATGTTTAATCAAATCCCACAGTTGGCAAGCCAAATATCATTCTTTCCAGTGTTCTAACCTATTTTTTGAAAACAGTATCAGAAAAAAATTACAATGTTTGATTTAGTTTTTAATTTTACTGCAACCACATATCTTCTGAGGGTATATAAAGAAGCATTGTCACTGTCAAATACAGAGGGAGGTAAAATGGCTTGGAAGAATAGTCCTGTCTTATTAGTATAGCTGTCTCAACCATCTGACAGAGGTTGCCAATAGAAATAGTAAAAAAGGAAAGACATGGAAAAAATCAGAAAGCCAAAACTATCTTCATAGAAAGAAATCCAATGTCAATGTATTATTTCACCATTATTGGGTTAAGTATATCTTCCATGAAATCTCATTAGTCGGTTTGGTTTGTTTCATTTTGATTCTGGCCCCTGTGTATGTTTTCTACTGTGCTACTGAGCACCTTCTTCTAAACACATAGCCTCTCTCCCAGGAATTCACTTTCCCCACTCCCCGTCTGGATAGTAGCCCTGTACTGCTGTCTCTGCTGTTCTGAGAGATGGCCCCCATCTCAGACAACCCTGTCCAACTGCCACCCAATAAAGCTTGTTGTTACATAACTGCCATCGCATGGTCCTGTCTTTTCCTCGATTTGCCACCAGAATCCTCAAATTCATTAGTCTGCTTAAGTACATCATGGATTAATGACAATTTGAGAAATGAAATTATGGTTACATCTGGCTCACCAATGAAAGAAAGAAAAAGGTAACGTAAAACCAGGTGGTAATGTATGTGACCTATTAAATTATGAATCCACATTTAATAGATAGAACATTAAGTGCTTAAACATTAGGTTAAAACTGACATCATTTGCTGTGTCATTAGCAAGCACCTTTATGATTAAAGAGAACATCCAAAGACAAGCACAGATAATATCTAAATAGCTGACACCATAGAAAAATAACATAATATGTATATATTTAACACTGAATGTATAGGTGTAAGTGTAAAGAGTATGATTTTCATATAATCATAGGTACAGAGATATGCCCTTCAGCTTAAAGAGGGTAGTTGTCAAGATGAGAAACTTGAAGAATCGCACATCAAATAGTCTATAAGCTGCATTATTATGGAAGTACTTTGAAAGAACTGGCCTCATCATGAGCCACAGCATATTTTTTTTTAAGACATCTATGAACAAAGTTGTTTTGGCTACTATTTAAATATAGACAATCCAAGAAAACCAATGAAAAAGTTACTTTGCTTGGCATTAAGTGTTCTATACCCCCTATGAGCACACTACTATTAAAATAAGCCCCAAATGGCTGGCTTTGCATTTTTTATTTTTATGCTGGCAAACATATGTCATCTTTTACTTCAATATATTAAAACTGTCTTATTACAAAGAAAAGCTAGTAGTTCACAAAACAAATAAAATATATCAAATAACATTGTCATGAAAAGTAATAAAAAATTACTCTTGACCTCACAGAGAGGCAACCCTTACCATGTTGAAATATAATTATATGCAGTAAGCAGTAATATTGCCCTCTTAAATATGTTTTAGATAATCAAAGGTTGGGGTTTAGTAAAATATCTCCACAGTAAAATTATGTTAACATTTAAAAAGTTATTTCAGGAAACCATATAAGACTAGAAATATTTAGTGTACTCCATCATAAAGTTTCACTTTAAATACCATTTAAGAAGTGTTCAACAAAATTTTATTATTCAACAAAGTTAAAACATTGCTAATTATCAGATAAATGCAAATTAAAATTAAATCACAATTAGATATCATCTTATATCAGTCAGAATGACTACTATTAACAAGTCAAAAACAATAGATATTGGCATGGATGTGGAGAAAAGGAAACATTTGTACAATTTGAAGGAATATAAATTAGTTCAACTTCTGTGGAAAATAGTATGATGATTTTTCAAAGAACAAAAGACAGAACTATCATTTGACCTAGGAATCCCACTACTGGGTATATACTGAAATGAAAAGAAATCGTTATTTGAAAAAACATACCTGCATGTGTATGTTCATCACAGCAATACTCATATAGCAAAGTCATAGAACCAACTGAAGCATCCATCAGTGGCTGACTAGATAAAGAAAATATGGTACATACACACCACAGAATGCTATGGTGTATTCCATGGTATATGTACCACATTTTTTAAAAACCATAAAAAAGAATAAAATAATGTTCTTTCCAGCAACATGGATGCATCCAGAGGCCATTATCCAAAGAGAACTAACTCAGAAATAGAAAATCATATACTGAATGTTCTTACTTATAACTGGAGCTAAACAGTGTCTACACATGGACGTAAAGTTGGAAATAATAGACACTGGAGACTCCAAAAGCAGGGAGTGTAAACAGTGGGGTAAGAGTTGAAAAATTATCCATCAGACACAATGTTTACTATTTGGGTAATGAATACACTAGAATCCCAATCCCTACGGTATACTCATGTAACAAACATACACATATACCCACTGAATCAAAAATAAACATTTTTTTAAATGTATGGATTTTAAAAAATAATATTCAGTAAAATCATAATGTCAATTAGAGATGAATGTACCTTAAATTTTTCTGAATCCTCTACACATCCAGAATTATGTCTTCATAATTAAAGTAGAAGCTAATTTCCTGACCCTTTATTTCCTGTATGTACCCCTTCATCTGCATCCTTTTCAACAGAATCTGCCTATAGAAATGACAAATTGTATAAAAACAATGACCTGAGATAGGTCAGAAAAATGAGGAAATTATGGAGGTAACACTCCTATTTCCTCCACAACACCACAAATTCTGCACAAATCTACAGACAAAATTCTCGCTGTGAAGAAGCCTCAGAATTCAGGTAGGAAATTGTGAAGCCACAGTGGGGCCTTAGACCTAGGAAGGCAGTTTTGAGACTGCAGACTAGCATCCAGGTACCAGACTCACCAGTTGTATTTTTGGTTTCAATCCCAAAGACAGTCTCACTCTCCAAAGATAATGGCCTCTGGATGGATCCATGTTGCTGTAACCAAAGAGCTTGGTTACAGCCCCATCTGGCCTTGAGCCTGTAACCAAAATGATATGTCAAGAGGTCCAGGAGAAACAGTATACACTAGTGCCTTGGCAGAAAGGCTTGTCCGCCAGCTGACATTGGTCTCAGCAGTAACCCTGAGAGTTTACCTGTGGCTTGGTGCCAATACCCCTAAGCTGAGGTCCTAGCTTATAGTTGCTCTTACAAGAGCCCAAAGAGCTGTTTACTTATATCTCACAGCTCATAAATCTGACCACCCATGATGAGGTCACAGCCTCCATCCCACAGCATATCCTGAAGAGGCCTAGTCTTAACCCTGGCCCCTCCCATTGTAGTCAAACACCTAACCTGCCTGTGCAGGGACCTGCAGGGACATGTGTGCCTGGCAGAGCCAATGAGACAGGCTTGCCAGCCCCCATCTCACAGCAAATCCCAAGGAGGCACAGTCTTGGCACTAGTATTTTTTGCTGCATTCAGAAAAATATTGCACCTCTGAAGCATATACATCTAGAAGGTGTACCTCTCTGGGCAGCTGGAATAGGCTACCAGGTTCAGGTCACTGATCAGCTTTCCCACACAGCTAGAATACTCTCCTTGGGTCTTCCTGAGGTTCATTTGGACCAGAGAACAATACCAACATAAGAGCCCTTGTAGACCTCACAGCAAACCTGGGCTTAGACAATTAGACCATCCTCTAGGGCTTAGATAGCTAGAGTGGTCATGAGCTCAGGAAATACAAGAGTCAATCTGCTTAGAATCCCTGGAAGGCACACTTAAGAAGGAAGAACACATGGGCCGGGCGCGGTGACTCACGCCTGTAATCCCAGCACTTTGAGAGGCCGAGGCGGGTGGATCACGAGATCAAGAGATCGAGACCATCCTGATCAACATGGTGAAACCCCGTCTCTACTAAAAATACAAAAAATTAGCTAGGCACGGTGGCGCATGCCTGTAATCCCAGCTACTCGGGAGGCTGAGGCAGGAGAATTGCCTGAACCCAGGAGGCAGAGGTTGCGGTGAGCTGAGATTGCGCCATTGCACTCCA
This sequence comes from Leontopithecus rosalia, assembly GCA_028533165.1. Lineage (NCBI taxonomy): Eukaryota > Metazoa > Chordata > Mammalia > Primates > Cebidae > Leontopithecus > Leontopithecus rosalia. Next base: position 110,006,746 of record CM052651.1, read on the forward strand.
GCCTGGGTAACAAGAGCAAAACTCTGTCTTTAAAAAAAAAAAAAGACGGAAGAACACATAAAGGCCATATTGTGAAGACTGGTATAAACACTTAGGTCCCCAATGAGCAGACAATGTTGCACATTCACAACTAACAAAAACAGACAAAATAAGCTGCCAGAGGCTGATCCTAAAGTGATATATGATCTCTCAGAAATAGAATTCAAACAGTCATTTTAATGAAGCTTAGCAAACTTCAATAAAGTGCACAGAAACAATTCAGAAACTAAACAAAGAAATTTAACAGAAAGATTAAAATAATTTTTATTTTATTTTCATAAAATAAAATATTTTATGAACAAGCAAGTACTCAGAGATTTTATTACCACCAGGCCGGCTGTACAAGAACTTCTAAAATAATTTTTAAAAATCAAAGAGAAATTCTAGAGCTAAAAAATATGGTGAAGGAAATGAAAAATGTAATACAGAACATCAACAGAAGAACTGATTAAACAGAAGAAAGAATCAGTGAGCTCAAAAACAGGCTATTTGGAAATACACAAAGAGAGAAAAATAAAAAAGAATAAGAAGGAAAGAAGAAAGCCTACAGCATCTGTGGGATAGTATCAAAACAGCAAATATTTGGGTTACTGAAGTTCAAGCAGGGGATTAAGGAAAACAAAAGGATAGAAAACTTATTCAAATAAATAATAAGAAAAAAACGTTCTAAATATGCAGAAAAATAAGTTACCCATCAGATTCAGCTCAAATAATACTACTTCCAGATATATCATAATCAAACTCTTAAAGTTTAAAGACAAAGAAAGAATCATAAAAGCAGAAGAGAAAAGAGGCAAATAACATATAAGAGGGTTCAAATATGCATGGCAGCAGACTTCTCAGAAGAAATCTGGTAGTCCAGGAGAAAATGAGACAATATATTCAGAATGCTGAAGAAAAAAATTGCCAATCAAATATACTGTATCCAGCAAAGCTATCCTTCAGAAACAAAGGGGAGATAAATACCTTTCCAGAAAAACAAAAGCTGAAGGAATTCATTACTACAAAACCTGTCCTAAAAGATATGTTAAAGGAAGTTTTTCAAAGTGAAAAAAAAACAATGTTAATGTCTAGCATGAAAACTTCTGAAGATGTAACATTCACTGGTAAAAGTAGGTATTCAGACAAACTATACTTACTTTAATACTTACTCTAATACTATACTTGTGGTGTGTAAACCCCTTACATCCTAGTAGGAAGGCTAAAACAAAAATAAAGAACTATTAAAAATAACTACCTTAATTTGTTAACAAGCCATATAAAAGATCTAAATGTGACATCAAAAATTCAAAATGAGAAGAATGGAATTAAAATCAAAATAACTTGTTATGATCAAAAGATATTTGTTGTAATCTCCATGGTAATCACAAAGCAAAAACCTATAATAGACACATTAAAAACAACAAATAGGAAATCAAAGCATGCTACTAGAGAAAACTACTTAACTACAAAGGAAGGCAGTGAGAAGAAAAAAGAAAAAAAAACTCTACAAAACAGTTGAAAAACCAGTAACAAAATTGCAAGAGTAAGTTTTACCTATCAACAATTATCTTGAGTGGATTAAATGTAAATGGGTTAAATTAGTATAAATGTATTAAATTCTCCAATTAAAATATATAAAGTGGCTGAATGGAAGAAAACTCAACTATATTCTGCCTACAATAAATTTATTTCACTTGTAAGTACATACAGAGACTGACAGTGAAGGAATAATAAAAGATACTCCATGTAAATGAAAACCAGAAAAGGGCAGGAATAGCCATATTTATATCAGATAACAGATGTTAAGTCAAAAACTGTAAAAAGAGACAAACACATCCATTATATAATGTGATTAACACAACAAGATAAAGTGATTAACACAACAAGAAGACACAAGAGTTGTAAATGTATATGCACCCAACATTGGAGCACCTAAGTATATGAAGCAAATATGAACAGAACTAAAGGGAGAGACTGTAATATAATAATAAGTAGGAGACTTCAGCATCCCATTTTCAGCAATGGATAGGTTATCCAGACAGAAAATCAACAATAACAACAACAAAAATGAAGTTAAACTGCAACCTACATCAAATGGACTCAACAGACGTTTTCAGAATAGTCTATCCAATATTTACAGAATACACATTTTTCTTGAGACATTTTCAGAATAGTCTATCCAATATTTACAGAATACACATTTTTCTTTGTAGCACATGGAACATTCTCTAGGATAAACTGTATGTTAGAGCAAAACAAGTTTTAATTTGTTTTAAAGAAAATTGAAATAATATTAAATATATTCTGACCACAGTGGATGAAAACTAGAAGTTAATAGCAAAAAATGTGAAAATTCTACAAATACATGGAAATTAACCAACAGGCTCTTTAAACCAATGAGTAAATAAAGAAATTAATTAAAAAATTTTTAAATTTTGTTTAGACAGATGAAAATGGAAAAATTGATACTTATGGGGTATCAAAACACAGTAGTAATAGGGAAGTTTATAGCAATAAATGCCTGTATCAAAAAATTAGAAGAGTGCAAATAATCTAGCTTTGCACTTCAAAGAGTAGAAAGACAAGAACAACCCAAACCCAAATTAATAGAAGGAAAGAAATAATAAAGATTAGAAGAAAATTAGTAAAATTTAAACAAAAGAAATTACAAAAAAAGTTACTTTATTGAGAAGATAAACAAAATTGACAAACTTAGCTACACTGAGGAAAAAAGAGAATTCTCAAATAAATAAAATCAGAAATACAAAAGGAGATGTTACATTTAATACCACAGAAATACAAGGAATCATTAAAAGCTATTGTGAACAACTATACATTAACAAATTGGAAACCCTAGAAGAAATTAAAAAATTACTGCATATACACAATCATGATTGGATCACAAGAAACAGACATCCTGAAAAGACCAATAATGAGTGACAAGATTGAATCAGAAATAAAAAGTTTCTCATCGAAGAAAAGTCCAAGACCTGATGGCTTTACTGTTAAATTCTACTAAATGTTTAAAGAAGAACTAATATCAATTCTTCTTAAACTCTTCAAAAAAATTTAAATGGATAGAATTCTTCCAAACTCATTCTATAAGGCCAGCACTTTCTTTATGCCAAAACCAGGTAAGTTCACAACAACAGAAAAACACTATAGCCCAAAAAGTACCAAATGCTGGCAAGGATATGGAGAAAGGAGAGCACTCCTACACTATAGGTGGGAATGTAAATTAGTACAACCATTAAGGAAAATAGTATGGAGGTTCTTCAAAAAATTAAAAATAGATCTACCATATGATCCAGTAATCCCTCTACTGGGTATATATCCAAAGAAATTTAAATCAGTGTACAGAGGAAGTATCTGCATACCCACGTTTATTATAGCATTATCCACAAATGCCAAGATATGAATCAATAGAAGTGTCTAGCAACAATGAAGGGATAAAGACACTGTGGTTTGTTTACACAATGTAATACAATCCCGTCATTTGCAACAACATAGATGAGCCTAAAGAATATTATGTTAAGTGCAATAAGCCAAGCACAGAAAGACAAATATTGCACAATCTCATTCATATGTGGAATCTTTAAAAAAGAAGTTTCTCTCATAGAGCTACAGTAAAGTAGTATTTACCAGAGGCCAGGAAAAGGAAAACAGAGGAAATAATTGGGAGAGGTTGATTAATGGTTACAAATTGTTGCATATCACATACATGTATTGAACCATCACACTGTACCACATAAATATGTAAAATTATGTTAAAAATAAAATAAAATATTTTTAAAAAACAACATGTTCATTGTGATAAAATTGCCTCACAATAAACTTCACATATTACAAATGTGTTTTCTAAAAATGACCTCATAGCATATATCAAAATGCTTTTTTCTTTTGTAACTTTTATACAGAATCAGTTCCTCAGAAAAATAGATAATTTTTTACAGTATTTATTTTTATATAATATTTTACAACTTTTCTTACCTACCCAGTTGCAAATATTTATATAGTTGAATAGCTAGAATTGCATACATTTAGCATTTCCTTCATCCCAATATTGTGAATAAGAGAGATTAAACCTGTTCTAATTGTTATCCTTAATTTCTTTATATATCTAAGCATTAATAAACTTCTCTGGTTACCTATGAAAGTAACTCATAATTAAATTCCTTCTCTGACATAACCTCCATTGAAAACTTAATTTAGCAAAATGTAAACAAATGCATTTATTTAAAATCCCTTTAAAAAAACAGATGTTTCTTTTTTTCAGTTTATAATAAAATTATCAACACTTCTAATTTCTTACTTCTTATAATTATGTGATATTCATGAATGAATTACAGTGCAGGAAAATACCAATATTATTCTACTTTACAAATAAAAATATTAATTCCTTAAATAATAGTGGCACTAGAGATTTTGAAAATATAATACCAGTAAATTCCAGCTACTTGGTTGTCATAATAATAAATCAAGAATTATTTTAAATGTACTGGAAACATAGTGTATTAGTCCATTTTCACACTGCTATAAAGAACTGCCTGAGACTAAGCAATTTATAAATAAATGAGGCTTAATTGACTCACAGTTTTGCATGGCTGGGGAGGCCTCAGGAAATTTACAATCACGGCAAAAGGGGAAGTAGGTATCTCTTTTATGGTGGCAGGTGAGAGACAGCATGTGAAGGAGGAACTGTGAAAAACCTATAAAAATCATTAGATCTCATAAGAACTCACTCACTATCACAAAAACAGCATGGGAAAAACCACCCCCAAGATCCAATCACTTCCCACCAGTCCCTCACTCAACATTTGGGATTATGGGGATTACAATTCGAGATGATATTTGGGTGGGGACACAGAGCAAAACCACACTACAGAGGTATTTCATAAATTATTCAAATGCCATAATCAGAGCTGATAATATATGCCATAAAAATATGTGCAAAATTTTTGAACCAATAAATTACTGTACCATATTCTTTAGGCTATAGAATACTGAACAAACAAACAAGAAATAGAGAGTTTTGAAAACTGGTCATTTTCTTAGGTCACAGTATTGTCATAGGATCCTTCAGGTGTTTCTTTGTCACACAGAAACCTCTGTGGCCATCAGCATCTTGTTGCACCCATTCAGCCCAGTAGGCTGTGCTCAGCTCATGCTACTGGCCCAGATCCCACACCTGCCAAGGGTGAGCCAGGCATGGAGTGGAGAGGGGTGTATGAGTGAGATAGTGTTGGGTCCAGCCACTGCACACAGTCAGGCATGATGGCTGCTGCAGTGGGGCAGGCAGTTCCAGGTGCTGGCACAGGCACTGGCTCAGTGGGAGGTTGCAGCTGGACCAGACATACTGCAAGCAGCTTCTACTGCAGGTACCAGTGTCTGGACAAGAGGAATGTGATGACACCCAAAAGCTTAGAGATACCAGGAAGCACAGAGCCCCAAAGAGAGTGTTATAGTGTATCACAGCACTGGCATGGGGACCATGGAGATCTGGGCTCTGAGAAGAGCTGATGCCCTTCTGGGAGGCAGCTACCAGAAAGACAGTAACTCTTCTCTCCTTGTCTCCTGCAGCATGGTGAGTGGAGGGCAAGGAGGTGTATTTCAGAGGGGCATGTTTCATCTAGTTTGTGTTACAGTTCTTTTAGTCCTGCCACCTTGCTCTGGCCTATGGCTCCTGGGCTGTCACAGGGGGGAACCCCCTGGCACAAAAAGGTGGTGGGAGGGTTATAGTGTTAACAGAAGCTCTGGCTTCAGGAATCCCGAGGTCTAGGCCTCCAGAAGGGACAGTACTCTTCACTCTTGCAATCTGGGGGCATGTCATTGCCCACAGCTTGGCAAGCCAGCCAGGAATATGTTACAGCTCTTTTTACTTCTGCTGTTTGGTGGGTCCTGAGTTCTTGTCTCATGTCCAGGAAGAATGAGGTTATGTGGACAACTGGAAGGTGAGCAAAGCAGAGAGGGGCATTTTTGAGCAACAGAACAGCTCTCAGCAGAGAGGGTATTCCCTATCCACAAACAGGTCATCCCAACAAGTCTTTAAGATTGGCTAAGTCTGGGTTTTTTATGGGCTCAGAAGGAAGTATGTGCTGATTGGTCTCTTGGCAGCCATCAGTGGGTCTGGAAAAAGCACTATTTGATTGGCTGAAAGGCATCAAAGAAGTTCTCACTCCAGGTTGCAAACTCCATCTGGAAATGGCAACCCAGCCCAGCCCCCAGGCTTTAGGCCATTCCTGTCTTGAAGGTGGTGTTTCACTGGGGACTCCCTTTTCCCATCTAAGCACCTGTCTGCTTCCTGTTGCCATCAACATGTCATCTGCAGCACCCAGGCTGTCTGCATCAAGGGGTGCCTGCAGGCCCACACCAAACTACCTTCAGCCTCTCCAGCCTCCCTCCTATGCTCATTGGTGCCCAAAGTCTGAAAAGGGCCAAGGCAGCAAGTGGCCAGTGTATCATTGCCATCCCAAGCACATGCACACATGACTGGGTTGCAACTCCACCTGAGCTCGGCCACAACTTTGCTCTGCACCAAAGCAGGTGCTGGGATCAAGGAGGGGCCAGGAAGCAAGAACAGATACTCCCAAGCATGTGGGGGCTGGGGGATTCCCAGGCCCCCAAGAGCACAGGGATGCCTGGGTATGGAGCCATGGCTGGGCAGCTGCAGCTGCTCTCAGGAGAACAAACTCCCACCCCATCAGGTCAACTCGATAGGGTGCAGGGCTCCCACTGGGATCACCTGTTCCTGGCTCCCGCTGGCTCTGCAGAGCATGAAGCCCAGCCACGCCTCCCCACCTGCAGCTAGCATCCTCACAGCAGCTGATCCAGACAGGCTACTGCTGCCATAAGATGAAAATGTGTCCAAAGGTCTTATTGATGATTCCTAAAAACTAGGCAAAGAAATAAATGTCCCTTACTTATTTCCCATGAATGACCAATTTTTAAATTGCTATATTTATAATGAATCTGAGAATCTGGAAAATATGCGTGGCCATCTTAAAGATAATAACAATTTTGTCTAAAATAGTTGAATATCTGTGACTCTGAATTAACACAAACAAGAGTGAGATGGCTTTCCTTTTTCTTTTTTAGGTAAATATAAAAATAGTCTGAGAGCAATTGAAGGTCTTGGATATTAAAATGTAGAAGATATGAGTTAAACTGCCAATTCAGCAATGAACAAAACAGACATTAGGTTTTAACTGTAGTTGTCAGGGGAGGAAAATAATAACAAGTAAGCAAATTAAAAATGAAAACTTTATATGTTGATAATCTGGGTGGTAAGAACTGAAAGTGAATGATGAGTTAAAGAGAACCTAGGAGCTTCTTCAAGATGAGATGTTATAAATGGACTCCCTGAGGAGAAAATTTTGGAGATGAAACATAAATAAGAGGAAATGCCTCCTTTTGAAGATCAAGAGGCATAATATTCCAGGTAGAGGAAATATGCATTTTATTAGATATATATGAGGATTAAAATAAATTATGGTACAAAGGGATTAATACAGTGGCTTGATACGTAGAAAGAACTCTACAACCAGTAAATAATCCAAGGAAAATATTTGCTTATCAACGATCCTTATAACATACTTAATTCCTATATGCAACGTCTTTGAACATAAAAGTAGGAATATATTTGCATTCATGATGCTCATTTGTTTGTGACTGATTATTTAGAAATGTGGCATATCATATTAATTAATTAACTAATTCTGCCTATTCACCCCAGATAACAATGTATGGGTGTGTGGGGGAAAATTCACATTACGGGAATAGCAAATATTGAACAGGCAAAGAGAAAATGAACATCAGGAAAGAGAAAAAAAGAAATGGTTCTAGATTAGGAAAGAAAGAAAGCAGATGGTTTTATGAGTTGTGGTCAAAAGTGAACCTTTGAGGCAGAATCCAGGCTACGTTCATCCACTTACCACTAACTCATTCTGTATGCAAAAATGAAAGAAAAAGAGGTGTGTGTGCGTGTGTGTGTGTGTGTGTGTGTGTGTGTGTGTGTGTGTAGCCTAAAATGGTTGGATATTTTTAGTGTATTACCTGATTTATCCCTTACTCCAGTCTTATTGAAACTACTTGTATCTCCACTTAAAAACTTAGCTTATATAACTATGAGTTTAAATAATTAATTTTCCCAACCTGTGAGACTAGAATTAGCTAGACAATCTTGAAGCATTCCATAAAGTTCAAAATCTCATGATTCTGATGATAGAAAAAGTTATTTTTGTAAGTAGTGATAATGGACATAAAGTTCCTTTTAAAAATTGGTTATATGACCTATCAGTCTTCATAAAGACGGTTTTCCAGAGTATTTGGCTGGAAACTATGGTCCTAGAAACACGAAACTGAGTTTCTTGGGAAATGGATGAAGAATAAAGTATTCAGACTGGGAAGGCTTAGAAAATGGCCTTCAGAGATTTTTGTGAAAATCTGAATAGCCGTCTAAACTAATCAAGTTTTATCCAAACCAAATATTCAGGCCTTTTGAAAAGTTTGCCAGACACTAATCAAAACCCCACTAAGCAGTTTGTATCTCAGACAGTTTTAAATAACATCAAACCAACTATCATGTAATATAATGAGTAAAGTCAAATCTGGATTTTGTGTTAAGCTACACAGACACACCAAAATTTGTCTGTAGTTGCACTGGCCAAGTAAAAGAAAAAAAGTGAAGATAATTACTCAAGTTGCATCACTCTTAAAATCATTCCACTTATTTTTTAAAGGGACTAAGAAAATCACCTTTTCATAAAAACAGGATTATTAATAACAATTATTTGGAAAATGAATGGTTAAGTAAAGACTTAAATTATTGTTTAATACTGTTGCAAACACATTATAAAACTTAAGATTTACTAATGATGAAATGGAAGGCTTAATTGTCCAAGGTTATTATTTGTAGGGCTTCATAGGCAAAATTTAAACTTATAAATTAATACTTCTACTTTGATATTAATATATTTCAATATTAAAATAGAATTATAAAATATTTTATTATAATAGAAGCTGTGATATCAATCAGCTTTCTGCAACCATGGTATAATTCATCTTGTGGTTAATTTTCTTTAAAGATTTATTCAAAAATTACAACTAAATGATCAAAGTATTTCAAAATAATCTTCATATATTTTATTGACTTAATTTGACATGAAATAAATGTATTACCACAAAATGCTACTACTGTCATATTTTCCACTTTTAATCAACTCATTTCTTTCCTTAAAACAAAATTAATGAAATGCCAATATGAAAAAGAACATTTCGTTTTACTGAAGGGAAAAAATTCAGTCTTACTGAAACACAGGTTTTCAGGTGTCCCAGCGCAAGTTCTGTATGTACTTATGTTAAAGTGAGAAAAAAATTAAAAAGTTTTGTGTGTGTGTGTGTGTGCACACGCGTGTGTCTAAACATACTTAGAAAGGTAAAGGAAAAAGCACTGAGAGTTCTAAGATAGTCATCATGTTGCTGCCATCCTCTCCCTCAAGGGTCAGCCACTGAGGCACAAAGGACAACACAAACAAGAGGCCACTTCTAAGAAGCCTCCAGTCACTTGCTGTCATACCTTTCTATCTGAATTTTCTACACAGAGCTTATCTAATATTACCTTGCTTATTTAATTATTTCTTATTAGTTAGTTGGTTGATTTTCATCTATTCCCAGTAGAGTATAAGTTTCATGGCAGCAATCATCCTATTTCTCTTCTTATACTTTCTCAATGGTTGGCAATTTATCAGCCTTTAATTTGGTAATGAGTGAATGCATTACAAACCACCAGCAAAATTGTAAAGCATAAAACTTCCAAATATGTAAAAGTAACGTAAAACACTTAAAACTTAAACCAAAAAAAGTTAAAGTAAGAAGACAAAAAGGGCAAAAATAAAATGAGATCAGAAGAAATACAAGTATTTCTAGTTCTTTCAATAAATAGAATAACAGATAATCCAAGGAGTTTTTCTTAAAGCAGCTTTTTGTTGTTTCTAAACACTATATCCTAAACAGTAACAAAGAGAGATAAAAAATAAAGGAATGGAAGAATGCAAACAAAATCACAATTATATGGTCAATATTAGATATTAATAGTTAATTAATATTAGACGAAGTGAAATTTAATGCTAATGTATAGAAATAGGGAAACATTATAACACAAAAACATTATTAAGAATGTAATTTAAAAATTTAACAGACTGAAAATATCGACAGTCCCCAACTTACAGGGGTTGAACTTGAGATTTTTCAGCTTTACGATAGTGAGAAATGATTCACGTTCATTAGATAGAGTGACTGGAATTTGGAATTTTGATCATATCCTGGACTAAATATGCAATATGACACTCTCTCAAGATGCTGGGCAGCTGCTCGAGGCACAGCTCCCAGTCAGCAACACAATAATGAGGGTAAACAACCGATATCCTACCGTGTTATTCTGTTGTTAGATAGTTTTGCCCAACTGTAAGCTAATCATGTTCTGAGCATGTTTAAGATAGGCTAGACTGAGCTATGATGTTCCATATGTTAAGTGCATTTTTGACTTAATATTATTTTCAATTTACCATGAATTTATTGGGATGTAACCCCACCATAAGTTATAGAGCATTTGTATTTTATAGGTATATGTGTATATTTTTTTCATATATATAACAATGCAATTGTTATATATATAACAATTATATATATAATTGTTATATATATAACAATAATGAACAATACATTATTGTTCATAGAACTTAAAAATATCCATTATCTTTATAATAGCTCACAATCTTAAAATTCAAAAAAAATTTTAAATAGAGATATTTCATAGGTCTTATTTTTAATTATAGCCTAATAAAACTTTATATGAAAAAACATATAAATTGAAAAATTTCTGACTTAAAGAGAAAAACGGAAATTACAAACTATCCAGAAAGTAATTTAAAACCTCACACAACCACTGAAACAGAGCTCAGATAAAAATTCATAGTTGAAATAAATTTCTTATCAAATAAAAATAACAAATATTTAGGAGAAAAGTAAAAATAACATAATATGCCAAAATACAAAAAGATAATAGCATTAATAAAAGAAAAAGTGAAATTGAAAGAGATAGAAAAGAGGTAGAAATAATAAACAAAACAAAATGACTTAAGGAAAACTAGACCAAACTAAAAATAGAAGAGATTAGAAATATAAAGGTATTATATACATTTTTTTATCAGTTTAGATAGTTCTATGTTTGTATTTATTTCACCCAAGATTTCTGTGGATTTAAAATAGGTCAATTATCAATCACACAGGCTAATATTCTTTTCATATGAAACTCCTTATAATCCTACAGTCAGACTGCTGCTATCTCCTGAATACAGAGAAGCAAGTAGGAAAGAGAGTTTGACAAGTATCTTTACTTCTAGAGTCATCTAAAAACAGTTTTTGATCATTCATTCCATTTTGGAATATTAAGATAGGTTACACGATGGTTATTAAATATTCTGACAGACAAAATAGTGTGATGACATAGACAGGTCTCTCCTTTAAAGTGCTTACATTCCTCACAAGTCCAACAAAATGCATTTTGCCTTGATTCATGTAACTTGGGACGATACTATAGTACGTAGGCCAAAACATATATGACTTGTGTTCCAAGAGGTATTTGTATTCATCTTCTTGGAAGAAAAGATTACTCTTAAAGGCCCAGTTATTTTTTAATACATGTAGAATAGTGCCAACAATATATACTCAAGACAAGGCAATAAAAAAGCAACAATAGTATTTTATTTTGAAGCATTTATTTACTCTTACTATTGAAAAATGTGCTTTTCTCTAAATTATAATTTTATTAGCTGTAAGTTGAGGTGGTAGTTTAAGAACACTGGGAAAAATCCTTATAAAAATATTCCAATAGCCACATGGGTCACTATCTTATAATTAACTATAAAAAATGTGCAGAAAAATTTACCAGTCATATTTTGACTCATCACTCTCACTGGACTTCTGAGACTTTCCTCTGGAACATCCTATTTGTGGTTTGGAAACATTTTTTTCTTTTTTTTAATGTGGCTTGCCTTTTTTTGAGGCTTCACATTTTAATGGGCTTTTGTCTTATTCTTTATTCTCAACAGCACTCAGTTTCTTGGCCATGGTTTACCCATTATTTTGTAAGAATTCACTCGATTTTTACTCTAAATAGCTTATTTTATGTACTGAGAAATTTGATACATTAGAATATCAGTTTCAAATATAGGAAACTTGAAATTTTTTCTTTGCTTAGTATTTTATTTTCTAGCAACTGACCATTAGTCTAAATTTCAGAAATCTATAAATCAGGAAAAAAATGTATATTTTCATTTCTCTCATTGAGTTCAATTTCACTCTAAGAATCAGATCTGTTTCCCACAGAACTCAAACTTGGCCTTCTAATTTCCTTTACCTCAGTCCCAGTTCAACTCAAAACAAAGTTGGTCTTCAAAATCCTACTAATTTATTATACCTAACATTTGACTTGAAGATATTATAATTTTTTAACCAAAAAAGGACACAAGGACCCGTATCTTTCACTGGAATTTAAGTTTCTGATTAATTTGGCCTCTACATCTTCTTCAATTCTCGTATACAATCCCAAAACTTTTTTACACAGTTTATCTAGACTTCCTAACAACATATATCAGGAGATTTCTTTTTTTTTTTTTAAATTTTTATTGCATTTTAGGTTTTGGGGTACATGTGCAGAACATGCAAGATAGTTGCATAGGTACACACGTGGCAGTGTGTTTTGCTGCCTTCTGCCCCCTCACCCATATTTGGTATTTCTCCCC